>JADMLD010000238.1:600000-921324 GCA_017589585.1 Phylloscopus whistleri
GAGTAGAGTTCTAATAGCATCACATTATCTGAACCTGACCCATTTTTGTAAATTGTCTGTCTGAGCTCTGTCCAGAATCTGAATCATATGACAGAAATAATTTAAAATGGGCAACTTTTCTGCTGTGGCTGTGTCCTAGAGAATGCTTATCTGGGCATGGACGTACCAGAGGTCTCCATTAAAACTGTGAATGTGCTTTCATCATATCTAAGTGCAAGACTAACAGTATTTGAGTGTAAGCTGCACACTATCACTATTGTTTCAGGGTTTTGTCAATACTTCCTCCGTGTGATGCTTCCTTTCAGTCAAAAGTGAGCATAACCCTTGAATGCCAGAATAAGCAGACTTAAAACATCATCCTGACATGATGATGTAGAAACAGTCTGAAAGCAGAAACTGCTTATACCTTCATTGTAACTTACATCCTGGTTTTGTGTCTTCTTTCTGCATCAGCCTCTCATGAGCTCTTCCCTGTAAATCAGCCACATTTGGATCTTGGTACTGGGCCATTAGATCACTCCTAGGAAACTCTGTAGTTCAAATCACAGGAGCACAAGGGCTGCAGCTCTTGTCTCCTGACTCATCAGGCTGCTCAAACTGCACCCTCAAAGCAGGGAGGGTCTTGTCTCCCTTTCTCATACTCCTGAGCCATTATGTCACTTTCTGGTCAGGCAGCCCATCAACCTGATGGTGTCTCCACAGGCTGCATGGTTGCAGCCTGTGCACAGCTTGCTGCTATCATCCCTCCAGTATCAGTAGATTGTGCACATGGTTTCACTGCTCTTGAGGTCTGTGTTTTGGTTTCCAAGTGCATGTGTGTGCAGTGTGAAATACACACTTGAACAGGATTGCTATATATAAGTAGCTTTATGACTTTAGTCCTATGTGTGCTTGGACAAGTCCCTAAACAAAACTTCTGGTTTAGTTCAGATTTTTTGGTTTTAACACTATACATCATCTGAAATAACTTCAATCTTTCATTAGTGGCAATCAATGATGGCAACCAATGAATCAGATCAACATTAATTAGGCAACCGATGCCTCTAAATATCATTAATTTTTTCCCAATAAATAAGAAAAATATCTGCTTAGATTATTCTGATGAATTCCATTAAAATTTGACCAATTTGTTTGCATAGAGTTTCAGTAAGAAGTTCAAGATCATAGGTAGTTTAGGAGCCTACATCCTAACTGCACCTAAACACTTTTAACAAAAAAAGGACCTGTTTTGTTTTTTTTTAATAAAAGTTGGAGTTTTTTAGGAATTTCTGTGAAAGGTTAATGCTAAATGATGAAGAACTGTGTCTGGGTGGTTCTTGAGACAATCAGCTGTATACTATCTGAGCATGGAGTATTTCCTTCCTTAGGACCAAAGTATCTACATGCTGACAGTGTGTTTTGCTAAGATGTGGATGCACATGATCTCTCCATCTCCTGTTACTCAGTTTGAAAGAAAACAGTGCATGTAGTGCGTGGATGGAGTCACCATACACTCCATTTTTCATGTCACTGAGCTAAACAAGCCAGTGTTTTATTCAGAAGACAACTTCTCTCTTCCCTTGGGCTTTCATTAGCCCTTCCCCTGCACTTTTCCCAGCTGAAGTTTTTGAAGAAAGGTGACCAGAAATTTTCAGCATATTTTAGAGGAAATTTTAACTGGCACCTTGTGCAGTGGCACTTTGACTTCCATCACCTGCTGCACGCTAGGATCACAGTAGCATCTTTCATGTATGCATTTCACTGATAACTCCTAGTGCTCTTGTAACTGCCCAAAATACCCAGCTTCATCATCTATGGTTTCTACAGGCTGATCAGCTATTCTTGCTGTTTTCAGTCCATGGGCACACAACTTTCTTCCTCTGTCTTCCCCAATTTCAAATAATTTCATTCCCTTTGACTGAAAGGAGAGCTTAACTTAGTAGAGTAACTGAAGTGTACCCCAAACTATGACAATCAAAGAAATTCTAGTCTTATGAAAGGCAGGGGCTAATTTTCCACAGTTTTCAATTTAATTTGTCTTTAATGGAAACACCCAAATGAACAGTGTTGCATTGCATTCCCTAGACTTTTGAAGACTATTCCTGCAAAGAAATGTCAATGGATTTTGTAAACTTGAAGTGTGTAAAATAAATATTTCTTCTCCAAAAAAGCAATATTGCCTAGTGATATTTTAAAAATCATTTCTAATGAAATTAGCCTTCTAGAATTCATAGCTGCAGGTAAAGGTTTTGCAACAACAGCTTCAACCTTTCACGTATTTCAGGTGGCTTGTGAATGATCACAAACTCGTTTTTTTGAAATGTTGACTATAACCCAGAACTTTTTTAAAGCCTAGGTAGGAGAGCCATGTTACTGAAAAGATGAGTTAGTGTGACAAGAAGACACTGCGTGTCTCTCTCATCTACAGTAGCATGGAATCATAGTATTTAGAGACTGCGTGCCTGCACGTACAAGTGCACGTACAATCTGTGCTTGGGTGGGTAAGATAAATTCTTTATGTTTGTATTTAGTCATTATATAATCAGGGACTCACTTTATGAATCCATTTGCAATATGTCTACCATGTCATGCTATTGTAATAATAATGCATATATCAATAACTCAAGTAAAGGCCTTTTTCTAAGCCTAGATAAATCACTTATCTGGAGAACAGAGTCTGAGTTCAAAGGCAGTCAGTTCTTTTTTTAGTATAAACGCATTTGTTAGAGTTAGTTGTAAAAAATAATCAATCAACCACGTTTTTCAAATGCATCCGTTTCTGTCATTACAGCCAAATAGCATCAGATGTTTTAATGTGGTCAGCACCCAGCAGCTTCTACTCTGAAGCTGAGTTGCTGGATTTGGGACCACGTAGAACACCTGGTACTATAGTAAGCTGCCACAACAAGTAGCCAATAGTGGAGAAAAAGTATTTGTTTGCATAAAGAGAAACACAACCAAATTTGAATATAGTACACTAAGGTGGAGGAACAATTATGTTTAGCTTCTCCAGTGATCTATATTGGCATGCAATATGGTTTTAGGTACATCTTTCTCAACTAGCAGAATTTGAACTATTTACAAGTTTTGTACCATGTACGAAGTTTGATACTTGGTCATAAGCAGAGTCATTTTGTCTGCACACTGTGGAAAAAAGCAGGTGACATAATAGTGAAATAAACATTCTTAAAATTTAAACTGTTAAAAGAATTTTTCTGTTGTTTTAATAGATATTTTAAAGTAAAATATTTCTTCCTTTACTGGCATGATCTGTGTGTATGAGATAATGTAATCAACTTTGCTTTTGGTGCACAAAAGCACAACCTCTTGATTTGAGATTACATTGGACTCACAGCAGTTGTCAGATTTCAGGTTTTGCTGATAGTATCGCCCTAGAAAACCGTCTCACTCCCTTTCTCACATACATTTTATAACCCCAGAGATTCCAGAGACTCTCTAGCATGCTGCCATGGAGAGCAGCAGCCTCACAGGCACCGGGCAGACAGTGGTCTGCCAGAAACACGGACATAAAGCTGGCACCTACGCCCTTGCACAGCAGCGAGCAGCACTGCTGCCTGCAGGCTTGCAAGGCAGCAGCCAGCTGGGTGGCAGCAATTTGCCCCTGGACACAGCAGCAAGTCCAGGAGCTGTACTGTCAACAAGTGGCCCAAAATCCAAGACTACAGATGTGTGTGTTCTACAGGGGGTTTATGGTTGAACTTCTGCCTGTAATTTTTGTGTTGTGCTAAAAAGCACCATTTGAACTGGTGCTTTAAATGCACCATTTGAACTGGTATTTTAACCAATTTAAAATCTTTCAGGAGGCAAAACCCACTCAAATAAAATGTGAATAGTGTTACGGTTGAAAAATAAGGTCAAGGATATTACCCCTATCGATCAGCTCATTGGGAATTGGATTTTGATGATTCTAGGTCCCTTCTGATTCAGGATATTCTATGATTCTGTAAGCTTAAATTGGAAAGAACACCGTTCTGATGTTGAGCTCCAACCTAATTTAAATTTACATACGTACCTCTCATCTTCAAACAATGTTTTCACTTGGAATAATGTATTTCTTGTGTTTATTTGCCAACTTCACAACTATAAAATAGATATTTTAGCTATCTGATTCATTGCCATGTCATTGGCTTCAAAGGCATTTTGCCTCCTCTTCACAAAAGTCTGTTTTCTTCATGATCTTACTCATGCTATGCATATACAAGTATCAAAAGGTAATCATTAGACACATCTGCTTACATTTGCCAGGAGCAGATGCTAGACAAATTAAAGTGAACATGAGTATCACTCAAAATCATTAAAGAAGTGACTCTAAAATAATTTCTGAACTTTGACAGGCAGTAAAATATTCTACTTTGACATATTTGTGCTATTTGCAAAAATCTTATGTTCAAAATCATCTTCATATGCAGTTGAATAAAAAGTGAATTGTGTAATTGTTTCAGGTTACAACTTCTACTTCTTTTCTCCTGGGAAAGATAAGTTGTCAGCCCTGACAGCAATGCTTATTAACACCACAGGACAGGCACATCAGCTCCTGAACAGCACTGCAGAGTCCTAAATGACTTCATAGCATGCTCCAAGAAGATAAAGACACAAGAATGGCTTTATGAAGTTAGACCAGAAATCTGCCTTTCTTGGTATTCAGTTTCCTGCTGTGGGCATTGATGAATGCTGTAGCATAGTATAAAGTAGGTTGAGATTAAGTTATGTTATTTCTCTGATATTCTTCCAGCATCAAACTGTGAAACTGCTTAGGGGCTTCCTGGGACATCTGCTTATTTTTGGTCAAGTAGTGGGTAAGAATCACCTGGTTTGAACATGCACATGCATATACATATATATATGTGTGAAAATAGAGTCTCCTTTCATTTGTTCAGAACCCAGCATCTGGTAATTTCATTTGCTGGTCTCTGCTTCTTACAAGAGAGGAGGAATAAATAGCTGTTGGCCTCCTCCACAACATTATTACAGATATCTTCAATTTATCTCTTAGTTGCTTCTTTTGTAGGCAGAAAAGTCCTTGCATGTTTAGTCCAGTTTTATATGGAGTTTTGTGCCTTTCATTCTCCTTGCTGCAGTTCCCTGTACCTTGTTATGCTCTACCCTGGTGGGGGCAGGGGCCTGAACTATACTCAGTATTCAATGTGTAAGTTGACTAAAAAGATGCAGTGCAGTGAGTTTTCCTTTTTTCTTCAACACTTTCAGGAACCATAGAATGGTTTGGGTTGGAAGGGACCGTAAGATCATCTGGTTCCAACCCTGCCCCCATGTGCAGGGATGCCTTTCACTAGATCAAGTTGCTCAGAGCTCCATTCAAACTGGTCTTTCTACCTCTTTTCCAAATACTTGTAATGTTTGCTTATTTTGACTTTACAGAATACTGGACTGATTTATTCATAAAAAATGCTGGTTAATACCACAATTTTTTTGAGTGACCATAGTTAGCTCAGAACCTACAAATTAGTCCATAGTTAGGACTGTTTCTTGTGTCTTCTCCATGTGCATTACTTTTTCTATTTTATCTCTCAGGCATACAGAATGCTGCTGTCCTTCTGCACCTCCTCACACTCACATCTCTCATTTTTACTATTGAAAGAAATATTGTAGCAAATCTAAATTCCTCAGTGTTCCTCTCCTGTCTGTCATGTTCATGATGATGATGGAGGCCTGCACAAATCCTCATTCAGGACTGCAGGTGACCTCCCACTGTTGCAAAAACTGCTTGCCTCTGTTTCTTGTCTTATACCTCGTCATTAACAATGTAAATGAAAAACATTCTTGCATTACAAGGCTTTCTTTAATATTATTTGATGATTTACAGTAAGTGTTTATGCCTTTAAAAAATTAATGCTTAGGCAGTTTTGCCTTGCTTTTTTATTTTGCTTTTCTTGTATATCATCTTAGCTCTTTACTTCTCCTTTGGATGTGACTTCTTATTTTTGAAGTACATCTTTTTAGTTGTAATAAGGTAAACATTCTGGGGTTTGTTTGTTTTTTACTCAACAATTCTTTTCAATATTAAAAAGTTCATATTATGATGACTATAAACAATCCTTTCTTCAACTTTGAAGCAAGCAGCCTCATTTTTTATTTTTTGAAGTCAAATACTATTTTCTCAGTTTTAAAAGAGAATTTCCCAATTCCATCAGGGTTATTGAGCAGTGTTTCTGTCACAGCATTTTGGCCCATGACTTGCACATTGCTCAGAACCCAGTCAGGGGTATCTTGGCTTGTTTCAGCTTTTAGCAAACTCCTCCATGAATCAGTCATTTGTAGTGTCATTTAGTCTCTGCATCACACCCCAACCTGACATTTACCCAGTCTATGTGGGGGTGATTGAAGTTTCTGATTACTAATTCATTTTCTTGTTGTCTTTTAAACCTCTCTTGGTACCTCACTCACACCACTGTCATCCTGATTAGGGAGTGACAGCTTTTTCTAATACTTCTGTAGTCCTGGTGTCTTAATCCATAATGTGCAACAGTCAGAACAATTACCTGGTGCAAAGCATTCTTTAACATACACTGCATCCTTTTCTTCTTGCATGTGTAGTTCGTAGTTTGCACTGACTGCCTTTCCTTCCGTCAAGTCTCTGATGCTCCTTTTGGGTCAATGTTCTCTCTTAAAACTAAGTGTCCTCATTCCTTTATCTAATTTAAAAGTTGTAGCATTTCAATAGTAGTATGTATGTATTTGATCTGGTTGCTAACTTTTCTATGCTATCTTTAAAATGTGTTTTTGGGCATAGAATGAGCTTAACTTGTGTCCTAGATGAGTTTTATGAACTTCCATCCTGTGTTTCTTCTCATGGATATAAAGGTTTTTATAATTTCATACCTCTATGATATATCTCCAAGCCAGATTTTCTTTTGCACCTGTTTAGGTTTTCTCTAGTCTTTAATTCAGTCTCCTTCTTCAGTGACCTTCCTGGTTTTTACTTACAGCAGCTTTATCTGAATCCTGTTTTTGGTGTAAACACTTTGTACAAAGTTTGTCCAGTTCCTGATGAGTCTAAACCATCCATACATACACCACTGTCTGAAGCCAGCATGAAAGACACTGCTGGAGCAAGAGCAGAGGTAGATAGATGCTCAAGGATATAATTTTCATATTTGGGAGGTCATCTGATCATCCTAACTGAGCGACTCTGCAGAATACTAATCTCTATCTGAAAGCAATGGTATATAATGTACCTTGCTCATGCTGATTTACACAGACAAATTTTGTCCACCCAAAGGCCTCATGGGGAAAATGATTTCTTGCCTCATAAATGCACTTCCTGCGTCTGAGATACTTGACAATAGTAGATGAATTAGGTAAGTAATTGAACAGTGGTTATTGGCTGTACCTGTGGGAAAGACAACTCAGTTTCTTTAAATAACTTGTCTCTGCCTGTGCTTCTAAATTTGAGGTGTGCTTTTGAAACCACTGTGTCCATCTTACACAGATGTATATGAGGAATCTTGCTGTGAGTGCACCCTGCTGGATCATGTCCCACTTCCTAGCCACTAGCATCCCCCAGTCCTCCTTGGGGCTGCTCTCAATCCATTCTCCATCCAGCCTGTACTTGTGCTTGGGTTTGCCCTGATGCAGGTACAAGACCTTGTACTTGGTCTTATTGAACTTCATGAGTACAAAGGGGAAAGTGATTACCCACTACAGTATCAGTTTTGCTCTAAATATTCTTAGTAGTCACAGACCCCTGATCATGCCTGCATTTATAGACCATACTGATTGTGGCTTAAGGACTGAGGCAGCATTGTAGTTTGAAAGTCTCCTTCTTTTTGCAATTGCACATTTTGATTCCCTTCCAGAAGTTATTAGCAGATCTTTGCAGAATGTTCAGATCCCGTGCAAGAGGGGAGGCTCTCCTTCAGCAGGATATTTCTCTATAAAATCACTCACAGCCTGATCTTTAAAGGACACTGTCAGAAGGACACGCTCCCTTCTACTTCTTCCCCTGGTTTGTTTGTGTGGATGTTAAATATCACATATGCTTGCAATATTTCCTCTTGGGTGCAGCGTTTGGGGGGTTTTGTCCTTTTCTTTATTTTGTGCTTTGCTGAGTTTCATGAGCATTGCTGTGTCACGGGGTGAGTTTATCCTACCTGCAGTAATGAGTTGTTAGGAAATGCATGTTTTCCTTTTGACTTAGCATGCATCCTAATTTTGTTACTGCAAGATAGAGTTGAACTTAGCATTACTGATGGAATGAAAGGAAGATGTGAGAGAAGCTGGCAGTGTGAGTGACACATCTGGAGGGAAGGGAGAAGGCACTAGAGGATAGTTCAGACATCACCTTTGCAATCCTCAGCCACCAGAGGATTAAAGAGTGGATAAAACTCTTTCAGTTCGTTCCCTTACTCTGAAATGAAAAGATAAAAGCCTGGTACAAATGAACTACTCTCTTACATACAAAGAGCCTCAGTGGCTGAGGTGTCTGTAGTGGCAGGGGATCCTCACGAAAGGCAGAGGGACATTGGGCAGCCAGGGCCCATCCCATCCCCAACCCAGAGCAGGGCAGCTGGGGGCACCAGGACGGCCCCAGCCCTGGGTGTGGGCACCTCCCTGGGGTTGGGGATGAGCCTTGGCCCCGTGGGTGGGCTGAGCTTGGTTGTGCCCAGGGCTGGCTGGGGCAGGGCTGTGGAAGCTGTGGCATCACTGGGGCAGGAGCTGGTGCACCCAGGGGCTGACCTGGAGTCCTGGGCCCTGGGCTCTGGCAGGGTGTGGGGATGCCCTCCAGGCCTGGCATTGACAATACACAGATTTCAAGTTTAACATAGCTTGATGTCTAATGTGTTCTTGCTCTCTTTCTCAAAGGGCATTTTGTTCACTGTGTCTGTCTTGAATGGGTTTTCCCGTAAGAATATCTGCTGTTTCAGATAATACAGACAGCAGCTACAACTTTGGGTGTCAGCCTTGCTGCTCCAGTGCTAGTGAGATTGGCTGGCTCCCCATCAACAAATGGATAAGTTGGGAGATAAGAAAATTAAAGAAATTTTTCCCACAGTGGAGTAAATACTCCTTTGTTTCTTAACCAAAAAGTATGGATGTGAAGAGATATGTTATTTTCATTTTCATTCAAGTGCTTGTATCCCTCAGCTCTCTGTTCCTAAATATAGTTTTGATTTTTTTACTTTTTTTTTTTTTTTTTTTTTTTTTTTGACTCTGGAGTGATTAAAAAAAAACCTACAAGTTCTATAGTGCCTTTAAAAAGGTCTTTTTACAATTCTGTGGTGACAAAAAAAACCTGTAGACTTTTCAGTGTGAAATACTGTTTACTGAATTTTTTTTTGAATGTTCATGTTTAATGACAGCAAATAAGAGGGCCATGGAGTTGTGTATTTTTGGTCACAGTATATAAAACACATCTGTGTATGCCCAACTTTAGAGTCAGTGCTGGAAAACCTTGCAGACACTAAAAGAGTTCATGCATCCTAGAGTTTAAGAAGTTGGAAGGCCTGAATAATTATGACAAATAATATCAACTTGCAGGGCTTTCTCAGGGTTTTTTTTCTTTTTTTCCTTCCAGATTTTTATTGATAATTCAAGAAATGCAAAGGAAAGATATAAGATTATGTATTTATGGAAAGAACAAAGTAGAAGTGTGAGAAGTCTGTAGTTCTCTAAAATGGGTACCTGGTATATCCGAAATTTTTAACCTCTTTTCATATCAGCAAACTGAAAAAAAAGTAAACCTACAGCTTTAAGATTGTAGGGCAGTAGCTCATTTCTCCAACTCACTGGTGGCACATCCTGTTACTGTGTAGGAGGCACAATCCATTAGTTGTCAGCTCCCATCTCTCTAAGGTCAGATGCTTCAATCGTGGGAACCAGCTGACAGCTGATAGAAGTTGATTTTTTCTTCCTTGTATGTTGTTAGCAGGATTTCAATTAGTGCAATTAAATGTACCTGTTTTCTTGAGGCCTTGTTGGCTCTAAAATGTGCTTCTTGAAACAAGTTCAGTGAATCACTTAGTCTAGCATTATTTTTCTTTTGTATGTTTTTTTTTAAAGGGTATTTGATGCTATTTTTTCTGACTTGATCTCTTTTAGAGTTTTCAAGAACAGCATCTATACATTTAATATTTCTATTCCTCTTTCTTAGGAGGGGCCTATCAGATACTAATCTTTGTTGTTCTATCTGTTCATAAGCAAGTGGATTATGATTGTAATTTATCACAAATTCTTTGGACAGCTCTTCAGGGATGTAGTGTAATACCGTGCTTTTTTTTGCTAGCTTTCTGCTCTGGGTCAGAGAACATTATACCCATGATATGTAAAGGTGTGTGTTGGTTTTCCTTTAATCAGTCCTATGGGAATAGAAATTCCTGATTATTGAGAAGCCTGTGGTGTTGTAATACCTGTGATACTCTGAATCAGAAAAGGTATGTTTAAGTATTCTCCCCCCACCCTCATCTGTCAGGGATTAAATAACCCAGGCTGTCTTCCTATTGTTTTATATCCCTGAATGTAAATATTGCAGGAACTCTTCTTTCTCTATATTTGCCTTCCAAAGCTCACCCCAAGCAATTGCTTTCTTGTCAGCTGGTGTCCTCTGATGTTGGGATGAGAGAACACCCCAGGAGCAGGAAAGCATCCCCATCAGTTTGGGGTGGGCAGAGGAAAAGAGAGAAGAGGTAACACCCAGATTTTGAAGAGTGAGCTCCACTGCAATGGCAGGAAGGTGCTATGGGGCAGTAACCCTGAGGGTGCCTGGTTGCTCCCTTCGTTTCTGCTGAGAAGCTTCAATTCCACTGCAGTGACCACCACCTGTGCCCAAAAAGCAGTGGAGAAGCTGCTTGGGCTGGTTGCTATGTCAACTGTGCTCTCTTTGCCTGCAGAAAGCCAAGCGCTGGTTGGTATGGTAACCCTCCTCAGAGCACCCAAGGATGCTTGATGAGGATCAGGCTCTTTGGAGAAGGCACTGACATATCAGTGGAGGTGGTAGCTCTTGTGCCAAAGGGTATGAGGGGCAGGAAAGACCCATGCAATCATATATTTATTTGGAAAATTGTTTTGTAGAATTAAGTGGGTTCTTGGAGGCTAAGATAATTCCTGTTTATAACACCATCCTTTCATGTTTCAGTAGAAGAGGAAAACAGTAATGGTAATTTTGTGCAAAAGATACTAAGACAGCATGAATGTATGGAGGGTCACACTGGCATCTGTGGGATTGAGCTGCTTTAGCATTTTCTTAATGGAAGAGTATCATAGCCACATGCTCAGGAAAATATGTGCTATTTTTTCAACCTGTCAGTATTGTAGAGGTTTGCATAGTGTCAGAGAAAAGCCTGAGACAGGGTCTTTTAGGTGAGATGAACCTTTACTGTAACAGCAGGTAGGCCAGGAAGCATTAGAAGAAGGTGCTTTGGTGGACTAGAATGGATGTGTGTGTGTGTGCATGCTCAGGTCTCCTTCACTCAGGCTGCCCAGGAACTACATCTATTGCCAGAGACATTCTGGTCAGGCAGTTTTCCTGTAAAAGATTTGCAGAACGATAGACCTTGGTGGCTTTCTCCATTTTCCGGCAGTTAAGTAAGAAACTGTATTGTTTAGACATTGGACAACCCAAAATATCAACAACTAAAATATAATGTAAAAACATAGTTTTAGGCATTAGGCTACCCAGGGAAGTCGTGGAATCACCATTCCTGGAAGTGTTTAAAAGGCCTGTAAATGCGGCATGTGGGGGTGAGGTTTGGTGCTGAACATGATGGTTAGTGGTTTGACTCAGTGATTTTAGAGGTCTTTTCCAGCATTAATGATTCTGTGATTCTAAATTCTTTAATAAAATTTTTCTTTAATATGAAAGTTGCTGAAGCTATTAGAAAATTTTGAATGCTGAGAAGAATGTTTATGTGATCATCTCACGTAACTGAATAGCATTGCTGGTAAATTGGATTTCTTATGGTTAGCCTTTCTGAATACGTCTTTATTAAACTTATGTTTAGCAATGTGAATTAATGTGTGCATTAATCTATTTGTCAGGTCTCTTCTGCATATGGTAAGGTGACAGATTTACAGCTATATTGTCAAAGCATAGGTTTCATGAGTTTGGCTTTGCAACTCACTTTGGGCTTATTGGGAAGAATATAATTCAGTCATCAATGGTGCAGAAATAGCTCTTTATACTACAGGAGCCATAATTTTTGAAATTGTGTAGAATGTGAGGGAAGAGACTTTGAAGTTATTAAAGAGACTAAGGCATGGATTTTCAATAAATCTTTTTATCCACTGAATGAGTACTTTATTAACTCACCAAAATTAAATAATCCAAAAACTGATGGTAATAATCACATTTGTCTTTTGGTCAAGAAAACAAGGATGTGAATTTACATCCAAATGCAAGTTTAAATAAGGAAACTGCATTTCAGGTAGACACAAGGCTATCTTCCCAAGCAGTGAAATAGCTCTTCATATTTTTTTTCCAATATTTCCAGTAATTTTCAATATATTCTTTCATTCTGCATGAATAATTTCTTTTGCTTAGTTGCCATATTAACAGTATTCCATCTTAATTATTAATTGCAGTGTTTAAATCTAGCAGTCATCTTGAAGGAACATTTTTACAGCTAATAGAAAACTTGGAACACCCCTTATACATAATATAGTAAGACAGCAAACAGTGATAGTCAGAGCGTTACTGCTGCTATAATTATGTTAATTTTCTTTTGATGAGTAAACTATATTTTAGTTTTTTTCTTTCACTGTTATTGAGTGCAGGCGAGAAAAACTAGAGATAACAAGCCCAGTAATAGAAAACAAGTAATTGTTTCCTTTATTATCACAGCATATTAGTATTTTTCATTCATTGGTCTTATAGTCAGTGCATTAGGTACTATACGTTATCTGTCTGAAGTGGCTTTTTAGGAGTGGGTGAGCTGTATTTCCTGCATGATATGCTCAGTCCAAGAGAGACAAATATAATGTAGAAAATGCTTAAAAATTTCTTTGTACATGGTTTGCACAAACAATATTTGTTAGTCTAAAATTCTTGCTTACAATGTATTAAAATCATAAGCAGTACACACAAAGAACACAGATTATACATTATTTAAGTTCTGATATCAGACTCTTTATTGTTGTTTCTAAATGTTTTCACTTGATAATATCCAAAGTATTATCTACTATTAGAGGGTTTTTAATTCTGTTTTCCACTCCCCTTGACCAGGGAAAATTATATGGAAAGAACAGCCATCACACCTTTTTCTGTGCCTTTCCTTACATTGGTGGGATTGTTGCCATGCTAGAAATTCAAGGATGCCCAGCACTGTCCTTTATCCATGCAGGATGTTTCAGTGTCTTCAAATGCACAAAAGAAAGATCATGTTGCCTGTGCAGTCAAGCTTTTCCCATTTTGAGGGCATTTCACCTGTGCTTGAGAAGCACTGTGTTTGTTTCCTGTCAGAGCTTTGAGTGATTTTGTTACCATGCTTGACCTGAAGCATCTTATTACAGTGAGGATCTGGAGAGGTAAATGTTGAATGTTGCATTGTATTGTTTGAGGGAGTAAAATATGTTTTATAGAGATCTTTTCTGCTGAGAAAATTGTCCACTGCTCTTTGCACTAGTTAGAATTTTCTAAAGCTGGGGCTCTGTGTCATCTTTGACACAGAATAGCACTCTAATGCAGTAGCTGTAGTGGGATGAATCTCTTCTGGCATTAGACATCCACCCTCTTGACCTCTATATCAGAACTAGTCATCATAAGCTCCCTGGAGGGAGGTGGCCCTTAATAAACTTTGTAGACTACTTACTGAGAGGTAAAAGTTCCTTTTGTTGTTTACCTGAAATATCTAGTTCATGTTTTACATCTACACTCAAAACACTTCTGCATTTTCCTCTGGGGTCTAGACTAGAGAAAAACTTTCTTTATACATACAGAGTCTTGAAAATTAGTTAATCAAGGAATGAGAACTGGTATCCATATGGGTTTTAAAAAGTATAGTTTCTGCAGGTAGTGAGTGACTTGGGTGGAGCCACCCTAAGGAACTGGCCTTTCCTGGTCATGTATCATTCCTTGCACAGCCAGGCAGTTTCAGTGCAGTTCTTGTACAAGCTTGTTGCTCCTTTTTTTTGAGGGAGTTGAAAAAAGTGTGGTGGTGGCCAAGCATGGTTCATATTAATTCCTTCTGTCATCATCTTCAGAGCAGGTGAGGCTAGCAGAGCCCAAACGTACAAAATGCAAATATAATCATATACATATTATATTTTGGTGCTGGCCAGCTCACTTCTTTCAATGCTGTGCAGTGCCACCCCTTTCCTTTATTTCATTTTTTAGCATTATTTTGTGCACATACTGTGCATTTACGCATAGTGAGCTTTTGGTGTGCTGTTCTTGCATTCACAACTTTTATAATCCCAAATTTCTTGACGTTGCTTTGCAAACCACCATAGAAGCCAGCAAGTATTGAATGGTAATACAAACAAGCTTCAATCAAACAGAGCAAAGCAGAGCTGATAGAGGATATTTGTTCTAATGCACCAGTGTTAGAAAACTGATTGCAGAGGATGTTAGGAGAGAGGTGGCTTCGTGACACGGTAATGGGAGTGAGGCAGGTGCACCCAGTGTCTCATGCACCTCATTCACTGCTGAGCTGAGACCATTAGTCCCACTGAAGAAAGCTGCTGACAAAAAGGTTAGAGCTCATTCTCTTGAGCAGTCATGTCAGATTTGAGGTTTGAGGAATGAGATTCCTTCCAGGCAGTTTCACGTGGTCTCCTTTCTCCCACCACTGGGCCCTTTTGTTTTCAAAGGTCTCCTATTAGTTTCTTAAAATGGGAACAGCTTTTCCTTGATATCTGTAATGATTTATTTTTCTAAGCAATTACATTTGATTTCTTTAAACCATAGCAGCACCCTCATTAAGGAGAATGAATCACTGAATCAAAAATGTAAAAGCTCTGAGTGTGAAAGACAGGCTAAGTTTCATATGATTTCAAGGAAAGACCATAGTGCTTGAGGGAAACAGGGCAGGAGCAGTGCCTGAAATTAGATTGTCTCCACATGAAACCCATCACAAGAATGGACCATTCCCAACAGCCGTGCTTAGAAAACTTGAGCATCTTTTTCCCAAACAAGCAGCAAGCCTGAGGGGTTTTGCATCACCAGCTTGTAGAACCAGATGCAAATGCAGGTATCCTGTGGCTTGCACACCTGCTGCTAAATATTTTAATGTGTTTGGAGATCACATAAATTTCTCAGTATTTTGTGAAGAATCTCATGAAGAGTTTTATTGTTTAGAGTGCTTCTGTAATTTGAAAATCAGAGTTTTAATGGCCTGTACTAATGGTCTCATTTTTTTATGTGATTTATTTTTTTCAGTTTTGCTGGTATATAACTTTAAAATGTTGCCAGGCATGGTTTTTTTCAATGTTTTCTAACACCATAAAGCTAATGAATGAGGCCTGCCACCTAAGACTTTCAAAGCATTTCAATATAGCATTATTACAACATGAAGAAGTCAGGTTAGCAAATCCTGACATGAAATACAGGATTTTAACATGGGTGTTTTAAGCTTCTGTATCCATGTTTAGGCTTTTGCATTAGTGATCACAGCTCATAGTAGACACTATAAACCTTAAACTGACAAAATTATGAAAACCAAACATTAACATTAGTTGAACTTTAATACAATTTACTGTTATACAAAGTACCTGTGTAGCCTGTTGATGAGAAAATATTTGTTTCTGCAAAATGGAGTCATATGATGATACATGTATAATCAACATATTTTCAGTTTATTTTTCAGAGAGAAATTTGCATACTGCTTCAAAATACTTTAAATGTTTTTCCATTTATCTACCGCTTTTAAAAATGGGAAGGATGGCAACATTTACCCATTATGTCATTTATCATTCCACAAATATGATAATTTTGGGCAGTTGTCAGAGGAACTACATCAATGAAAAGTGGGAGCAGGACAAAAGATACCAGTACCTGCTGAATTTCATAAGAGTTGAAATGCCCCCTTAGTCTAGACTGATACTTGAATGATATGAACTATTTGTTAAGTGATATGAATACTTAATTTTTACTAAACATTTAAAAATATTAAATTTAAATTTAATCAACAGCAGAATAAGCTATCAACACGGAAATTATTCTCCTAGTTACACAAAGTATGGTTGACTATTGTACTTTTTTTTTTTTTTCTTCACCAGGATTACACTTTGACTATGTATTTTCAACAGTACTGGAGAGATAAGAGGCTGGCTTATGCTGGGATACCTCTCAACCTCACGCTTGATAACCGAGTGGCAGATCAGCTTTGGGTGCCTGACACTTACTTCTTAAATGACAAGAAATCATTTGTGCACGGCGTTACTGTGAAGAATCGAATGATTCGCCTTCACCCCGACGGAACGGTGCTTTACGGCCTCAGGTCTGTGCTTCCCTGATGAGGGTTTCATCACTGCTGCTGTGTGTTGTTGATGTCTGCTTCCTGGCACAAGGTTATTGCAAACATTGGTTAGTTTATTATGTAACCTTCCCTGTAACTCTAAGAGATGCCAGTAGAAAACAAATGACACACTCGATGTTTCTTAATTTTGCCAGAAGCGCCTTCAGTCAGGTTTTATCTGTTTCTGTACAGTCACCATATCTGGAAAGCCCACTGGCTATAGGAAGCAGAAAGGCACATATTAATTGTAAACCTGAAAATCCTGTCCAAAATACAGTCGGTAAGATTGAATGTGGGTGCTTATGCCGTCTCTTGATGTGTTTGTAGTCTATAAAAAAAAAAAAAAGCCAGAAGTAGCCCTGGTTGGGGGGAGTCAGCCACAGCTAAGATCATGACCCGGTACTTGCAGTGATTTCTTCAAGCGGGAATCAGCACTGTAATTGTTACATTTCAAACCAGAGGTACAAAGTGACCTTACACTCTCTTACTTTCTACCTATTTTAGATTTGACTTGTGTTTTCTTTCTTTTCTGCCAAAGCTTTTATGGTTAGAAGTGCTGAAGTATCCTTCCCTTAATAAACTTAACTACACCAGCAAAAATCCTTATGGAAAACCCAGTAGTATCAAAATATTGCTTTCTTTGAACAGGTTACTTAATTTGCTCCAGTGATTTAAGCCAACAAAACAAGTCTTTGCCAGTGAAAGCTCCATTTCCATAGTTGGAAGTTTCTTGTGTATTTAAGCAGAGAAAATACTCAAGATTGGTGCACATAGGTAGTGAAGGATAAAAAGTCCCTAATATAAAAGTGAATGAGATCAGAAAAGTGGTGCCAATGTATTATATATCCAGTATTAATATTTTACCTGCTTCTCTTTTTTTAATCAATGGTTGAACTTTTTACTTGACTAGGGTCTTAGCCCTCACCTTTTTAACTCCTATTACATGTCATGTATGGAGAACTGAATTTCATCTTTCTAGATGAAATAGAGATAGACTCAGCCAAATATGAAATTTCAAAGAAATTTAGAATGTTTTCTCTGTAATTAACTGGTTTTTGCAAAAGGCGGCTTTTGTTTTGCAAGGTGTTGACCCAGTATGGAACACTACAGGTTTAGGATTCTTTCCACAAGTGGTTAAATGTAAGAAAAAATTATCTGAGATATATTTGTTTTCTTCATGTCAAGAAATATCCCTACAAGCAATATAATAAAAAAGTAAAGGAGATTAGAATTCTTGTGATCCTAGTAATATGTAGAAGTCTTTCTGTCACACTCTAAAAACATTTGGACCCATTCAGATGAGGATTAGCTGTCACAGAGTAGTGTATTTGAATAAGTTGGCTTCCTCTTCTGCAAAATACAAGTGTCCACAGGAGATGCATTTCACATAATAGGATTTGCTTAGCAGGGTTTTCACCAGTGGCTCATGTGTAGCACAATTCTTTGCATTCCTTTTCTCGGAAAACATGCAATATCCAGGGTGAGATATCCATGATATGAAGCAGCCAAGTTTCATACTGGGGAATGACTGTCTTGAATTAAATCGTGGCAAAATATAGGACATTGTGATCAAAAGGAAGAAAATATCTGAGCCTTATCTCTGCGGATTTAAAGACCTGTGCTTTGTGTTGTTCCATCATTTACCCTACTTTTATGGCTTCAGAGCATCCCAATGTCATTGGGCTCAAGCTGCAGTCCAGGGACAACATGGGTTGAGGCAAAACTTGCAGTTCTATGTGCCACAAAGCACAGGGTCACTCAGAATAATAGGTGAAATTCTGGAGTGTTGCAACCAATTACAGAACATCCACAGAGCAATGCAATTCCTCAACACATACATAATTGAAAATGATCCCAAGGCCACACTGGATGTGTGTTCTCTTCTGAACAATGTAGGATTTATCACAGTTTTGAAAGACTTGACCTTCAGTCATCCAAGGTTCCTCTCTACTTTAGAGAAAGCACTTTGCTACTGGAGCAGATGTCTGTGATAGTGGGAGAATGGAACAGTAGCTTTTTGAAGTTCAGCCCATTTCTGGGGATTTTTTTTTTCTTTGGGTGATACATAGAATTTGTTCTACTTTCTTCAGAACAATCTACAAGTAAAATGATAAAACAGCTTTTTTTTTTTCCATAAGAGACTAAGGAGGAAATAACTACTTTATAGTCTGGGGATCAAAAATAGAGTCTGACTGCTTGTGTGTTTCTCATGCATAAACCTCTTGTTTTTAGGCAGTACAATGTTAAATGTTAAAAGTAAGTGGAGTGGAGGAATATATGTATTTTATCTGAAAGGACTCACATAATTATTACCCACATATGAAACATGATGAATGTTTGCAGCGTGAAAAGGTTAGTTGGGATCAGTCAGACAAGGCAATTGTGCTTACTTCTTTTTTGAATGAATGTATTTCTGTATCAATAAAGTAAACTGTCAGGACTGTGACCTACTCACATATGAAGTATCTATTGTCTAGACTGATTCATACTGTAAAAGTTCTGGGGACATAAAATATCCTTCTCTCAGTTATGTATGCAGCACCTCACAGCTCATCACAGATGGGGTTCCTGTACAATATATCAGTACAGTCAAAGGCAATGAGCCCAGGAAAATAGTACCAGAGAAGGATAAGAGAATCCATATCCAGAAGAAAGAAAATTGGAGCAGGAAATTATAAACAATTTAAAAAATTTCCTTTGTGTGTTGCTTTCACCCAAATTGTATGTGTATCTGTGTCCCAATTCATCTTTGTCTGGCTTGTAATTATTCCTCTGTCACTGCCATGACAATGAGTTCTTGAAACCTTGTTGTGTTGTGTCAGGCACCATTCCATCCCATAAAAAGTAAACCTGCTCTTCTTGAGAGCATGCAAAAGCCTGAACCATTCATAATTGTTTTTGGTGTGCATTTGTGCAAGTTAAATTTGGTTGCTTGAATTTTCATTCAGGAGGGACTTCTGAGTATTAAACTCACTTTGAAAAAATGTCTATTTCTAGCTGTATCTTCTGTTCTAGTGGGCATTTATTAAATTAAAAACATCCATTTTCTGTAGTGTAAAAAAGTTCCTTGAGCAAGAATGTGCAATTTCTAGTACTGGAACTTGTGACACAAAAAAACCACTAGAGTATGTGAACAGACCAAAATAAAAATACATTCCTTAAAAGTCATAACACAATTATTAAGTTGAATATAAGTTTGCCAGCTGTATAATTTTTTACAATATTGTACAATTAATTATTTGTGTTCTGTATGGCTGGCATTTAAAGCTAGTTATACAACATAATAGTTAAGAGTCTGGTAGCACATTCCCCTTTGTATCAGCTTAGTTCATGTGGATTCTGCTGCAGGATCCCACACGAGACCGTAGGTTAGTGTAGGCGAATCTTCTAAAGCATGGGAGAGAACCTTCATATCAACGATTTCCAGGCATGCCTACTTGTTTTACTTTGAACACAGTTATTATTTGACTCAGGAGAAAGATTTTTTCATTGCACAATCAGTATGGCTTTCTTAAAGTGATCATTACTTGTTTATCAATAATCACAGATTTAAGAATAAGTTTTCTCCTTTAAGACCGTATGCTAATCCTAGTTTTATATACTTAGCTAGAGCTGTTCTTAGTCATTGTATTGAGGAGACATTCAAAGAATCATAGAAAGCTTTGGGTGGGGAAGGACCTTAAAAATCATCCTGCCATGGGCAGTGACACCTTTGATTAGATCAGGTTGCTCAAAGCCCTGTCCAGGCTTGCTTTCAACACTTACAGGGATGGAGAATCCAGAACTTCTCTGGGCAACTTGTTTCAGTGCCTCACCACCCTCAAAGTAAAAAATTCATCCTAAAA
Organism: Phylloscopus whistleri; assembly: GCA_017589585.1. Lineage (NCBI taxonomy): Eukaryota > Metazoa > Chordata > Aves > Passeriformes > Phylloscopidae > Phylloscopus > Phylloscopus whistleri. The sequence continues at coordinate 620,252 of JADMLD010000238.1, forward strand.
TCTTATCTAAATCTACCTTTAGATAGATAAACCTTTCAGTTTAAAGCCATTCGTCCTTGTCTTACCACTACACATCCTTCTAAAATGTCCTACTCCAGCTCTCTTGTAGCCTATCTTTTGGTACTGGAAAGCTGCCATAAGATCCCCCTGGAACCTTCTCTTCTCCAGGCTAAACAACTCAGATGATTAATCATCTCCATAGTTAACAGCACTGTGTTTTAGCACCCTGCCTGCGGTTCCAAAAGGGCATTTGCAAATGTTGATTGCAGAGAAGATGTTTCCCTAAACTGCAGAGCAACCGAGGAACTGCTGTTTGCACACTGCTCCAGCCCACTGGAATTTGTATTAACAGAGGAACCAGGGCAATTCCCAGATGCAGCTTGGAGGAAGGCTGACCTAAGTATCCTTTTGTGATACTTACTTAGTACCTGAAATCCTGTGAGACTAGTCAGAATCCTCTGACTGTATTCAGAGGACAGTCAGAGGAGCCAGCAGTGACAAAGACATGATCAGGCTGTAGGTAAGGCTGGAAAGCACAAAGATCAGGTGTGTGCCTTTCTCACTGGCTACTTGTAGGAATATAAGGTAGAAGATGTGCTGAGCAACAGATCCTTGAGCTTTTTCCTCTCCTTCCTCATTCACTGCCTTTGTGCTCGTACAATTGTGTCTCCCTCTGCAGAGAAATTACAATATTTTGTTGCAAAAGCAACTTCTCAGTCAGAGAAGGGTGGCCTCTGTTGTGCTGTGAGATAGCAATAATGGTCTTAATTCCTTTCTTTAATACTATGTATTTATTCATCTAAAATGATCCTATATACTAAGGATAAGGATTTTACCATCTTCCTTTTCTTTGAGATTGGAGAGAACATTCATAATAACAACTTTTTTTTTATTGTGAAAGATGTGAAGAAAGGCATCCAACTACTTTTTTTTCCCTTGAAACATTGCCCTGGAATTTTAAAGTAGTGTACTAGATTAGAAGAGTGTAATTTGAGAAGGTTAACAGGTAGAAGAAAGAACTTCAGAGAAAGCACATGAAAAAAACCCAACACATTAACATTGAGGGTTCCAGCTTTTAGAGGTACATTTAAGGCATTTTCCCATCTTGTATTTATTAGCATAAATTATCACTAGAATATTATTTGTTTAGGAACAAACCGTGTGCTAGGTCCATGCCTTGTTTATATCAAAATTGGATCAGTAAGGGATTGAGCCAGTCAGATTCAGAAGATAATTTAAATGTGAAATTTATATGAAATTATTATAAATAAAAACTATGCATAATAATGTACATACCCTTGGTGAAGGCTGTGATTCATAGAAACATCAAAATATGCTGCAGATTAATTATGAGCATATGGTTACGTCTGTCTAAAGTTAGTACCAATATGCAAATCCATTAATTACAAAATAAAGTGACAGTGCTGTGTGAAGCTGTTAAGATAGTTGTTCTGGTTGCACATGTTTACTATTGACTGTCCTGATATACAAGAGGTTGATGAATAGTGCTAATTCATCAATAGTGAAATGTTTTGCAAAACTGTCCTTAGGGTGCAAAATGGTTAAATAGACAGAGAAGCGAAAGTGTATTTTTACTTGAGGAGAAAACTTAAAAATTCAATATGGAGCTTCACAACAAAATCCTCTTTAAATTTAAAAACCAGGGAAGTAAAATTTAAAACAAAGAGTTTGGCTGGACTTAAAACTTTTTTCAACATTTCAGGGTTTCTTTTCTAGACCTGCCACAAAACCAAGAAATCAGTTATTCATGCAGCTGTAATCATTTTGACATTTGTAGCAGACTATTTTCACTTCATGGTTTCTGTTATAAAGTCACATCTTTTAATCTCAGCAAATGTTCATGTAATATTTGCATATGAGGATAGGTCCATTGGACCCCAAAGGGGCTGGTTGCATAAGGGTAATTCACAGTGAGTTGTTCCACTGAAAGTCAGTGTAATTGCTGCTCTATTAGGCTGCTGCTCAATGAAAAACTATGGACCAGATTCTCAGGTATTGTAAGCTGTTCTTCAGAGGGTCTTCACTTTGGAAGATAAACAACCCCACCACCCATAGCCTGGGTTACTGGCTGTATGGTAAAACTGTTTGATGCTTGTGTTTCAGAATCACAACCACTGCAGCATGCATGATGGACTTGAGAAGATACCCATTAGATGAACAAAACTGTACTCTGGAAATAGAAAGCTGTACGTACCTAAGAAGATGCATGTGAAATCTACTTTGAATCTAGGGGGTTTTTGTTGTTGTTGTTTTTTGTTTTGTTTTGGGGTTTTGGGCTGGTTTTTTTTTTTTGTTGTTGTTTTTTGGGGTTTTTTAATAGAACTGTGTAATATCATGTAATCATGTAATTATCACCATTTGGATTTTTTGTTTGTATGTTTATTTGAATTATTAAAAGATATAAGGAGTCATCCATTTCTAGATAGATGAATACATCCTAGAAAAATGAGGTTAGCACAGAATGAAGTCATATTCCTGCCTTACTTGGCAGAGGTAGTGGCTGGATGCTTTTCTTCAACATGAGAGATGAATATTTATATTTTTATCAGATTTATTTTCAAGAGAGCAAACACTGTGATACAATTTTCTTTCAGTATGCTTTATTACATATGGATCATCTTGGTGCAGGACCTACCCTGGGCTTTCAGATTGACTCCATTTATGATTTGAAATTATGTTACCAAAAGAACAATATTCTCTTTTTCACCTAGTCGTGTCCTAGGATTGCAATATTCAGGTGTATATTTGCACTTCAGAAGTACCTGGCCCATTTCTGCCACTGTCTGGAAATTGTGGGCCATATACAGAAAATACTAGTACAGTTTACATATTCAGCTGTAGTCCTTCACTAGTGGAAGCCAGTGGAAATGATGCAACTCACATTTTACTGTGAGTGGAAGAGGTCTGCCCCAGTTATGTTTCTCTGTCTTCCATGGATAATCAACCTTCGTCTGGTTATTATCAGTGTAAATATACATTTGGTCTCAGTGCTAAATGCATTTGATATCCTAAATCTTGGATAGCATTTTCTTCTCACTGTGACCATTAGTGAATAATATATGAGTGATAAAAAAAAAGGTTAAAATAAAAGGAAAGCTGAGTATTTTGCCTAAAATTCCCGGGCAGAGTGTAATGGTGTAGCAATTTGGGAGACCTTCCCACAGGCAAAGTACCATACAGCTCTCCAGCTGTTCCAGTTCTTTTTGTTGTCTCAAATGACAGGCTGCATGTTTGAAGCTATGTGTGAGTCCACTGTTATTTCTGACTTCCTTGTTTTGCCTGCAGATGGCTACACGACTGATGACATAGAGTTCTACTGGAGAGGTGGAGATAATGCAGTCACTGGTGTGGAGAGGATTGAACTTCCTCAGTTCTCTATCGTGGAATACAGACTGGTGTCAAAGAATGTTGTCTTTGCCACAGGCAAGTATTGCCATTTACCCATTTAGTGTTTCATTTTCTTGTGCATGAAAATTACTGTTTTATTAATAATAATTATTATTACCAGTCACGATATGTAGCCTGTGTTGCATGTTTGGATAAAGAAATTACTTGACAAATCCTGGAGGTAGGAGCCCATGAAAATTCCAGACCTGCATTCAGTACTGCATTCAGCTACAGGGCTTCCAGTGCTAGAAGGACCTGTTGGAACAAGTCCACAGGAGGGCCACAAAGATGATCAGAGGGCTGGAGCACCTCTCCGAGGAACACAGGCTGAGAGAGCTGGGATTAAGCCTGGAGAAGAGAACCTTCTAGCAGCCTTCCAGTATTTAATGGGAACAACAAGAGAGCTAGGGAGGGATTTTTTACAAAAATGTGTAGTGATAGCACAAGGGCAAATGGCTTCATACTGAAAGAGGGTATATTTTGATTAGATATAGGAAGAAATTATTAACTGTAACAGTGGTGAGACAGTAGGTTGCCCAGAAAAGTTGTAGCTGCTCCATCCCTGGAAGTGTAGAAGGCCAGGTTGGATGGGGCTTTGAGGAGCTTGGTCTAGTCAAATGTGTCCTTGCCTACGGCAGTGGGGTTGTAACTATGTAGTCTTTAATGTGCCTTCCAACCCAAACCATTTTGTGATTCTTTGCCTCCTTGTTTAGTTTTCTTTTTCATGTGTGTATGTGACACTTAACTAGACACCTAAATATCTATGATCTAAGTAAATATTAAGTCATTCACCTCTGAATCATGAGTTTAAATGTAGCCTAGAAGGTAACTGATCATACGTAAATGTGTTTTGGCATGCTAGGTCAAAAAGCTACCGATTTTATAAACACCTCCCTGGAACTTTTCAGTGCATGTTTGTTTTGTTGTTATGTAGTGAATGTTATGTCTTTTATCTCTTGATTTTCACTGATGGATATGTAGTACTTTATACATCCAGTGCATTTGTCATTGTTAGATGCTGAAATTACATCCCTGCTTATTTCCTTGAAGATGGAATAAAAGTTAGTAATAACTCACAGCACTGGATATCCTTAGATTACAAAGTGCAAGTTTGATTTACATATTTGGTGTTAGACACCAGAATAGGAATATGTGTGACAAAACCAAAGCAACACAAAAAGCCATCAGCACATGTGGGGCCATTATTTGGCTCTTTATTGGGGAGGCCTTCAGATTTTCAGTGCTGTTCAGACCACAGGAGTGTGCTGTTCCATCTGTCTCAGCACACTAGAACAAATGAAGCACAGCTCAATCATGTTTGTAAGCATCACTTCACCCACTCTTTGGACACAGCATCTGTTTCAAAGTACACAGAAACACAACTTGTATTTCAGAACAAAATGTAAATATTGCTGGGATTGAAATTAGTATGAGGGGGTTTGCCAGCTGCTGCTGTTCTTGTTTACCATTGTGAATGGAAGATTTTTTTTTTCCTATAGAGAATCAGTTGCTGTAATCCTATACCCTTTTGTCCTGCAGCTAGTGTCACTTTTGGCAGCCAGGGCTTACCTGCCCCTCCACAGGACTGGATATGCTTTTGCAGGAAGGCTGTTTTAGGTAACAATGAGAATGCAGAGAACTTATTTGTGGAGTGACTTTTATGACAGTCCAAGGCCACATTTTAATTCAGTATGAAATATTTCACTAAATGCATGATTTAGTAACGTAGAGATGAGAGATTTGTCAAAATCAGGAAAATGAGAAATCTGAAGAGATATGTGACAAATGCAAGAGAGTCTAAAAACTAGGAGCACACATTTCTGTGACTGACCAAATGTTCAGAATATTAATGATTCTGTCTTAAAAAAAGTGTTGAAAGGAATAAAGAAGTCTCATGCTTCAGGGTTTAAGACAGCTTGGCATTAGGGAGTAACAGAGAACAGCATGTTTCTTGTACCATTTTCTGAAACATTTAATTTTTTTCACTGATGAAGACACGATACTGAATTTACTGTTGCTTTGATACAGGACATTATAAAAATTGCTTGATTATTTATGACATTTTATGACAAGTATTTCCATGCAGGGAAACATCACATTTGTTTCTCAAAACCACATTTAAATCTAAATCTAAAGCATGCCAGCAGATCAGATACATAAAGTTAGCAGACACTTTTCAAGTTTCTTCTCAAGAGTTTCTTACAGTCCTAGTAATTAGGGCCAGTTTCTACATTTTTTGGAAAGTAAGTTGTGCATGTTTTTGGCTTTGAGGTTATAGAAGTCTCAGGGGGAGATATTAGTTCTTTGAGCACAGTATCTCAGTGAACATTTCAGAGATTTCAGTCCTAGTGTGCTTTGATTGAATAAAACTAAAAGAAGACTTCAGAGTCATGCCATAAACAGCTTTTGGATTAGTTATTTCTCCAGGAGAAACTGAGCTGTATAATCTTGTGTAACTTAGGCAAAGGGAAAAATCTGTTCCCATAGTTACTACTGAGAAGCAATGATAAGCATGGGAAAACCCCCATTGATAATGAGAGAAATCTGGGTGGAGCTGCATGAATTCTGGAGGAACTGCATGCCTCTTGAAGCATAGAATGGAAGTTAAAATTTATCTTGCCAAATTAGCAAAATGTGTCTGAAAAAGGTATAAAATTCAGTATGGACAAGTTCAATACACAGCATCCGTGCAATTATTCCTATCCAAATTAAGGATACAGAATGCCAGGTTATGCCAGGGTTCTGTGTGTAGAAATACAGGGGTTGTTGTTGATCTCGGACTGGGCATGAGCCAATAAGATCTTTTTTGGGAGCAAAAAAAAAGAAACAAACAAAACCACAAACCTCATCATAAAAAGAATTCTGATTCACACTGATAATGCTTGAGGTTAGTATTTGTGGTCAAGGGTAGCACTCTGGAAGGCAGTAATGGAGCAATAAAGAGGGTTATAGAAAATAAGCAAGTGTGAGTAAAAATCTAGAAAATGGCATACCTAAGATTAGTGGAGAAACAAGTATGGTCATTTAGTTTAAAAAAAAGAGAACACTTGATTGTGAATTAAATAAAACCTTCAGGCGTTTAGAAGGTATCTGCAAAGCCATGTACAGCCTTTATTAATAGCCTTTATTAATTCTATTTAAATTGCTGTGAAGAAGAAATACCTGGTTTTGACTATCCTTTTAACACCAACTGAAGGCTATGCAGGATACCATAAGATATTTAAATGGCATTGGATACCCATGTGTCAGAAACTGAATTAAGCCCACAGTCAAATGCTATCCAGTCAGAGCTGTCAGTGAAGCCTAAAGAGCTATTCAGCTCTTGAATACCTCTGTTTTCTCAAATGAATATTTTAAGACACTATTCAGTTGCCTAACCATAACAATCTGCTGCTTCTTGAGCTTGGTTAGCAGTTAGCAGTTAGGCTGCTGTTCTGGCATCTTACAGCCTTGTCCTATGTTCACCATCTAGTACTTCAGTATTGATTACTTAATCAGTGTTCTGTTCTGCTCTTTTTTAGCCTATCACATCTCAAATGGCCTTAGGCCCCTCAGTATAGGCAGTTAAATCACACCCCTAGAATCAGCTGGCTCTAAGTCTAGGTCCCCATGGTTTCCACTAACAGCTCATGCTCCACCCTTGTGCAAATATCTGCATTCAAACACCCAAAATGTAGTGCTGTCTGTTACCTGATTCTGCCTCCTAAACGTCTGTTATCCGGAAGTGCCTCGATAATGAACAGGAACAGGGATATGTAGAACACCACCTAAAAGCTTCAAGCCACATAGACTCAAAGCCATATTAGCAACCTGTTGGCAAGAGGAGGGTAGTCTCAAAAGATTTGAAAATGAAATATTTGCTGTGTTCTGTAAGATCAGTACGTAAAGTACATTTCCAATTAGCCAAGGAACCTTCCCAGAAGAACATATTAAAATAAGAATTTTGTAACTGACCAACTCTGTTATCTTGTTTCATACTTGGATAAAACAGCAAGAGACTAATTTAGCCTTGAAGCCAGATATTTCAGCTTGCTAGCTTTTAATTAAATTGGAACAGAAACAAGTAATCTCTTTTTATCAAGTGCCCAAATATGTGAAAAAGGAGTATTTGGGGCTAAAGTATTGATTAAGTATTTATTTTCATACTTTCATTCCCAATACTGTTAGACTTAAATACTTCTGGCAAAATTCTGTTATTCCTATAGTATTTAAATTAGCCCATGTATATCAACATGTTCAATGAGATGGGAAGAAGGATAACAAGACAAAAGAAGGTAAAAAGGAAAAAAATCACAAAATTTTTATGGAAACTTAACAACTAGAATTTCCTGGTAGTTAATCTCTAAATGTACTGAGCCTTAATTGACAAATCATCACGCAATCATAATCAGACAAGTAACAGTGTAATTGTTGAGCTTACCCAGAAGTCAACTTATATTAAATAAGTAATCCACAGAATGGATCCTTCGTAGTTAAATAAAGATCTGGACCTACATGCCTTGCTCCATGAAGGTTCAGACTCATCCTTTTCACTGAGTTTTAGCCATTCAGACAAAGAGGGGGAATTAACTACAGAAAATAAGGATGGGTCCTTCTTTTAATTGTTTTTTTCCACAGACTCCTGTGGCCTGTTTGCTGGAGGTGAGATACTGTAGCAGAGATGGCAGACTGGAGGCAGGGTCAGTAGATAATTTTTGAAGACAGAAAAGCAGCAATTCAATAGAAAGTAATACAACTCTCATAGTCTCAGGGAGAGGTACCTAAAGGAGAACCCTAGCTATGTAGTATTATAAAAAATGAGACTACCAGTTCAAGTTGCAATTTCAACCTGACCCTAACAAAGTCTATACTCTACTATACATGTCAACTGCAGTAAGCAGCTGTAATGCCAGCAAGACTTGTGTTTAGATTGCCCGGGAGCCTCACACCATCAAAATCTACTCTGAGACTTGCAGGGTTTGGATTCATCTTGTTCTGATTTATGGTGAATATAATTTCAGTGTCTACATTTGAACTAGGTGTCTAAGTTGGTCAGAGTCTAGTCCATACAGTTGGTGGAGTCTGGAGACAAATTCAGTGCACCTATAGGAGTCAATTTTAGGAGATGGTGGATAATTCTCTAGGTTTCATTTGCTGGATTGACTGGATGAACTGGAGCTTAGACAGCAAGCTCATGTGTAAGCAGTTCAGGTGAGTTGCTTAATCAGCTGCTATTTGAGAGGGCACAAGGCAGTCTTCGTAGTATCCACATGCTGATCAAAAAGATGTAGGGGGTATATCATGTCAATTAGCTGTCTGCTGGTGTCTGAGATGTCACAGGGCATCTCAAAAGGATCAGGGCACCATCAGATTAGCAACTGAATCTCTCTGTTTCAGTCAACTCCAACTCCAGAGCAGGAAGACAGGAAGCACTGACAGCCCTGGCCCTAGACATGGTCCTTGGTGTTCTAACTTCAGGACAAAGAACCTGGTGCTTGAAGCATATTTTGGTTGGTGTCTCTGGTCTTGAGGTCAGCTCTCTGGGGAGTCCACCTTTAAGGCCAGATCTCACTAGTTTCAGTAATTACCTCACCTAATTAGACAGAAATGGTACTGAGGTAATGGATGATGGTCACAGGTGAAGCATTCAAGATAAATGTCTAAAGTTCACCCTGTTATACAGTTTCTGAGTTTGTTACTGAACATTGCTAACATATGTGACACATTATGCTCTCCCCTGTTGATACACACCTCCTTCACCCACACCATTTTCTGTGCTTTTATCGATGGTGAAGTTCTCTCTTCTTTCTCTGAATTTCCCTAGTGCTTCCAGGGTCCTTGGCTCTGGAGCAAATCAAGTGATTGATTCAGTGATTCAGTTCTACTAAACTTTCTTGAATTAATCCTTCAAACTATTTAATCAAAGATCGGTATTTTATGGGAAATTTTTCAGTTATCACCTCTATCAATTATATTCTACAGATATCCAGACCTTGTCAGAACTTTTTGAAAGTTTTAAACCCATTTATAGAGAATCTTTTGAGTGGGCGGTGTATTATATGAAATAATTTTTCTCAAGAGAGCTTTATAAATATTTCTGTCTGATTTTCTACTCTTATTGCAGAAAGGTGATCACGTCTGCTGCATTTTTAATGTATTTCACGATGGCAGTGTTTATATATTTCATTATGGTCTACTGTTTTATTTATATAGCCTGCAGACACAGGGCCAGAGAAACATTTTCATAAGAATCCAAATTAAAAAGTTAAGCTTCACAAAAAAAAAAGCAGGCCTGGTTTCAATGAGAGAACTTGTCTTTTGAAATGAAACATTGTTCATTGGAAAATGAAGATGTTAAGCAAGTATAAATGTTTGCTTGCTGAAATTTGTGTTGACTGCTTCAGACAGTAGAAAACCTTGGTCTGATCAGGATGAAATACATTCTTCTGATCCCACCAATACACTTCTGTTAGTGGAACTAAAAGGCATTTCATTCTGGAAAAAAATACTACTGACTGAAGTAATCACAGCAACCAGATACACCTACCAGATATTTCTTTTCCTAGTGACAGTTCTTCTGAGATTGTTTGATACAATAGTTAAGGAAATTTGCAAAAGTCTGATATTACCTTGATGCTCCTGCTGCCTGGAAATAGTGTGGCATTTTTCTGTCATATGACTCAAAGTGTAACAAACTATCAGAAATGTGATAAAGAGAAATCTGCAGTTTTCTATTCCTTCTTTCCCTTTCTTTCTTTGGAAATCCGTCATTCATGTCTACATGGGCAAATGAAGTTTCTGAAGCTCATATGCAAATATAAAAATATAATTTAAAGGGAAGTTTTTAATTTTTCATTTTTTCTCTGGATGTAATCTTTCATGTATTTTAAATATTTGCATTAGAATGGGTGGGAAGTATTCTAATAACTGGTTGGGTTCTTGGTATATGCTGAAATTTTTTTTAGGGTGTCAACTCGATCTTTTAGATGAGCTGTTAGAAGTAGATCTAAACTGGTAGTGTGAACACTGAAATCATGGAGCTAATGTGTGAATGACTACCTTTTTCTTATACAGCTGTACTCAGATTTAATCATCTTTGCATTCAGTGAAAAAAGTCACAATTATTTTTAACAAATTGAGATTTCTAAATATATATGTCTGAATATATTTAGAACTGTAACTGTTCATGAATTATATATATATACACATACACAAAATTCAACTGTTTTTTGCTTAAAATGTGTTTGGAAGAAAAATTCGGGCTGATTTTAATTGATTTTAGAGGATCTAGTCTGAAGGTTTTTCCTTTAGTGGAATTCATTACAATTTATTTTTGACACCACAGGTCACATGTTTGTTGTAGTCCAGATGTAATTAAGAAGTCTCATCTCTTGAACAATTCCTCACTGTAACTGTAAAACTATGCACACTACTTATTCTCTCCATATTCATTCTATACAGAAAGCTGTGTACTTGGATAAGCATTTTTTTTAGAGACCTAAGCATTTGTTTTTAAAAGCTAACTGGTGCTCACCTATCTGTTCAATAATCCAAAGTAATTTACTGTCTCTCTTTTCTTCCCAAATACAAATTACTTGGCTATCACTGTATTCACTGCAAGGTTTCTTTTAATACCAATGAGTAATACAGTGAAGGTGTCACCCCTACTGTTCTGCAGATGTCATACTACCCCACAAAATGTGCGTGCTTTACTTTCCGCAGAAACTGATGGCAGATATCTACAAGTGTCTTTCCTTCAGTATAAATAATGCTGTTTTCCTCTCTCTTTTCTCAGGTGCCTATCCAAGACTCTCACTGAGCTTCAGGTTGAAGAGAAATATTGGCTACTTTATTCTTCAAACCTATATGCCCTCCATACTGATTACCATTTTATCATGGGTGTCATTCTGGATCAATTATGATGCATCAGCAGCAAGAGTTGCCCTTGGTATGTGCTAAGAATGAGTGGGACATTAAAATGTCAGACTTAATGTAGCCTTCAGAGGTTGTTAAAAACTACAACGTGATGTCAGTGTTTTGAAATTCCAAAATCATTTGTGTCAAAATCATGTCATCTAGTATTGCCTCAAAAGTGATGTTTTCCCCTGCATGCAAGACTGTAGCTACCACTAAATCTCTGACATGAGCTGCTCATGCAGGTCCCAGACTTGTTCTCATCAAAGTTAATGCTGTTGTCAGTAAATTCATGTAGGACACCAGCTCTACAATCATACTTGAGCGTGGGCTTTAGTCCAGCTCAGTGTGGGAGAACAAATGTGGCTCCAAGCCTCCTCTTAACGTTCTGGGTGCTTTAACTGTCAGGAACAGGCTTCAAGAACCATTGCTTGTTCAGCGCACAGGGGCACATCAGCTATGGACTATATCATGCCACCTAACCCTCAGGGTACATGGTATGTTAGGTGCATGTTTATGACAGCTTAAAGTGTAATTTACCTCATGACAGCAAAACATGGATTTGGCACAGGTATGTGATTCCTGCCCAAGAGCTTTTCTGATGAAGGTATCCTTTAAATAAGTGAAGGTCACTAGAAAATCGTGCAGTTGACACGTTGGAGGGAAGAGATGCCATCCAGAAGAACCCTGACAAGCTTGAGAGACGAACCTCATGAAGTTCAACAAGGCTAAGTGCAAGATCCTGCATGTGTGTCAGACAATCCCAAGTGCAAGTACAGGTTGGGTAGAGAATGGATTGAGAAACAGCCCTGAGGAGAAGGACTTGGGGTGTTGGTTGCCAAGGAGCTCAACATGACCCAGCAATGTGCACTTGCAGTCCAGAGTGCCTGTGTCTGGGCTGAACCAAAATCGATGTGGCCAGCAGGATGAGGGAGGTGATTCTCCTCGACTCTGCTCTCCTGACACCCCAGCTGGAATACTGGATCTGGGTTTGGGGTCCCCAGCATATGGTGATGGACCATCTGGAGTAAAGTGAGTAAGTCCAGAGAAGGGCCACAAAGGTGATCAGGGGCTGGAGCACCTCTCATGTCAAGGCAGGGCAAGAGACTTGGTTTTGTTCAGCCTAAAGAAGAGAAGGTTCTGGGGTAACCTTATGGCACCTTCCAGTACCCAAAGAGGGCCTACAGGAGAACTGAAAAGGGACTTCTTACAATGATATGTACTGACAGGACAGGAGGAATGGCTTCAAAATGTCAGAGGGTAGATTTAGATTAAGAAGAGATTCTTGATTGTAAGGGTGGTGAGGCACTGGAAGAGCTTGCCCATAGAAGTTATGGATTCCCCATCCCTTGAAGTGTTGAAGGCCAAGTTAGATGTGTCTTCGAGCAACTTGATCTAGTAGAAGGTCCCTGTGCATGGCAGCAAACTTAGATGGTATATAAGGTCCCTTCCAAGCCAAACCATTCTGTGATTCTGTCATAGTTTAGGAATGGTGTTCTTCAATTTAGTGCTCCTACTAAAACCACACTGCCACTTGACTTTCCCCTGTCCCCCTTCCCCCTCCCGGTGGCTGGAGGGAATTGGAGGCACAAAAGGCAAAGATCCCAGGCTGAGATAAGAACAATTTACTGGAAACAGCAATGAGACAAGACAATAAGCAGGATCAGCAGCATACCAATAACAAAACTGTACAAAAGAGAGAGTGATTATCAACCAAAAATGCTCATTGTGGAACTCATGACTCAATGGCAGCTGCTCTTGCCCCAACCTGAATAGAAGCCTTCCTCCCAGAAAAACTCCCTTCCTGCAACCTTTGGCAATGATGTGATGTGGTATAGAATAACCTCTGGGTCCTAGCCATGCCCCCTCCTGGCTACTGCAAAAATTAATCCTGTCCTGACTGGAACCAAGACAGATTCTATAACAATATCTCAGCAAATATTTCATCCTTAACAGATGCATACTCAAGGGTAGCTATAGCTAAGGACGATGGAATGGATCTGTAAATCCTTATAAATACTTCTGCCTCTCATCTTGTCCCAAATTCTGTCTTCAACCCTGTGCTTCCCAATTACACATGCCTTCCTACCCAAAACTTGTCACTAAGTTTGTGCTATCTTCGTGCTGTATTCTCTTATTTTCTTAAAAAAGGAACAAACTCTCTAGTTCCCTTATTTTTTCTGTAATGTACCACAGCAGACACAGACTCCAGCCCATGTCCCTATGATTGATTCCCTGTTTACTTACCCTATGTCTCCCAAGGTTCCTCATACCAAAGCAGGAAGGGTAGCCACCTTTGTGCAACATATTACCCCAGCATCTGAATTTGGGTAGTTGGAGATATTGTAAATTAACTGCAGTTACTCTGCAGTAATTCTGCATATACTGAGGATTAGCTGGTGCATATGGGCATGACACAGTTTGGCATTACCACTCAGCAGCCAATGTTTGTTTAGCAGCTTGAAGCTAAGTAGTAGCTTAATAGGAAGTGGGGCATAGAGCCCAAACATCTCTGAAGAGCTCATAAATGAGCTCCAGGATAGCAGAGATCCAGCCAGGTGGACCAAGTGAGGGTAGCACTTCAAACACAACTGTCAGCATCTAGACACATACTGGCCAGGACTGCAGAGAACAGATGGTTAGACAGAAGTTACCATACCCAGTGACATTCCGTGCCCTTCTGTTACAGGTTCATGAGATTTTTCCTTGTTTGAGGAGCAAGACAGTCTCATGTGGCCCATTTCTGTGCAGCACAAGTTCATCAAGTACTGTAAGACAAATATTAGAACAAAAATCACAGAGTACAAGGCAAGCTCAGGAGACCAGATGTTCTATTTCCAATTGGTAGAAAGTCCTTTTGAGAGGACAGAAATCCATCTAATGGTTTCTTCTCAGAAAACAATTAGTGCCTTGGTGATTATGTCTGTGGCATTTGTATAATAAAGTTCAGTATCATGGGTCTAATCCTATGTTCCTTTGAATACCTCCTCTTATTAGTCTCAAGCTGGTATCACAGAATGACAGAAAATAGAGTTGGAAGGTCCCACAAGGGACCCACAGGAGTCCAACTCCTGTCCCTGCACAGGACTATCTCCAGGAGTCACACCATGAGCCCAGGAAGATTGTCCAAATGCTTCTTGAACTCTGTCAGGCTGTGACCACAAAAATAGAGCCTGTTCCAGTGCCCAAGCACCCTTTGGGTGAACAGCCTTTTTCTAATATCCAGCCTAAACCTCCCCTGACACAACTTCACGCCATTCCCTTGCCTTCTGTCACTGGTCACCACAGAGAAGAGATTGGTCCCTGTCCCTCCTCTTCCCCTCATGAAGAAGTTGTAGACTGCAATGAAGTCTCCAGGCTGAACAGACTGAGTGACTTCACTTGCTTCCCCTCACAACCTTTCACCATGCTAGTTGCCCTCCATCAGACACTTTGTAATAGTTCAGTATCTTTTTTATATTGTGGTGCCCAAAACCACACACTATTCAGGGTGAGGCTGCTCCAGAGCAGAGCAGATGGGACAATCCCTCCCTTGCCCGGCTGGTGATGCTGTGCCTGATGCACCCCAGGGCACGGTTGGCCCTCCTGGCTGCCAGGGCATTGCTGACTGATTCAAGTTGCCATCCACCAGGACCCCCAGCACTCACTTTCTGCAGCACTGATCTCCAGCCTCTTGTTCCCCAGTCTGTCTGTACATTGAGGTTTGCCCCACCCCAGGTGCAGAATCCGGCATTTCCCCTTGTTGAATTTCACATGGTTGGTGATTGCCTGTCCAGTCCTCTAATTTGTTGAGGTCTCTCTGCAGGGCCTTCCTGCCTCTGGGGGAGGCAACAGCTGCTCTCAGTTATGTAGTGTCTGTGAACTTACATGGCATCCTAATGTGAAGTGGTATAAAAGTTTAAAGGCAATATAGCACCTTTGGATGTACATGATTAGCTCTGAAAAGCACGGTACAGAGAAGGTATACTGATTTCCTAAGTATTTGTTTGAGGAAGCATTCCCTGTGCAATTCTTGAGACACAAACTTTTACTCAACCCTTACAAGAAACCTGTATTCTCTGTAAGAGCCTGATTCTAGTCATTCACCCCCCATGTTTTGCACCTGTGCCTGATCCCTTGCTGCACTGGACCAAATAGTTGCCTCGAGAGTGAAGCCAAGGTACAGAGCAAAGGCCAGCTCATTCCAGAGACTATGTGCTGTGGACACTGCAGACAGACGGTGATGTAGGGGTGATCTCAAGAGGAATATTCAAACCTATCAATTCTGCTCTCTCAACTTTTTCCTAGTTAGCCCTAGAAGTTCCTAAATTCAGTCCTTTGAGTGATGAGAAGAATAATCTCTAGAGTCCTCCCTTGTGGGAAGGACTATAATCACAAGATTATTTTATTTTTTTGTCTTAGAGAAGTGTCAGCTTCTTCTCCTCCAGCTGTGCCTTGAAATAGATTACTGAGCTTCAGAAAGACATTTGGCCACAGGGTTTCAGGATCTCCCAGGGAACGTATTTCCCTTTGGTTAGTTATAGCC
The DNA here is from genome assembly GCA_017589585.1 of Phylloscopus whistleri. Lineage (NCBI taxonomy): Eukaryota > Metazoa > Chordata > Aves > Passeriformes > Phylloscopidae > Phylloscopus > Phylloscopus whistleri. Next base: position 636,078 of record JADMLD010000238.1, read on the forward strand.
ACCTTTCTATTCAGTGTGCTTAATCTTCCAGATCACCAGACATTTGGCATCAATGCACATTTGTTTCACAGTTTAGAGGAAAAACACTGAAAACCACATGACACTAGCCTACTAAATATCCAAAATACCTTACACAATCTCATAGGGTATTACTACAGTTCCCTGGAGTGACACTGCTTACACTGACAGCTTGATTTTGAGTTACATTGTCTTCGTTTTTGTCTCTTCAGGTAGAAGAAGCTGTGCTTTATTATATGGCAGCAATTTTATTTCGTCCTTTATTTTTGTTCTGCTTGTATTTTAGTGACTACTTGTAAACTGATGGTATAATTATGGAATCAAAGAAAATAGTAATGGAGGAGACCTAATAGAATTACTTGCCTTGAAATGAGACCTATTCCACAAATCAGTGTTTTCAACAACCTGTGATTTGCAATTCCCACAGAATTTCCAGCAGAGATACAGATCTTGCAGTTTATTGTGAATTCAAGCAGACTGACAATAAATTTGCTTTTCTTTCCAGATTTTCAAAACAGTGCTCTGTAGTATATTTTCAGATGCTATGTCCATCCTTAGATAAATACTTTGACATAAGGTTGATATATTTTTTAGATATTTTATTAGTGGTCAGTTTTTTGCTGTAAAAATGCTTCTCTCCCCCCTTCTTCCTTCCAAAAATTCACATACCTGTCTGTCTCTCATTGCTCACCTCACTTGTTTCTATATAACTAGCCTACTGCTCCAAATTAGTCATCTCAAATTCCATTTATATACTGTCCTTTCCCAAAATAGGTATCTAAAATAGATGGGATGAACTGCTCTGGAAAGGTAAAGGTACCTGTCTCTCCTCATCTTCTACAGGGAGACCTTACAGGACTGACATCAACCAGCTGCCTAACTCTCAGAAATTTAAAACTGTGGAAGAAGTCTTTCACCATCTGTGTGAACACTGTTCTTGTTGCACATCAGTTTGGTGTCCATGGAAGAGATTTTCCGTAGAGCTACACTGGCTTCCATGAAGCTATGTTAACTCATGGCAGTGGTGCCCAGATCCCCTTGTTCACTGTTCTCCCTCTCACAGGAAGGAAATAATTGTAAGAGAATAATAAAGCATCAAGTTTTAATTTTGCCTTTTTTTTTGCAGTGATGTCACAAGCAAGACATCTTTGACAGATTTTTAAGCTTCTTCCCACTGACAAGGCATCTTTGCCAAGAAGGAAAATAAAATTGAATGCTTGGAGTTGTAAGATATGTGATCTTTTTTCTTTGTGTAGGAATTACGACTGTGCTGACTATGACAACAATCAACACTCACCTGCGAGAGACTTTGCCTAAAATTCCATATGTTAAAGCCATTGACATGTATCTCATGGGCTGCTTTGTGTTTGTCTTCTTGGCCTTACTTGAATACGCCTTTGTCAACTACATTTTCTTTGGAAAAGGCCCTCAAAGGCAGAAGAAACTTGCAGAAAAAACAACAAAGGCAAACAACGATCGCTCAAGGTTTGAAGGCAGTCGGGTAAGTTTCTTTAATTTATATGTATTCTCTCTATTTTTACTTTGCAAAGACTATCGGTATGAAAAAAAACAAAAAGCCTTGCATAAAAACATCACCATCTGGTGAGAACCAACCACATCTTTTTGTGGACAAACTTGGCCATTTTCGTTTTCAAGAACTGACATAGAAGAATATATGTAGGCATGCAGATGTGGAAGTATGATCTATATGACAAGTAAGTGTAAGAAGACGACAGTGGGAAGGAAACTAGCTTGAAATTAAAGGCTCAGATTTACAAAGGCATTTATTTGTCTAAATCATATATAATCTGTGATTTTAAGTACCTATGTACATTTCCTACGTGAGTGAATCCAGGATCTGAGTACACCTTTCTTACTTCACTTAGAGGAGATGCATTTACCATGGGAGAGAACAGATAAAAGATTAGTTCTGCCATGCTAATTAATTGGTCAACATAGTTCAATACTGTATGTTGCGTTGTCATTTGCTGCTGTTTTATGACCAGCAGGAAAATGTAAGTCCTAGAGAAACTTTCAGATTGATTTCTGAAGCATGTATTGGCAAGGTCTGTGCTGATTATGCTCCAGCCTATTTCCTTGCCTGGAGTATTACTTTATCCAGTGAATACCTCCTTTTTTAATCTTTGGATGAAAAATTCAAGGTATTCAGCAGTACCTGATATTAACAAGCTGTGTCAGTTTGAATAGAACATCTTTCTTTTTTTACTAAACTTCTCCCAGTGAGGCTTTTTCATTCAGTTCTGTTGAGTAAGACTGTTTTGTTTTTTTTCTATCAGCTATAAATTAGAAGAATTCACTGTGACAAAACTACTACCCGTTTATCAAAACCAGTATCATAAAAGTAATTTCAAGCTATATTTGTTTATCCTAATGATTTTGTTTGCTACAGTAAATGTAACACAGAACTACACCTAATTATCAGCATTCGTATGTATGTGAAAAAATTCTGAACCAATAAACACATTTTTATCCACTGTATTATGAAACCAGATTCTCATCACAATTGGCAGTTCTGCTTAAACTAAGATATCAGGAGAAACAAATTCTCTTTACTGGAAAAATAAATAGTCATAATAATAAAAAAATACAGATGGGGAAATAAAAGAGTATCCAAATTGAAAGCCATGGAGAAGATTTTAACTGCAAGCAGGTAATGCAGATGTACTCACTAAGGTTTAATTCTCCTGCTGGAAACCATCTGGTGTATATCATCCATTTAAATGATTTACAGAGTTCAGTACAAGACTTGTTAATGGGTCCAATACTACCCCATGTCTGACAGTTCTTCTATCTTGAGATCAATTTATCTACATTGTCAAAATAATTGTAAGTACCTTAACTAATGAAAATGTATATTTTTTTACCCAGTTCATGCCCTTTTTATATCCTGTATCTGCTCATACCACATAGCAATCATTTTTCCTGGCTTCTGACTTGCAACCTTTTCTTTTGTTTCTGAAGCGTCCCAAGCAAATATCATAACTGTTCTGCTTTTTCTGCTGGTTTAATATCAACTGTGCATGAATGAAAAATTTCTTTACAGCAAAGGTTGTCAAACATTGGAACAGGCTGCCCAGGGAAGTGGTTGAATCACTATCCCTGGAGATATTTAAAAGATGTGCAGATGCGACACATTGAGACGTGGTTGTAGTGCGGTGGGGGTTGGTCTCTTCTCCCATGTAGCAAGTGAAAGGATGAGAGGAAGTGGCCTCAAGTTGTGCTAGGGAAGGATGAGATTCTATATTAGGAAACATTTTTTCACAGGAAAGGAAGTCAGGCATTGGAAGAGGCTGCCCAGGGAAGTGATGGAATCACTGTCACTGGAAGAGTTCAAAAGTCGTGTGGATGTGGCATGTGGGGACATGCTTCAGTGATGGACATGGTGCTGGGTTAACAGATGAACTCAGTGACCTTAGAGGACTTCTTAACCTAAGAGATTCTATTATTCTATCAAACAAAGATACAAATACAGCATACCAGAAAGAGTGTGTTACTTTGTCCCTTGGAGTCCCAGGTGTGCAAGAGAACTCTGTGTGCATTGTAGAATCATACAGACTGATATTGACTGTGAATATTTGAGCTGTTCAAATAACACAGAATAAATACTATGGTATGGTCCCTTTCTGTGTAGAAAACATTTTGTGCCCAGATCTCAGCTGGGGAATTCAGCAGAGCTTTGTTGCAGTTTCTGGATTCAGTGCCTTCAGAGAAGCAGTGCCAGCATGCAACAGAAACAGACAGAAACATTAGGTAGAGCTAACCCAAAATCTCCCTTTGAAACAAAACATAGATAGAAGATTCACTGGATGTAGGATGTCAAATTTTATTTTCTCATTTGAGAAACACTGGCAAATGCAAACCACAGAGAATGGATCAGAACAGACAGGAGGTCCCATGCATTTCAAGATGTGCATCTCAGGGAAAATACATCTAACAGGTCTACTCTGGACAAAGTTTTCCATGGCTTCAAGATACCACAGCCTTGAAGCAGGAAAATGTCTGTCTTCTGGATCATGTCCACCATTTACCATGCTATACAGATATCCATGGATGCCACAGGACTGGAGTCATGCTAGAACTTTTAGCATACTTTCTATGGAAGACAGTACCTGAAAGCTCTGCAGCCGTGGTTCTGACCACTTCAGGGATAGTAAAGAGTGATTAACTTTGGTGGCTCTTGAAAATCATTGAATCTGATGGAAACAACAGTTGCTTGCTTCTTGCTTTAGAGTTGGGACTCCACTGTTGGATGTTCTGGGAGAGGCTCATACGGTGTACCCCAATACTGCACAGTAAGGGAGGCTCAGGCACACGTGAAGACTACTTTGTGCAAGTTCAATGAAATTTGTGGTTTTGCTGAGGCTTCAGTCTTCCATGGAGTATAATTCCATTCAGAAAGGGAAGGTTTCTAATCCTGGAAAATACTTTCAATCTCATGTGATTTGGAGTGAGGGACATTTTTAAAGAAAGGGAGAATGCCAAAAGCAGGCAGCCCACTTAACACTTATCACCACTATTTCATGACTGTCAGATGTATGCTGTTCTGGAAAGAAGATTGAAAAATGTTCAAATATAAAACTGGAAGGCGTTATTATTAGTTTATTTCTGACTACTATTTTGGGTTGCTCTGTTGCTGTTTTGTTTTAGTAATTGAATTTGCTTGTTTATAAACCATGTGCATGAGCTCCGTCTCACTGATTCAGAATACTAGCTCAGGGCACTAGAAAAACAAAACAAAACAAATCAAAGAAAAAAAAAAAACACAAAAACTGAACCAAATAAAAAATAAACATTATTCAATTTACTGTTCACATCAGATGCTGTAACTTGTGGGTGTAGTGACAGAACAACCTGGTGCTGTATCAGGTCCAGCCAGAGGGGAGGAGCTGTGGTGTGGTGGATGTCTCTTGTGTTGGGAGGCAGCACTAGCAGGGAAGGGGCAGCTCAACACATTACCTGGTGCTCAGGCCCTGAGTTCAAGTTTTGCTTTTATGGTTCCCAAGACTGGCAGTGCTGCTGAGAGACTGTCTTTCAGGCAAAGGGAACAAGAGAAGGCAGTGGGAAAATGGCATGTTATTTCTACTCAGAAGTGTTTCAGCCCGTGGAAACCAGTAGAACCAGCATGGATACTACTACTATTGTAGTCTATTTTTACACATCAGAGAACTGAAGTCTGGAGTGCCAGCTAGCAGGCTTGGTTATAAACACTCCTCTTATAGTAGCAAAAGGGCTTTTCATGCTTTCTTAGTCATATTGGACTGCAGAGCAAGGGAGTTTTAATAAAAAAAAAATGTTCTAGATTACAAAATGCACGGATGTGGGTATTTTTGTGTTGTATTTGATAATTGCTTTGCAGAGCAGTAACTTCATGCTCAGTAACTCCTCTTCATAATGAATGCTTTTGCATTGTTCTGCGTCAGAGGTTATGGGTTTGAAAAGCCAAAACTGGCACAACCACCCTCATTTTCGTGCTGCTGCTATGGATGTGCCTCTCCAGTGCCAGGCTTTTAGGTACTTCTCTTGGAGTCATTCCTGATGTGCTACCGCTAAGGCTTGCTGTGTTGAGGATGGCTCCACCAGCTGCTGCTGCTGAGCTGTCTGTTGCCTTCAGTGCTTCCGTTATGGCTTGCTGTCCAGCTCTGTCCATGTGTTGAAACCAGTGAGCCAAATAGCTCCAGGTGTAAGGGAAAGAAAAGCTCTTGCAGCATGGAATTGGCACAGCCAGTGTCCTCACGTTGCAAAGGTGACAAAGAAAAGCAGTGGGGAGAGAAAACCTCTGTGCTGTATTCTCCTGTGTAGCTAAAGGTGGCATGATGGCTGAAGCATGTCTGACTAAATTGAATCTCTGGAAAAGGTTTCAGAAGATTCAGAGCCGGTGATGAGATGAAACCTGAGTGAGCCTTTATGAGTGACTCATCTGTGGATCAGCCGCTGACTACAAAGGAAATTTCACACTTAGCCTTAGCCATCTCTTCTTTTGACTGCTTTTGCATCAGTTTATTTCAAATAATGCACTGTAAATAGTATTCCTCACTGAATTGTTCCAGCCCAGCACAGTAAACCGTAGTTTACTGGTAGAAACATAGGATGCTGCCTTTTTTGTGTGTAAACAATTTTCATACACATACTAGTTTGGGATTGAAAACTCTTTTGAAAGCCTTGACACTCCGCTTCGTATATGAGGGCAAGCTCTAGGATCAAGGAAGAAATTAATTTTTATTTTTCATAAAATATTTCTTCTGATATGGTATTGATGCCTAAATTAAAGTCCTCTGATTATAGAAAAACTGTCAGAAAAGAATAGGTGATCTCTAAAAATGTTTCCTTTGAAAATTGATCACCATTGTTACAAATCAATTCCATTTATCCTGTTTGTGTTGGCAGATCGAGGCTTTATTTTTAGCTCTCAAAGCTTTCAGTTTTGCTACATAAGTTTTTTTCTTTTAAATAAGGCTCAGATACAGCCTAATTTATGGCCAAATCAGCATGAGAGAGCTTTAAGGCAATCCTGTTCTCACTCGTTTAGTCTTGTGGTAGAGGCTACTTGTACAGTCAGATGGTGAGCATGTGTTTTGGACATTGCTCCTTCTGGGCCAATCCACGGAGCTTATGTGATATATGTTAAAGTGTTAAAATATGTTGAAAGCTGAAAACTGATTTTTGGTTCAAACTGTGGCAATTTACGTTTTCAGTTTGGTGAGACCAGAAGTTCAGCCCCAGCGTATCAATCAGGAGGGTAACTATCACACAAGCTCATTCAAGCTTCAAACCCCCAATGGCTGTCAGACACGTGGGAAGAGCTTCCTCTGACAAGAATAATGCGTAACCCTTTATAAAAAGGCCCTTCTCATCAGGCAGTGTCTGCATGTATTTTTAGCTCTGGAGATTCCTGGATCCAACCCCCGCTGTTGGCCAAGGCAGCAGCTTCCCACCAGGCATTGCTGAGAATAGAGGCTCAGGCCACTTACATCTACTTAGCAGTTTTGTTAATTGTAGCAACCCTTCTCATAAGTGGGATTTTATTGTGAAAATTAATGTCTTGACTTCTGTGGAAGAATTATCACTCAGTGTAAATTGGGAAGTACGGGAATAGCAAAATTGGCAGTATTCTCCGGTGTATCTTCATCTTTCCTGGATACATTTTCAGTGCTTTTTTGAACAGTGGGATATTTTTATATCACCACTGTGATGACTAGGTACTCAGTTTTGAAACATATCTGTCAAGGGTGATAAGCCCAGTTCTTGTGGGAAGAACACTCATCCTTGTAGCTCATTGATTGTGCACTGGGAGACATACATGTACTGGTTTTGCTTTGCAGCTGCTTTCTCAAGTATGAATTGTGCAAATCCTGAGACAGTAAGCAGGATTGTATGTGCAATTCATAGGACATCTCAGAGACTGTAATAATCCAGATAACGTGAAATACAGGCAAGGAGGACTATGCATTTCTTTCTTTTTCTTCCTCCATTGAAATACATAAAGGTTAATTTTAAAACTTTATTATTACTTGATAGACAGTGATAATAATATGGAAGTCCTTAATTAGTTTGCTTCTTCATACTTTCCCTATTTTTCAAGGTCTTTCTGTCTTCCCACTTCTGCTGGGTATCCTGGGATCATCTACTAAGCTGATACAACATAATTACCTCTTCCATTTTTTTGGTGCTTGTTAATTAATATAAACATATGTAAATGGCAGTGAGAGAAGTATCAACTTTTAGACTCAGGGAGAACACTCAACACTATAATTTTTGTTTTGCCTGCAGTTTTAAATTATTTTTAAAAACCCAAGGCATAATATGGTCTATGTATTTAAGCACAGATAAAACTTAAGGCTTAATTGCATATTTTTCTACATGTTGGAAAGCAATTTATGCATAAGTAAATAAGGTGAAAGAGGCAGACACTGATCTCTCTGGGGACCAGTAACAGAACTCAAGGGAATGGCCTGAAGCTGTGTCAGAGGAGATTCAGGTTGGATATTAGAAAAAGGTTCTTCTCCCAGAGCATGGTTGGGCACTGGAACAGCTCCCCAGGGAAGTGGTCACACCAAGCCTGACAGAGTTCAAGGAATGTTTGGACCATGCTCTTAGGCACACGGTGTAACTCTTGGGGATGGTGCTGTGCAGGGTCAGGAGCCAGACCAGATGATCCTTGAGGGTCCCTTCCAACTCAAAATATTCTGTGATTCTGTATGTACTTAAATACTAATTTTGATGTAAAATAATGCAACACTAACTACAGAGACTGAGCTTTTCATTATGTTATTTAAACCCCCTATTTGCATTTATATTGCTTCACATGATGGGAAGTGTTTACATGGTATTTGAAAATTTGGGATTGATGAACAAGTAAACATACCTATGGGGTTTGAACAAAATGCTTCCTATTTTTGAGCAAAATGCTTCCTTTGAAAGACTTACAAGGAAAAAGAGATTTCATTGTAACATACTTCTTAAAATTTAGGGAATATTAAAAAGAGAACTAAATGAACTTGAAACAATTCAGACTCTACCTAATTATAAATCAAGGCTTATGGTAGTTTTCTGCCCCTAGTAAACTGCTTTCAAATTCACTTTAAAATTGAAGTTTAAAAAAAAAAAAGTTGGAGAAAGGTATTCAATAGCAGCTGTTATATTTTGTTCCTTAAACTAGAATAGCTAACATCTAAATGAGCCTGGATCCTGGGTAGAATTAGAAGTAGATTTAGGATTTCTGAGATATAATGGGGCACTGAAGCTTTGGACCTGGAATATACAATCCAAGTTGAGTCCACATGGTGTTCCTCCAAGAGCAAAGGAGCAGGTTCCTTGTGAACGTTGTCTTAATTCTCCTTCTGGCTTCAGTTAATTCACTCAGGTGAGTCACAGTCATTTTTGTGTAATGACATTAGGCTGCTGTAGTATTTGAATTTTTCACTTGTCCTGTAATATGTATAGGTCAGAAATGGTGAACCTTCAAAGGTGAATCTGCTTCTCAAAATGCACTTATGTGCAAGTCAGTCACATCACCCTGGTGCAGAAGCTGTAGTTACTCAGAGGTGGGAGGGATAGAGTTTGATATAATTTTATTCTAAAATAAGAGCACTAGTTTTGCATATTTGTATCTGTGCTGATTCAGCAGGGAATTAATTAATGATTTGGTGCTCAGCTGTTTTCATCTGTTTTGATGAGTTTACTGGGAAACACTCCAAGGAAACAACCAACCCTTGCTTGTGTTGGGGAGGAGATGTGAGAACCAAACATGGAGAACACAGTGGAGAAATGGGAAGGAATGGCTTTGGTGGAGCCAAAGTAGGGAGAAAGAAGGTTGCAAAAAAGAATGGAAGCACAGGATTGGCAGAGAAGTAAAAAAATGGAAATACTTTGGTTAAAGAACTATGGTAAGAACTGAGGGAAGTTGGCCAAATCCACAGTGTCATCTCGGATGTATAACAGCGTTTGAGAGTAAAGCCTGGTATTAGCATTTTGGGGAGAATTTCCAGTGCACAAAGGGACATTTTTGAGCCAGGTGATAAAATTATATTCTAAGTCTCATAAGGAATAAAACTAAAGTTTTGTCAAAGACATTGGCCTTGTTTGTCATACGTAGCCATGACTGCCTGTAATCCAGTCAGCTACTTTTCTTAATCTATACCTGGGGTAACATTTTCCCTGGAGCCACTGAGCAACACTCATGTTCACTCATGGAGGATTTTGCCTTCCCTGTATATTTAGGCAAACATGAGGCGACTTGCACAGGATACCCTGCCATAATTGGTTTGCTTCTTTATTCGTTGAGAGAGCTTGTGTACCTTTGTCAAAATAATTTAAATCATTGCTTAAATGATTCCAAAGTCATGTTTATGTGCAAATACTTTTTAACATGCTGCATGCATTAAGTATTCATACTTTAAGACATCACCTTAAGATTGTCAGAAAGTATTAGCATATAGTGCTCTAATGTTGTCAAGAGCTTAGGTGGTTTATTCAAAACCTCTGAAGGAATCAATTTGAGAGAGTAAATCTCAAGAGTGTCTGTGGACCAGGGGCTGATTTAGCTTCTGCAGACCTCTTCTTCTCTCCATCTGCTCCTTCCTCATATTTGACATGCAAGCCTGTTGCTCCATTAGCAAAGAGATGAATTTCAAAAGTATGTTTCCAAATATGTTTAATTTGACATTTTGAGAAAAATGTATACTGTCATGTAGCTTCATAGGACATACTGATATCTTCAGAAAAAGAATTTACATGAAAGCTGCAAATTTTTTGACTGCCTTTCTGGTTTGATTTCTAGATGCAGTGACAAACAGTGGTAAGTTGGCACATCAAAGGCAGAAGCCGTGTTAAGGTGGCGTGTGAAGTTGGCAGATCAGGTGAAGAAGGCTATGCCATGCAAGGGAATAATGGGAATAAAATTAATTCCTTGATCAGGAGAAGTCTGAATGCATAGGTGTACCCTCCATAACACAAGCTTTCAGCTGACAGCTCACAACGGTCCAGGCTCAGTGCAGAAAGACAAAGTACCCAGGATGGGCTGATGTCTGTGTATATATAGGTGGCGGACAGAATCAGGAAAGATCGGGAAGTCTTGAGGGAAAGAGGAGTTGACCTCTGTGGTGGTGGAAAGAAAAGGAGTAGAGACCTGCTCTAGGGGTGAGGCCCACCAAAATGGTCTCTGCTATGACATTTTTAGTAAGCTGAAGGAGGTTTCTCAAAGCCTAGGAGGAGATGGGAAAGATGACGTTTGATGCCATGGGGGTCTGGATGAGAAATTTAGTTTTAAGGTTCACAAGGAAAAAACAGGTTTTTGAGATATTTTACACATTGCGTAAAAAAAATCCCGATCATAATTTGTATTCTTAGTGAGGAAAAAAAAAGAAGAAACTGAATCAGTTCTTTTCAGAGACCACCGTAAGTAGTGATGATATCCATGACTGTATTTTACACTTGTGTATATTCCCTGGTTACAGACTGCTCAACAGCATGAACTCCTTTCTACAAACCTCAAGATCTTACTTTTGTACCCAAAGGGTTTCTGCCATGGAGAAAACAAATTGTTCTTAATCATCACTGAGGCTTCTCCATGCCATTATTTTTGTTCATGTTGTTTATTTTTATTTATAGGCACTCATCAGCATATTGCCTACAGCAGCAGGATTTTTAGATACCTTAGGATTTTTTTTCCTACTTGCCTGTATATCATTGATAGCATTTTGTATTTTTTTTTCCATTTGCAAGCACCTCGGCAAAGCATTACTGATATACTATCATAATTGTCTTCCCTGAGAAGAGATAAGCTGAAGCATCAATAATTGATGAAAGAGATATCCATTTCACAAAATTTTAATAAGAATGAAAAAAGTTAAATGCGTATGGACAGACACAGAGCTGCGCATACGTTTAATCCATCCCACAGAGCTTGCAAAGGACGTGGTATCAGATGACTGTGCAAACTTCAGAAGGCTGTGACAATAGTCTGTTTTACAACCACTTTTAAACTGATGCTTCTAGAATGAGATGTTCAACTGCTACACAGTTCACACAGCTAGATCATGTGGCAGATTAGAAAAATGTATTAATTGCACATTGAATTATGGATGAATAAATTGCATATGTAAAACTGGAAATTATCCTGTATTCCATGATTCACTATCTATTTCTGACATGGAGAACTAAATTCTCTTGAACAGTCACACGTGTGTTAACTAACGTCTGAAAATACCCAGCACAGGGCATTTTTTTTTTACCTTCAGCTGTCATTTTCCTTGCCCCAAAACTGGCAGAAAATTTGGAGCTGATCCCTGCATTACCTGTATTGACTGCAGATCCTTCAGCGTGTAGGGCCTGGGGAATGGGGGTTGTGCTGCCCCACCAATGAAACTACCAAATACTGACTCGGACACTTCTCCTCAGTGCCACTCATGGGAACTCTTAAGGCTTCTGGACTGAAGGAGCCATATGCAACTCTGTGCTGCTCCTCTTTTGCCATTCAGGAGGACTGGAGTGTCTGGCCCAGATTTTAAGACTCTACATGATCAGGACCTTTTTCTTCCTTACTGAAAATGGCATCACACTGCTGTGTACTTGGAAATTTTTATGGAGTTTTGATGATTTTTGTATGGAGCTTTCTGTCGTATGGCTGACCTGGGACCTGTTCTTTTGTCTATCAGGGTGATGCCTAGTCCTTGAGTGAATCTGAGTTACTGCTAACACAAACATTGACCTTGCTGTAGTTGCAGTTGCTATTAAATTAAGCTAAGTATTATTAATACTTAACCAAAAGATCTATGTAGAAATCATGGTCAAGTTTCTCTCAACAAGACTTTGACTTTGTTAGCATGATAAATATACTTTGTGCTAAACAATGGTCACTGCCTCTGGAATAGGGTGGTGAAAGGGAAGAGTCCCTCCTATATCCTCAATTCAGCTGCTTTTTTTCTATGCCTTAAGTTCATTGGTTTTTAAGATCAGCCACTCAGACAGAAAATCTCTGCAGTTAAAAATTGTCATGATTGGAAAACTGCAAATGACTTTGGAAGAGAAACTTCAGGAGATAAGTTGTAAATAAGCTCTGTGATTGTAAAATGCAGAGTTCAGCACATCAGAATCATTCTTGTGATTTTAGCAAACTTCACAGGCACTTTTTTACTTTATTTTAGATCACAGGAAAAAAAAAAGCTAGCCAATTTATTTCAATTTCCTACTGTAGCAGGGAGAGGATCCATCCTTTACTCTCTTCCTCCATTGCCAGCAATGCAGAGGTTGGTTTCACTGAACTATACCATCTTTTAAAATGTGACTGGTTCAGAAGGAGAAGAAAATGGTGGAGTTTGCCAAGTACAGTTTTGTACTGGATGTTTGGTAGTATGATGATAACCCTGTTCATAAAAGTATTTAAGTACTTGCCTAATTTTAGGCAGCTAAATAGTGCCATTTCTTTTTTAAGATTATCACATGCTTAAAAATAATTCCATTATTTTTTTTAGATATGTATGGGTTTGGAGATTTACATACACCCACATTCTGCTCATCGATGTCAAGTCTTTTGAAAGAATTTATTTTTCTATTTTTTCCCCCTAGGTGGACACCCATGGAAACATTCTGCTAACGTCGCTTGAAATTCACAACGAGGTGGCAAGCAACGAGGTCACCACCAGCGTTACAGAAGCCCGAAATTCAACGATATCCTTTGACAACTCAGGAATCCAGTACAGAAAACAAAGCTCACATCGTGAAAGCCTTGGAAGGCGTTCATCAGAAAGACCAGGCTCCCATAGCAAGAGGGGCCATTTACGAAGAAGGTCTTCGCAACTGAAAATAAAGATCCCCGATCTAACGGATGTGAATGCCATCGACAGATGGTCCAGAATGGTGTTTCCATTCACATTTTCTCTTTTCAACTTAATTTACTGGCTATATTATGTTAACTGAGTGACTTAGTTTTTTTAAAGGACTTCAACTATAACAAGTGAAGTACTACTTGCCTGCAGAGTTTATATATATATTTATATATATATTTATATATTAAAAAATATATATATGAACTTTTACTATGTAGACCATACTCATGTATGTGTGAATACATGTAGCAAAGAACTGTGTGTAATTTAAAGCACATATTGCAAAGCAAAAGTATATGTATGCACACACACATGAACACATCCGTTCTGAGGTTATGGACACTTTAACATAGAATGCACTTCAGAGGAACTTTTTAAATTGAAAGGCAGGTGTCGTCAAAGCAGCAAGCCTTGAGAAAGTAAGTGTTGTATATTATCACTACAAAACCTTGATTGTCACAGAAATTTTTGAACAGCTGTAATCATGTATAAAGTCAGTATTTAGTAACATCCTCTGTAAATGCTGCCATACACACTAACCATAAAGCAGTAGAGTTACACTGGTAAGTTTAAAATAAGTTATTTATATTGCAGATCCATCAACTACCATTTCATCAAGCCAAATTTATTTTTCTTTGCTAAAATTTCTTGGGTTTATATATGTCATAATACATCTTTTCCCAGTCCTGGATGGGCATAGTTTTTAATGATCTCTCGCTTTCTATTCTGCAGTAAGCAAGCTGATCATGGGAGTGTTGTAGGTCTTTGGAGACATATACAGGTTTATAATATTTCAAACAAGCATTTTAAGTGTCCATCAACAGTGACATGAATCTTTTGTAAGTACTGTAAATGTACAGCACATTTTCCTTCCCTTGGACTGGTTCCAGTTGCCATGTCATTTTGAAAGAGAACAGCACATTTTTAGTATAATCTAGCTGAGGATTCAACTACTGTCAATGTGTTCTACATCTGCTGTAGATTTAAAGATTGTTATTCCAGTGAAAGCATAGAAGATGTCTCAGGTTATTTGTTACTTCAACATGAAATCACCTAGCTGTAGCCTTTTTTAAACATGCATTATATTATTTAACACTCTTATAACATTGTATGTTAATGTAAAATATATTTGCATAATATGCATATAAGCATATTTTCTCAATATTTTTCTTTCCTGTGCTTGCTATCGTGACCGCATGTTATGTCATATTTTTGTTTCTGTGATGTTATAACTTTTTATTCTCTAGAGTTGAGCAAATAGAGCACTTCTGATACTTTGATTCAGTAATGGAGCATTTTCATATTTTATTTATATACTGAAAGTATACGCCTACGCTTACCGAGGTAGTGTGCTGCCGTCACAGATCACAAGAGTATGTTTTGTTTCAGCATTAACTGTGTTCTAACATACCCTTCATGCAAATGTGGCCATTTTGGTTTTCATCCCAGTTCATCCCCTCACTGGGATTACAACATTTTTCAGTCTAGTAGATTGTAGTCATCGAGGTATGCCAATTTCAGATCTGTAAACCTAATTTGTTATTTATCAGAACTAAATCTTTCTAAAGAAAAGAAGATATATTTTTTGTAAGCAGTGTTTCTATCATGTACATTCTCAAAAACAACAAATACAGTAGCATGAATAGATCTAAAAAAACCGAGTTCAGGCTTAGCCCTGACAGTTCTCTGCATGTGAAATTCCTGTGGACATCAATGGGATTTTTTGACAGAGAGCTTTGGATGCTAGTTGGAGACTTCATAGGGCAAAAGTAAGTGTGGATATGCATCTAGCAAAACCACCAAATATGAATGAAAGCGAAAAGGCCTCCTTGGCTCTGTAACTACCAGCCCCTGTTCTCACTAGTCCTTGATTTACCTGTGAGTAGAGCACTGATACTTGGATTGCTGCTGTGTACGGCCCAGTGCTGTTCCCACCCCTGTTTGCAGCTGAACTGTGAAGCTTTGCTGTGGACTGAAATTCCAGCGCAGATGAGCCTGGTTTGCAGGGGTGTTTCAGTTCCATTCTCAGGGCTGCTCCTTGAGGATGAATGGGCTGGGCACAGTTGCCTTGCAGTGCCTCTGCAGTGCCATCCCCAGCCGGGACTGTTCACCAGAACCCCGGCTGCTGCCGTGGGCAGGATCAGCGCCGCAGCCCTGCTGCATCCTTGGCAGTGGTGCAAAGTAGCTGGAGCTGCAGTTTATAAACACTGTATCTGCAGACAACTACACAGCATGAAGAGCCTCAGAGGAACCCATATAGCTGGAGCAGAAAAACTTGGCGTTTAAAAGCTCCTCAGTATTAAGTCCCATTGGTAAAGTGCAATGAATTGTGAGCTCTCTAATATCTCTTCAAACTGTGAAGGGATTATAGAGCACATTGTCATCTTTGTAATCAAAGTAACTAACAATTAACACCCTCCCAAAGTATATATTAGATAGAATAGTTGAAAACAAGTTTTTATCTTAACAGCAAAATATGTTTAAACAAAACATATCTGATTTTAATGAAAATTATAAATGGTAGGCTTTGCTTTAGAAAAATTTCCCTACTGAAATTATCTCCAAGCAAGTCTTCCTGTAAGTGCCCTAAAGAACTACCCTAAGAAGTCAGATTTGAGAATGGTCCTGCCCTCATACTTTAACCACTTTTCTTCAAGCCTCACCTCCTAGAAATCATGCAGTCAGGCAGAAACCTTCAATAAGAAGTGACTTTCTTTTTAGTTGTGATAGAAATGTATATTCTAAATCCTGCTGAAATCAGTTCTTCAGTGGCTTCAACAAGGCAGACAATTACTCTCTGTACAGAGCAAAGAGGCAATGTGGATTTTTCAGGGCCCTGCACGTGCAAGGGGACTGAGTCTCTGAGGACTCTCTCCCTCTCTTACCCTTTGCACTACTGGAGGGCAGCATGTTACTGCAGCCCCCTTCAGGGAACTGTACTCCCCATCTTGCCTGTCCTTGCAAAAAGTAGGCAGTTGCACGTTTCAGCTTTTTCAAAAGATTTCACATTCCTTGGTTTAGTCACAAACAGCTTTAACCTTGAACAGATCCACGTCTTGGTTTGACTTGAAAAAGGCCAGGAAAATCTCACTTAAGGTTAACACTTCATCTTACACACACATTTTTTGTGCCTTTTTTTGCCAATTCCGTTCCTGCAGTCCCAGCACGACTTCTTACACACAAAACCACACACATACAACCATGTGTTAAGAACAGTGTTTGCCTTGACCTCCTATTTTCTGGCTCTTGACCCTGTGCACTAGCTGCAGTATATTATTTTAACCATAGATTGCTTTAAGATTAAAAATGGTAATTTCAATTAAATCACACCAGAGTAATGTATTTCATAGCTAATTAACTCCTTTGTAACTCAACACTACTTTAAATAACATTTACACACAATTTGTTTGTAAAAGGCATTAAAAAAAAAAAAGGAAAACTGGAACTATCTTCTGTTATAGTCGAAAGGGTCAATAAACAGTAGAAATATTATGGTGGTTTAACTCTAAGTTGATTTCATCCCATTGTAAAGATAAACTAAACCCCAGTCCTTTTTGCTTAAGGCACAGCTATGTATTTTTGGTATTCTTCTGCAGTGAAAAAAAGAATAGTAAAATGGAATGATGAAGAGATGCTTTATGAAAATATTGATGAATGAATATTAATTTATTAAAAAGGATTTAAAAACTATTTGGTTGGTTTTGTTTTTTTTTTTTTCTGGAGGGAGCATGATGACTCTGTTTAGCCAAATTTAATCTTAAGTGTCATGTAATGATTAGTCTTACATATTTAACAGAAAAAGACCAAATATGGAAACATTTTCTAAATACACAAATAGCAGAAGAGATTCTGAAGCTATATAACTGTATTTCCTAGTGCTTTATATAGCAGATCAAGGAAGAGGGGAAAAATACATCTACTGACTTAGCAAGATTCTTAATAGTAAACCAATCTGTCTTCAAGCTGAGGCATTGCCAGTTAAGAGCAAAAAATTTGTTCTGTGTTTTGTATGAAAAAGCCTGCTTGTACCCAGGACACAAAAGAGTTTTTAATATCCAAACAAGACAATGTTTATATGTTTCAGTAATCAAGTACTGTGTTCATTAAACTTCTATTGCTAAATATCAATAAGTTATTTTAGAGGAGTCAAGATACAGAGAATTTTGTGAAAGGGGGTTTTAAAGACACCTTGATATTAGTGCTAAAACCCCTTCCCACAAAACCACAAAAATACCTTGAAAATTTGGAAAGCAGAAACAATTGTCATATATCTCATATTGGCTAATGATATATGTCACAATTTTTAAAAGTAGATAAAATATTCAGTACCATAGTTGTAATGGCCTTTTAAATCAACAGAAAGGCTGCTTCTTATTTCAGCATGTTTCTGCTCACTTTTAGTAATGCTTCCCAGGTTGTAAGTAACATCTATGATCTATTTTTTCTAGTCCAGCCTGCATCATAGAGCAGGAGAAATTAACCTTGTAGCAAGCTTAGTTTTATGATTGGGAATATTTGCTCTAGATGCATTTCTTTGTGTATTTTGGAGACTATGTATGGATAAATACTATTTAGTTGTTTAAGTACTACTCATTATATCAAAGGAGTTCAGGTTTTAGTAGAAATGATGGGTTCTTTTCTCCAAATAGTTATAGTCCTGTTAGTATTAAGACTATTTCCACAGATGTTGGTTTTATAGTCACAACTGTCACAACAGCAACTGCCACCTGCTAAAAGAGATACAGCAGTATCTGAAAACTGAACCAAAAACAGTGGGAATCTCAAGGCTTCTCTGAACTGGTTTTGAACAAAGAAGTCTCTCATAAGTGCCTTCAAACTCCTCCAAATCAGGGTCTGAGCTTTACAAAAATTATTTCAGATTGTGGGTGTTTAATTAGTGTGGTTCTTATAGCTTATGAGGGCTGACTTGTGGACTCTGATGTACATGTCCAGAAAATCAAACCTTTTGACAGTTTACCCAACATACAGCATCACTTGTACTGGAAAACTATAGCTATGTGGATAGAATATATAATAGTACAAAAGAAAAAACAACTGCACCTAAAATCAGCTAAAGTTTAAATCACTAATTACCTGAGCTTAAGGTAATGCTTAAGCAAGCACAATATTTATTTGGACAATATTCCTTACCTTTGCAACACTCACTGTGGTATGTCCTTGTCTCAGCACTGCAGCCTAATTTAGGTTAGCAAGTTTTCTTCTCCCCAGTAACAAGAGAGAACCCAGGAAGCAGCCCCTGCACTAGCATAGCTCCAGCAAGGCAAAGGGAGAGCACCTCTCTGGGTTTTCCCTACACTGAGCTCTCCAGAAAGACTCTGATCCCATCTCTGAATCCCTCCTTGGAGGCACTGATCATTGCTTTAACTCCAGAGGGAGCCTTAGGCTAAGTGAATTATCCCCCAGCTTACCCCCAGCAGTTGGGTTGTTTCAGCTGTTACTGCTCCTGCTGCAAAAACCTGGAGATAAAGTAGCTGTTACCCCAGCTGTCAGAAGGTACACTGGCAAACAGCATGTGGACCAAGGGCTAAGATACATCATGGTAATCTTTAGGTTATTCATTCTAATATTGTAGTTAAATATATTCCAGTTATGTTCTAGCCTTCAAGGGTTAGCACACTTGTGTCCAGATGCTGGTGCTTTTTATATGAATGTGCCTGGGACAGAGCATGGGGAGTTTTTCTAAACACTTTAAATCTGCCCAGCAGTACTCTCCTGAGCACTTCCTCCATCCCTCATCCACATCACCAGTCGAAGTTGGCATTGCCCCTGCACTAGGTTAACCACCCACCTACTGAGAGCCCAAACCTGCAGGCGTGTGCTGCCAAGCGCTGCCTTGCTCAGCTGTACCATTAGATCTTCTGCTTGTTAGAAAGTCTCTCACAGATCAGATGCTATAATTAGTCTAACAACGAGCTGCTGCTTCACACCTCCTCCTAAAATGCCAGCACTGCCACTAGGGACCCTGTTTTCCTCTCCTTTGAAAACTACTAGAAAAAAAGGAATTGCAGGCTGACAGACAATTAAGAACCTCTCTCTGTTAACCCAGGCTCACATTTTGCTTCAAGTTATACATTTAATCTACAGGGACAGAAGTAATTTGGTACAAAATTTCCTGCCCAGGGCTACTCTTAAGAGTTTGCAGTCCAAAACACAAGTAATGTAGGTAAATGCTGAAGTATTTTAAATTTCTAGCAACAATCTTTACTTTTTTTTTTTTTTTTTTTTTTTTTTTTTTTTTTTTTTTTTCATTGGAGATGTTTAATGTGAAAGGCAGAAACAACTGCAGGAGCAGGAAGCAGAACATAGTAAATCTCCCTATGCAAGCTGACCGAGAGCTAGGCTGGAGTCAGGCATGTGTGTTCCTCTTGCTTTCTTCTTGGCTGAGCAGCTGGAGAGTTTGAATGGAAATTCCAGCTCAGCTGAGAATGGCCCTGGAGCATGACCCAGAACACTCTTTGGGCAAGTGCTTTAGGCATCTGCCTCTGATATAAAGAGCTGACAAAAGCACTACATTTAACTGCATCTTAGATGGAGGGGAGTCTCCTGTCATGAAAAGGCTTTAGGTGCCAGGCATGTCTCTGTGAGTGCCTTCAAGGCATGGATTCTTCCTACACTCTCTATTTCTTGCCACTGCTCCTGGAGAGTTGCACACTGAACGTGCTGCTTTGTCCTGCTGAGCTGTACAATTCTCCTGCCACAGCAGAGGACACATGGACCAAATTCACCCTATCTCACACGGCACATTTATCTGAGGTATCCAGTTAGTCCTTCCATCATCGTAGACCCTATTTTTAACAAATGAAAATACATACTATCATCCTGGCTATTTAAAGGACACATTTGGTGTTCCAAGCCAACATTCTTAGCTTCATTTCTTCAACTAGCTGCAAAACCATCTCCAAAGAAAGATTTGAGCAGAGGAAACTTGTGCACAGAAGTGCTGTTGCATGCTGCTCTGCAGCTGGAGTTGCTGTGCTTGAATTTTGCATGTGATAGGGAGTATGAGAGAGAAATAATGCCAGGGAAATGGAAATAATTCCTACGCTTGCCTATATTTATAATGTTTTGGATGAAACGGTTTCAATGTAGATGACAGAAGACATCCTGTGATGTGAGATCCCATATCACGACCAACAGTGCCCTGCTCGCCTCCCTTTGGTATCAGGGAGAGCTGAGTGTGGGTTTACAGCTTTGGTTGAAAACTCAGTACCACTCTGGCTATTGGAAAATTACTTCTGATTATTTGGGGGTTGAAAAACTGTGATATGACTTCATTTGCAAATGGGAATGATTTCAAGACACGTTTTCCCATCAACTTAAGAGTCCTGACTCTGCCTTATTCTAAGCTGGAGGCTACTGAATAATTAATTAATTTTTGAATTACTATTTCATTTTCCATTTTTTAGTGTCAAGCATAGACGTTTTTTGTCGGTTTCTCTAAAACTACAATGCCCATTTGCAGCAGGAAAGTAATTAATTGGTGTTATAAACTCATATACAACTGCACATAGTGCAAGATATTAGAAGTGAAAC
Organism: Phylloscopus whistleri; assembly: GCA_017589585.1. NCBI lineage: Eukaryota > Metazoa > Chordata > Aves > Passeriformes > Phylloscopidae > Phylloscopus > Phylloscopus whistleri. Next base: position 656,993 of record JADMLD010000238.1, read on the forward strand.
ACTCTAAAGGATATCCATTACTTGCAACTACTGCATGGGCATTATTTAAAACACTGCTGACAGTTCTATTTGAAGAATATGCTTATTTTATAATAACACTGATTAGATATTCTACAGGGGCAGTTGATATAACACGCTTCCATGTATCTCATTTGCTTTGACAAGGTAGTTTTTGGTGAAGCCAATGCTGGAACAATTTCCTAATGACCTCACTGATGTTAAATTTCTCTTGATCATGATTTCTTGCAGACCTGTAACATCCTGAATGCAGATGACAGTTTTGACATTCACAAAGATGTAGGTTTAATTATCATCTTGATTACTTGAGCTGGAAAGCCAGATGCCTAAATATCATGAAAGGTCGAGTAGAACAAATCCTGATAGTTGGTAACTTTCAGTTTTAGAAATGTTGCTTGGATTGGAAGGTGACTTAGAGAATAACAACAAGTAATTCCTTTGCATAACTCTCTTCCTCCACAAAGGAACAATTGTTTAACAATGTTTAAAAAAGGATTTGGTCCTAAAAAAGAAGAAATTTGAGCTGAAATACTGAAGACATGTAAATCACCTCAAATAAGACACCATGATATATAAAGACCTGATAGTTTTTCCCAGTGCCCCCATGACAGGTAACACTTTATTGTTGAGAGGCTCACAAGCCACTGCTTTAATAGCAGAGAATTTGGCAATATCAGTTGCCTTTATGTGCATGATTTATGAATCTATTTTCTAAAGCAATTTGAGGGTTGTAAATTCACACCATTATTTAGGACACAACTCCTCATGGATTCTGGTTTATCAAGTGTTAGGTAAAGAGGGGGGAAAGCATCTGCTAATCACTCATTAGCTAGAATAGATTCAAGCAAATTACTGCTATTATGAGTTTTGGTCCAAAGCCCATTACAGTTGAAAGAAAAGCTCTCAGAGGTTTCAACAGGCTTTTCATACCACCTGAAATTGATATTAACCAGACTACTGGAAAATTTACTTCTTAATTGACTACATGAAGATCAAGATACAAAAATTGCCAGACTATAAGACTTCTATAGGAAAGATCAAAATACAGTAGTGGACCGAAACCAGGAATTGCAATAGATTCAATGGATAGGAATTTTTGTGATTTTAGTTTAATCTACTACATTGTTGCTGTTGAGGTGAGAAACAACTAGGTTGGGTTTTTGTTTGTCCATGGTTGTCCACAAAACCCAGGCTCACCCCTTAGCAGCGAAATGCTAAACTTAATGAAAAAACCCTCCAAACCACCACCAAAAAGTGGAAGCAGACCACATCTGGCAGGTCAGAAAACGCTCCCCATCTCCAGATGGCTGGCATCCTACTGCAACAGATAGATATTTTAATTATTCTTTATTAATAAAAATGTTGATATAATATTTAAAGTATTACTGATGTGTAACCAGACATATTACATACTTTGTTGGAAAGGAAATGTTATCGAGACCTGACCATTCTGAACCAAGTTGAATTTATGGGACAGTACTAATTTAGGAAGTACAGAACTTTTGGCCAGAAACTTTCCTATATACAAAACTAAAAACACTGCCTGACTCTCATGCTGCTTCCTACCCACTGATACTGGTCTAGCAGTCTCAGGGTGAGTTACTACAGATTTAAAGAACAGAGAAATCACAACAACCGAAAAGGAGGGAGAACCTCCAAGAGGGGGCTACCTTCATGCTGACAATAATTTAGCAGCTTTGGAAGAATTTCTGTCAAATATTTATTTAGGTGCCTCACTTGGAGTTCAGTGCTGGCTGGCCTGTCAAAGGATTTTGAAAAGCATATTTAGTAGCTTGAGCTGTAATAAGAAAATGTGTTGGTAACTTCTGAAGCACTGTCTTCACAGATATGCGTTCTTTTCCGTTGTAAAGTGGTCGTAAAATATGAAGGTAAGAGCTTCAGGGGACTAGCTAGGTTAAGGTCTGACAGCCAGCTGTGGAAATTTTCAGTACACTCTGTCTTATTGATAACTGCTAGCTAACAAAAAGGCTGCAGCAAATTCTCCATCCATTTCCATTTTCTTTGGCTTTTCCAGACCCGAACATTCAGAGCATCCTGCCTTGCCAAAGCCAGGCAGTCCTGTCACTGATTCCTTTCCATGCAGTGATCATGCATCCATCAGGCAGATCTACTTTTAAATCCCAGAGATTTCCCCAGTGGCACCAACTGAGAGGACAGTGCAGACCCTTGCTGCTCAGAGGGGTAGAAAGCTCTCCACACTGAAAGTATTTATGGCTGATTTTCCCCCTTTTGCTCTTTTGCCAAAATTGCCCTCTAGCTCAAATAGCCCTTTTCCATCTGGCAGTTAGTCTTGATATATTTCTAGACAGAAATCACATCCTTCTCAACCTTCCTTTTGCTAAGCTGAAACAAGTTCAGCTATTTTAAGTCACATTGTGTGCTTTTCTCCTCTGACCACCACCTTAGTCTTTCTCTCACCTCTTGCAGAAAAAAAAATATAATAACCCTCTTTATGGATCATAAATGAAAAAATTATTATATACTGTTCCTACTGTTTTCATTCCTCCTTATCACGTCCTTTCTTGTGTCATTTCAACACTCTCCCAATAACAATCATCAGTCTCTTCCCCTGCCCAGTCCTTAGCTCACCATTTATTTCTATTCGTCTTTTGCCTCTGTAATTCACTTTTCCCTGCTGTGTTCACTTGCTTTCTGATGTAGGCAATGGATATTTTCCAAGATGCCATGTTTCCTCCACAGGGTCTTGGGGTAAGACCTAACACACCTCTGCTACAACATCAGCATTAATGCTGGCAGGAAGAGACTTTAAACACTGGATTATCTTGGGGTTTAAAACTGAAGTCATTGTCCATACGTGAAGCCAGGTGCTCAGGACAGGGCTGTAAAAAATGTTTACAAATGTCACCCTTAATGAATACCAGCGAAAACCATTGGCAATGGCAACAACCAGCCAAAGTGCAGAGCAGTGCACTGCACACCTAACAAATTGCTGGTGTCTTTGTCTGCCCAGTGCACAGCGTGCTTCATTTCCTGGGAGGATATGTACTCCCAGCTCCAGGGGAGCTGATGGATGGCCATCCCTAGAAACCTTCATCTCTTCTTCATCTGAATAATGATGGAGTTGATGGGATGCCATATCACCCTGTGTGCCAGGAAAAGCCTCTCTGTGGCTCTGGGGATGCTCTACAGCTCATCCTAAAAGCCTGAGAAGATGCTCTGTAAAGGGTCATGTGCAATACCAAGAGCAATTTGTAGAATTAAATACATATCTTAGTTGGATGCCAATTCTTTTAGGTCTACCTTTCATACTGTATCAAGCATGAAAACAACCTTGAAGAAGCAATTGTTGAGTGCTACGCTAAAGTTCGTTCTCATCAGAGCTGTTACTGGAGGACAAGAGGGTTATTTACGTGCTTTTTTTTCACAGAACAGAGTACTTGTCACAGCTGCAGTTGTGGGCTTTTTTAAATCTAATTGCAGACTTGAAATGCAAATGATTCTAAAATTTCACAGACGTATTTTAAAAATACAGATTTTAACATACTACTTTTTGTTGCCTGTGAGTAGCATTTCTTTTGTTGTCTGGTGGTATTTATTTTGAAACTTCCCAGGCAGTCAAAATTACTTTGCAGTGTCAAGCTTACACTATAGAGATGCATCCTTGTAATGCCAAATACAAAAACATGTAATATAGGGACATATTTAGTGTGTACTGAAGAGCAAGTACATTGCAGACAAGCCTGCTCTCTGCAACATTAATTCCCATTGCTGTGTATTAAATAATGCAGTATATTGCAAGTCCTTATCTGAATGATTTTTTTCCTACAGTATTTACATGCCGGCGTGGGCCGAAATTTCAACAGTTGTCTGACTAAAAAGTCTGAATATTTGAAACTGGCAAGGGGATGCTTGGCTGCTCAAAAGCCTCAGTCAAAAGTAAGCAAGTGTAAATTTATCCTCAGGAGCAGTGGTCTGTGATGTTGGGATCAGGCGTGGGTGTGCAGTTTGGGCCAGGCAGCTACTCCATGGATCCTGCAGCTGTTGGCTTGGATGCAGTGATTCTGGTGGTTCCTATCTTTCTATTTTTAAGGATCTTGGCCTTTAATATTTGTACTAGAGTGTAGTTGTTGTGTCCTTACTAAAAAAGCAGGATGAATCCCAGTTGTTGGAACAAATTGCTCTCACTGAGAACAAAAACATGTGGTTATTAACATAACATGCCAGTAGGAGCCTTGCCAGCATTGACTTAGGCCTCTGGGCAATAATGCTCTGCAAATAGCATTAGATTGCAACTAAAAGCTTGAAACTGAGGAACAGAGGAGTTTCAGAGCAGGTGTGTAGCAAGCAGAAAACTAATAGAAGAGGCAGACATAAGAAAGATCTCTAACAACACAGAAGGTTTTGGCTTCTCTGAAAAAATACCTCAAAAATTGAGCTGACCTGTCAGTGCCACAATTTTTATGCACATCCACAGAATCATAAAATTATAATATTATTAAGGTTGCAAAATGCTCCAAGATCATCAAGTCCAACCATTACCCTAATCCTGCCAGGAACACCACAAAACCTTATCCCTAAGCACACGTCTCCAATTTTAAAAAATATTTTTATAAAAATTTTAATAAAAATAAAATTATTTTTTAAAATATTTTTATAAAATATTTTAATATTTTAATATTTCTAGGGACAGTGATGTCTTCTCTGGGCAGCCTGTTCCAAGGCCTGACCACCCTTTCAGGGAAGAAACTTTTCGTAATATCTTATCTAAACCTCCCCTTAATGCAACTTGAGGCCATTTCTTTTTTGTCCTATTGCTTGCTACTTTCAAGAAGAGGCCAACCCCCAACTTGCTACAAGATTCTTTCAGGTGGTTGTAGAGAGTGATAAGACCTGAGCATCCTTTTCTGCAGGCTGAACAGCTGCTCTTTGAAAGACTTGTGCTCCAAATCCTTCACCAACTCCATTGGCCTCCCTGGACATGCTCCAGCCCCTCAATGTTCCTCCTGATCTGAGGGGCCCAGGACTGAACACAGGATCTGAGGTGCAGCCTCACCAGTGCTGAGTACAGGGGGACAATCCCTGCCCTGCTCCTGCTGGCCACACCATTGCTGATACTGGCCAGGATGCCTTTGGCCTTCTTGGCAACCTGGACACACCCTGGCTCATGTTTAAATGCTGTCAACCAGCACTCACAGGTTGGAGTGGATTTCTTTCTGCTGGATATCTTTCCAGCCATTCTTACGCAAGCTTGTAGTGGTGCATGGTGGTGTTGTGACCCAAGCAGAGCACTGTTACTTTGCCTTGTTGAACCTCACACCATTGGCCTTAGCTTATTGCCTGTCCAGATGCCTTTGCAGAGCCTTCCTGCCCTCCAGGAAATCAACACTCCCACCCAACATGGGAAAAGTCACTGTAAAGTGACTGAAGGTGCCCTCCATCTCCTCCTACAGATCATGGATAAAGATATTAAACAGGGCTGGCCCCAACACTGAGCCCTGTGGAACTCTACTAGTGACCTGCCACCAGCTGGGTGTAACTCCATTTACCAACACTCCCTGCCATCCAGCCATATTTTTACTCAATGAATTGTGCACCTCGCCAAGCCATCCACACCTGGTGTACCTGAGGGATTAACTCATTTGCAGAGATAGCTGCTCTACAATTTCTCCAAAAGTCAATTTACTGATGTCTGTCTCAGGTTGGGATAGCCAACAACAGACAACTAAAATTGCTTGCTACCTTAGCTACAATCAACAAAGAAAAATCAGAAATCATTTGATGACAAATGTAAACTCAAGGTGGATCAAGCTACAGTCTTGCTATGGGCAAATTATCATGGATAACTCAAAATTTCTGTTTCTCCTGATGATGGGAGCTGCAGAGACTTTTTTGGGGCTTTTGCTCAGTAGATTCTTTATTGCACATCAGTGCTTAGTCAGTAGATATAGGTAATTTTAAAGATATGTTTAGGAGCCTTAAGGATTTAGCAGAAATCTGGTATCTGATATTTACACAGGCATCACATACAGAGAGGAACATTCAAAGGGAGTACCTGAGAGACACCTGCACTGAGCTGCTTGTAATTTTTTCACCAACTGGAAACAGCATGAGTTTAACTGAAAGCGGAAAAAACATGATTCCACAGCTCTTCATAGAGTGTAGCAAATCCTTCTGAGACAGAGCTTGTGAGCTTGGCATGGCTTCCTTGTAGCTCTGAGATGAGAATTTCTAGTGCTGTACATCTCTGGGCTGTGCCAGCACACAGCTTGGGTCAGCACTAGTGCAGACATACCTCCACAAAGCTCCACTGTTTCATGTAAATTCAGTCTTTGTGTCCCCCCTGTTCCTCTCTGAATGGTGCAAATGTACAGCATAATCAGTTGCATGAAGGCAGAAGTATAAATAACAAAAAGTGATTAGGAGAACATTGCAATTAATAACAAGAGTGCAGGCTCAGTGAACTCTTGTTGCCATTTTTAATGGACAATACATTATAATTACAGACACCCAAGGGGAATTGCAAGCACTTGCCAGTGCAGAGATGTCAACTACAATAGTACCTTATCAAGAGCTCGTTCTCACCCATTTCTTAGACTGCTTGAGATTTCTTCATGAACCGTGTGCTGTGTCTCAGTGGTGGCTAGAAAACATGGAAGAAAAGAAAGTGAAAAAAGGAAGGAAGAAGATTAGATCCAAACTCTTCCTTTATATTTCTTTAGAACTTCATGTTGTTCCTCAGAGTCTTCAAGAAATGTGAAAGTAATGTAGAAGGAATCCCTCTGTGACATGCAAATTACAGACGTCTCATTGGAGGGATATCAAGCACACCACCAGCAAGAGAAATTTATTCCCCTTTAAAATGGCTAATCTGATACAGACATACCAAAGTTTACAGCAGGGGATATGAGAATGCACAGTTCTTTACACCCAGCTTAGACGAAAAACAATTTCACCACAATTCCTCTCTGTGTGATGGAGTCTGATACACATAACGTAAGACATTAGTTATGTCAACTTTGATGATTCTTCCTGTGATTAATTTATGTAACCCATGTACAAGGTTAATAGGTTTTCCCACAGATGCTTCCTGTTTTCATTAATTTGATAAGCCACTCATTCTGTATACCATCCATCAATGTATAGTTTTTCAGACAATTTATTCTTCTGTGAATAATTTTCCCCAATAATTTGCTAGTCTGTGGACTACCCACCAAATGATATTTTACTTCAGGTATAGATATCTTAAGACACAAAAACTTATTTTTCCAAATGTGATTTAGGATGGATTTAATATATTCTTGTTCACACACAGATTTTGCCTTTAGACTTTCCAGATTTCTCAGGGTTCCTAGATTTACAGAGCTTTAGGAACTCTGGCACAATCAAAATGGGTTCACAAAGGGGAAGTCCTCTTTAATTAATTTGATATCCTTCTTTGATAAGGTCACCCGTCTTGTGGAAGAAGGAAAGGCATTGAATGTAGTTTTTTCTGGATTTTAGTAGGGCTATTGATTTGGTTCCTCACAGCATTTCTCTGGACATTACTAATGTGCTTTAGCTTTTGGTCAGCCCTCAAGTGGTCAGGTAGTTGGAAAAAATCATCTTCATAAATCCCTTCCTACAGAAATAGTGATTCTAACAATATGTGTGTATTATGTTACACTACTATAGTATTTGTGTATTTATTTACCATATACATAAAATAAAAATATAACTGTATATCTATCATTTTACAAATTTATATGTGTACCTTTCTAAGTTCTTGTTACTAAAGTGTAGATAATTAGGACAAAGTTATCAGACTTGTTTCCCTAGATTCATGTGTGTGTTTTCAAGCTACAACACTTGGATGGCATTTCTAGCAGACATTCAATAATATTTAGAAGACACCCTGACATTTTGAAGAGCAGGGATGGAAAGCTACCTCTGGAGTTTCCATGAGATAGCTGGTGATTTGATTTGTTTAGTCAGACAATATCTATAAGTCTTATTCATATACACTAGTGTTCAGAGGAAGGAGAAAATTGTTGAGAGCCTGAAGTAAGAGCCTGACAGCATACTTAAGTGCTTTTTTCCCCTTGGAGATTACAACTTGCATGAAATGTGACACAAAATACTCTAAGCTAGGAGAGAAATTCAAGAAGGCTGGAGAGTAAAAAACCAACACTTTCAAGGGCCTTCCTGAATATTTATCTTGTTTGGGATGTATCTGAGATCATCCTTAGGGTCAAAGCCTCCTAAGCATCTAATTCAAAAAGTTAAACGTGGTTAAGCGTTTTTTTCCTCAGAGGTTCCCTTTCTTCAATTATGTATCTGAGAAGAGCCATCAGGCATCACCCAAGGCATTTTGTAAGCAGATGTAGGGAACAGGAACAACACCGTGGTGAAGTTTTGTTTGGGATTGAAAGGCAAATAAAGATCATAAAGTTGCACATGGCACTGCTTGAGAAGCATGATAGAGATGACCACCGACCATTAATCACCTTCTCTGAATTTTAAGAACTTCAGGCACATTCATTTTCAGTTTTATGAACAGCCCAAACTGTTTTAAGCAGTAGGGTTACCAAGCTCCTATCTTTACCTGTTGGCATCCAGAAATACTCCAACTTGTAATTAGAGAGAAAACAAGCCTAAAAGGGAGAAAGGAGGAAAATGGGACATGCTATAAAAAGAAAAGTTGGATACAAGTAGTTCTTTTGGTCACAGGCAGTCATCATGACTATCCACACAGTGCTGAGAGGCATTGCCAGGCTATACTGACCTCAAGAAAGATTATGGAGTGGGCTTCCAATGCAGATACAGGTCATGCTAAGGAAATAGAGCTCTAGCAGGGTGACTGAATGGATGATGAAAACCAGGATTTTTTGCAGAAAAAGAAAGATGTTGCTTAAAATTGCTGCCACCATTCCACTTCCAGATAAATTTTGGATTCCTAAATACCTACTTTTAGATCAAGGGGAAAAGAAAACATTTGATACAATTGAGGCAAAATAGCACTTTTTTGTTAACACATTTTTTACTAAGACATTGAACAGAATTTTCCCCCTGTGTATGTCTCTTTCCCTTTTGCACACATGCACTTATATAACCTGAAAATTATAAACATCCCAACAAATGGAAGATCCCAACAATACCATGGGAATGTAAAAATCTGTGCCCACCCAGCTGAAGTGAGTGTTGCTGTTCCTATTGTTGTTTTATGTCCCCAAAGTGCTCTTTGTCTGTGGTGGCCCTTGGGAAGAAACATGTAAATATATACAGACCCTTTGGACCAAGACAAAAAATGACCATATGGCTACATTTTGGAACTAGATACTAAATTGCTGGTTCAGAAAATCACTAGCTTTCACAACCCCTGTATGGTTGCAGAGCTGTGTGTGACAGCATTAGGAAGCAATGTCCAAAGACTTTTTCACTGAGAAAATACTGTCTCCATGTCAGCACAGCCCTACTGACTTCATTACACTCATTGCTGATTCACATCCCTGTAGCTCAAAGAAAAGTCAGACCTAGTGGGGCAAGAATTTGGTAAAAAAAAAATGAAAACAGCAAACAAACAAACAAAAAAAACCAAACAAATGCCCCCAAAACAAAAACCAAACCAAAACCAAAACCAAAAACAAACAAACAAACAAACAAAACACAACAAAAAAAAAAACCCCAAACAAACATACAACAACAACAAAAAAAAACAGATGACAAATCACAGAAGAGAACAAAATGTTCATGATGCAAGAGAAACATCTGTTGTTAAGGTTATCCTTAAATTACAGATGATCTGAGCTTCCTCTTCATCTGAATTTGAAAAATCACAGGAAAAAAAACTAGTCCAGTGCAAATATAGCACTGTGAGTGCCTTGTGCCCTTTTCCAACATTTTAAAAATTGCCCAATTGTGTTATGCCTTTGTTACACTGTTCAAAAGAAAGCAATGATTATTTTTTTTTGGGATCAGAGTGGTCAGACTGAGCATCTGATGCCCTTATTCACAATGACATCAAAGGAAGCTCTAGAGTGAAGCTGGGGTAGTGTGGAAGTTGGGCCACTGATGATGCAAGTCTCAATGCAGAGCACTTGTACTTTCAATCATTTGTCTCCCTGGAATAAATAATTTCATTTCACAGCAGAACCTGTGCCCAAATGAGAGGCTGCACAAGAAGTCCCTCACAAGGATCTTGTGCTCTCTGAGGAGTGGAATGGTAATGGTGGATACCAAGCATCCCCACCTTTCATTTTCATGCTATTGCTGTTTTTGTCAGGGGGGAAGGTTCTTTACTTATTATTTTTATGCTCTTCAAGAGTCTGGAGAATAAATACTCGACTGCAGCAGGTTAACCAAGATTTGTAAAACCTAATATGGACCTTCTCATTTCGTATGTGCTCTCCCACCAAAGTGTCTCGGAGTCTGAGTCAGGGGGAAGGAATCACTTGTCTGCCCTCACTGACTCACAGAGGAGCTTAAGTGAACATCTTGGAGGAGATCACTAACTTATAGCTGAAAAGTGACCACCTCACCTTCCTCACATCCCAGTGCTTGGCATAGATTGAGAAAATGACTAGTAAACAGCCTGGCTCTGCCTCATCTAGAGATACAAGATCTTCCTGTAAATAGATTTCCAGAAGTCTACTAAAGATGGATTTCTAGTTAAACCATAGAATCAGCAGGCAATACACTCTCTCAGACAAAAAGAGAGGCTGAATGTATGCTTGTGTACTCATCTAATTCAGCTGGAGGAGGTACACGGGTTCTCCTGGGGACTCAAGATATTTTCTAACATAAGTACTTGTCAAGATACTCTCTCCTCTGATATGTGCTACTCTCCTTGGAAGAACAAGGGTTCAATCAGGGACTATTTTTATATTGGGACTCTGTTAAGGTGCTCATGCTGTTTTCCCAAGCACTGTACCTAAACTTCAGAGGTAGACTTCCTCTCAAAGAACAATTTAAAGCAACTTAGTGACACTCCTCTTGTCTTTTTACCCTCTGGACATCCCTTATCTACTCTGTTTTCTTCGTAGAAATCTAGGCTTCAGAGTCGGACACCGATGGTAGCTATTTATGTAACTGAATGTCACTTCAGGAACCCACTGATTAAAGATGATCTATAAGTTTCATAAATACAGTCCAGTCCCATCTGTATCTAGAGAATATCTGTGCCTGCAGTCATAGAGGGAAATCCAGTAATTATTTATCTAATAAGTTGTTAGGCCATAAAGGCTAGAATATATCTTACTGCAGAGGAGACAAAAGCTTTTCCTGAATAAAAGCAATTGCAAGATTTGACTCTGTGCAATATTAAAAACGTAAAGAAGCCATCTGTTTTCCTTTCATGGAGAATGATTTTGTGTGTGCTATGCAGTCATTAATGATGCATACTGGAAGAGTTTTCTATATTTATTTGAAGTGAAGCTAGCACTGTGCCTAATGGAACACCAATTATGGTTCCTAGAAGTCAAAATGCTGTGGAAATAGATAAATGAGTTACCTAGCTATAAAAAAAACGTTACCACATCCATGCATTCCCAATATAGAGAAACACAGACAGCAGGATGTGAAAGCCATATTTTTTGAGAAAATCTTATATGTCCTCTCTCTTCGTAAGTCTGTTTTTAGCATAGGTGCACAGATGCCATTCACATATATTCTGTACAAACCAGTAAGCAGAATTCCATTTATAGTTTACTTGAGGAAGTGGATTAAACAATGTGTTGTTATACCTATCTACATGAGCTTACTTACATACTAGCAAAACTCTGTATATAGATAGACTTTGTAGAGGTTGAATTCAAACATGTGAAAGACTGAGCTATAAACACCCAGCCAAAGCAAAATCTATAAAGTGTTTAAAGGGTATTAATGCTCCAAAGATATACAGTAAAAATAGATGGCATTATGTAGTTCAGTACATACTGCCTCTCATTAACTCCATCACTGGCTTGCATGGAACTCGTGAAGCTAAAATAACACTACTATCATTGCCAACAAAAGCACTCATGAGCTGGGCAAACTCAAATTTTGCTTGCATAATCAAATGTAACACCTCTCCTCTACTGTGTATGCCATATGAGAGCACTGTTACATGTTCTGACACTACTTTTCAGTATGACACTGGCAGCATTTAGTATGTGTCATCAGAGACTGATTCACACCTGATTTTGACACTGCTTATCTTTGAAATTATTATGTCTGCAAACAGCATTATTTCATTTTTTTTTACAGTGGTTTCACATGAAGACTTCACAGCTTAAAAAATAATAATTAAAAAAACCCAAAACACAAACTATCAAAACCAAACTACAAACAGGAGAGAAACTCAAGGCTCCTTTATTCACTATCCTTTTTGACACAGGTTTGTGGCCCCTCAGCAACAGAGGTGCCATGTCCCCACCTGGTGTGGCCCCCACACACTCTGCTGAAACATGCATTTCACAGCTGAACGTTGACAACTGAGTAAGACCAACGCTCAGAGTTTGGGGATATAATTCTCCATCTCCTCCCATGTGTCAGCCCAGAAACTAAAACTATCACGTACGTTTTTTGCCTCGAGCATGCTCTCTACCTCCTCAACTTTACCTCCTCTTCCCCATCCCTATCTCCTCTTCCCCATCCTTACAGACAACACAGTTCATTCAGCAACCAAATTGCTGAACTGGTCTCCATTTTTGTGAGCTCCACATCCCCCTTCCCACCTCCTTACCCTAAGAAACACTGCTCTGGGCAGTTGGTCTTCTCTGCCCCAGACCTTCTTCCCAGTTCTGGGAACTTCTAGACTCTCAGCCTTCTCATTAGTATCCCTGACAAACTTTAACTGAGCTCCTATATGTACTTGGAGGGCTCTAAGGCTTGTGCATTCTGGAGAAAGTTTAAGAAAACCAGAGTGTAAAATTTTTCTTCATAAAACCTTACAAATCATGGCATTTACAAAGCATGGAATACTATACTTTGCTTGAAAGTTACTGATACCCAGTAAAACAGAGCAAACTGTAGAGTTCTGTGAGCTTGCAAATAACACCCCCTCTACATCAGAAGAAATAACTCGCCTTGCAGAAGGGACAGCAGGTTCTTCCCCTATACCTCACTTGCCCCTTGGACTGAGTGCTGGAGACCATCTAACCATCCAGCCGAGACAAAGAAGAAAGGAATTGATAGAAGAAGAAGAAGAAGAAGAACTACAATAACTCTAGAGGACTCAGTATGATGTGAGGAAGAGCTTGCATTTGATTTCTTGTTTCCAGTGGCATTTGCAAAGCCTAAGCAGAGTCTGTTGCATCACCAGCAGTTATTCATCCCAACGGTGAAGACCTGGGCTCTTGTTCTTTTGAAGTAGATTAAGTCTTTAAAGATAGAGTTATAACTCCTTAATCTGTTGCTTGTTTCTTCATTACTTTCTGAGAAAGAAAAGCATTTCCAAGTTAATTTATTATAGCAGTGAAAGAAAACAACAAGAAAAAGGAAGATAATAAGAGGGAATAGTTGTCCCTCATTTCAAAAGGAGCTGTGGACTAAACGGAACATGGTTTATGGAATTCCCATTCTTCTTTCTTTAAAAAATCTGTTCTGATTCCCTAATAATGTGCATCTGTTTAATTACTCCTTTGTCATTGTTGGTATTGAGAGCAGGAATTTGAAACAGGAGAAGAGGGGAACAGGAATTTGAAATTAGAGCAGGCAAAGAGTGACTAAGTGAGGCTGCAACCAGAAGGGGCTCAGAGAAGAGCTGACCCACAGGATCACAACTCTTGGTTCTAATTGATAAGCCAGGAAGAAATAGAAGCCCAGAAATGGGCCTAGCTTCTTTTGTTTGCCTCAAATTTTCGGAACCGTTATCAAAAATCATACCTTTCAGACATACAGAAAGACAGGTTTCAAATTTCAGGACAGACAGGTAAATTAATTACAGACAGACTCCATGAATGAGACAAGAGTCCTGAGACTGAACAGAGAGAGGCAGCAAGGTAGGTGGTATCTCTCACCACTGATATCTGAGATGGAAGCTATCCTTGGGTTTTTAACCTCTTTAACCTTTAACAGTTGGAGGTCAGCTCTTTTACTTGCATATTCCCTCAGGTTTTTCCAAGAAAAATACAATCTCCTCCTTAAATGGGAGAAATAAACCTTGACTGGCATATATATCCAAATTCAGTCATTTTGTCTAGAAGCTGTTTCTTCTGAATGTGAAGAGCAGTGAATGGTGCAACACTGATCTTCATGCTTATCTCAGCTCTCCAATGCGACTGTGTCCCACCACCCAGTGCCATCATTTACTTGAGAGCATCCAGACATACTGCACCTCTTATTACCAAAAATACCAGAGCAAGAATGGCTTGAAGGTCACATTAAATCTGAGCGAGTATCCTGGAGACTGCCACCTCAGGCTGTCACTCTCTGGCCCAAGAAGGAGTAGTGTGGTAAAGGCAGAACAGTTTGAAGCACCTCGTCAGGAAGACATAGAGGAGAAACCTGGACTCCTGAGTGTGTGCCACTCTGCCTGTGATGTGCAATGCTTTGGGACTTAGTTCTGTCTTTTTCTCAAATGTTTGGACTCTCCTCGTACATTATAGAGCTTTTCTTTCTTTTTCTTTCTTTCTTTTTCTCTTTCTTTCTTTCTTTCTTTCTTTCTTTCTTTCTTTCTTTCTTTCTTTCTTTCTCTCTCTCTCTCTCTCTTTTTTTTTTTTTTTTTTTTTTTTTTTTTTTTTTTTGGTGACTCCTCTTTTTTTGCTTCTTTTCTCATGTCATTGGTACCATGGTAGTCATTTCAGCTCTGAGTCACAACAAGAGTAGCCTTCAGCTTCTGCCACTTTGATGTATGGCTTTTCAGGGAGATTCAATTTAAGATTTTCCAAGGACTTTGCAGAAATTAATGCTTAAATCCTATAGATGTAGCAGAAGCTTAATGCATCTCCTTATTAGTCTCCCTGCTCCTAAGTTGTGGTCATTGGAAGAGTATATTTTAATATTTTCTTTTTTTATGGTCCATCTTTCAATGTGCTTCTACTTTAGTTCAAATGCTTTCTGTTAATATGAAATACAGCTAATTTTTTGTTCAGCTTGTGGTGTACCTCCTCTGGTGAAACCTTTTCAGCACAACTGTAGATGGGTTTCTGCTGAATGCCCAGAAATGGATGATGAATGTAAAGTATCAAGTCTCAGTCCTCAGCATAAAACACCTGACAGTCCTGGGACCCAGACAATGTAATGTGGTCTCATCTGAAATCTGATTAATAAGCTTGATGTCCCTATGAGCTGGAGGCTTGCACTTAACAATGACTGGGAGAGGCAGCTAGAAGTGAAGTGAAGCAAAGCATGGTCTGACCCTGAAGGGCAATATTAAGTATTTTGGTTTGCTTCCATGAACATCAGAATGACAGGATGAAATATTTTAATTAACCTAGCTTTTGGCTTTGCAAACTTGGTCCAAACTTTTTCCCTCTTCTAGAAACAGACTTGCTCTTCATCCATTCTCTTCCACCAGATGTCTCTCCTCTGGCCTCTCCCAGGCTGAAGTAACTTTAGCAAAGGTACAAAAATCTAGCTTGGCAAACAACTTGCACGGCTTAAAATAACCTCCCCTATGCACTTAGCAGATGGGCAAAGACTATACAGCATGTGTACATATTGATCCTATCATTCACACGCCAGAAGTAATTGCTCCCTCTGAGCATGTTTATAGATCTATATTAACTCCTGGTTTCCTCACAGCATGTCAGGACTGAACAAAATCTTCCATAAATCCATGTGGTTTCTGTTGCACATGGAGAACCCCAGAAGCTCCTGTGGCAGGTCTGGCAGAAGCTGATCACGTGGGGTAGACTCTTTGGATGATCAGTGTTGACACAAAGCTTCACAAGCAGCTGGAAGTGCAGGAGACAGCCTGTGCATGCATTTCTCTGGGGTCTTACAGGACTGCTGACACGCTAAGCACAGCAGTTTGTTTCAACCAAGTTTTCATGTTCTCTACTTTTTTCTTCAGGGAAATGTGAGCCTAACCTCTCTTCCCTCAGTTATGTTCCAGGTTTCTGTGGGGTTTAGAAACACCTGGAAATCTGGAAGCTGATTTTTTTTTTTTTCAGATTTTGCAGAGACTTGATGAACTTTAGTCTCATTCTGGCCGACTTATGTGAAAGGCAAAAGGTCACCCCAGGACACCTGGTCTCTCCATTCCCCACATTGGACAGAAACACATTTTGCTGATGTCTCTCACCGTGGCTGACAAGATCAGTCCATGGCCTGGGCATGGCACCTGACACTCCGATGTGACAGGCAGCCACTAGACAACACCAGGACAACTGCCAAAATTGCTGCCTACAACTGTGTGGCCACTGATGATACACATTATTTAATCAGCAGTCACAAAGCAGGAGCACCTTGAACATTTGAAATCTTCATAGTGTCTCTTTACTACCAGAAATGCTTGTATGCCATGATCTAACTTCAAGTCTCAATGGAGCTCCTGGGAGAGGTTTGGCTGCAGCTTATAAGATAGGATTGAAAATAAAGAATTGACTTGGTTTTGAAATATAAAACATTTGCTGTTTAATTCATTGCTGCCATGGCTGACTGGGAGCACTGATGAGTGGGGAACCACAGGACCACGAAGAAGTGACAAGTGCACTTTGATTCAGTAGCAGCCCATTCACTTTCATGGAAGCACTGGAGTTGGAAGGGGCTTCTAGAGGTCCACTGGTCCACCCTCCTGCCAAGGCAGGATCACACAGAGCAGGTTACTCAGGAACACATCTAGGTGGGACTTCCTGCTGTTGCTTTTAAACTGTCAGTAGGAAAGCCACAGAACCAGGAGGACACAAAATAAAACTCAAGAGAGGGCAAGAGACCCAGGTTCAAGGGCAGGTAACTCAAGAAATAACCTCTGACCAGGTCTGTTGAAGAACTAATTAACCTTAAGCAATTCTAGTCAGGGTGTGTGAACAGGGAGGGGTTTGCACTTTAGCCTGTGCCTGAGGCTCCGTGAATGTAAAATAAATGTAAGTGAAAAGGTCAAAGTATTAACTGGCATTTAGATGGAAGAGATTTAGAGATGTTTCCACCATTGCTGTTCCAAGAGCCAAAGAGATCATGTGTCTAAAAACAAAAACTTGCTGACCCCAAACCGAGCAAACTTTACCCTTAGCCAAAAGATCAGTGATAAAAAATTCCTCCCTCAAAAATGCAGCATTAATGTGATTAATTAGCACCAAAATACTTGTTAAGCATCTTGCAGTAAGGCAGGTTTTTTTGCTAAAATTTTGTATGAAGAATTATGTCAAATTAATTATTGCCAAATATAGAAGAAAGACAAAAGAACCAAAAGATCTCATACTTCTATATGTTGTATTACCCTCTTCTGTTTTCTTGGGGGTTTGGTATGCTAACAGTATGATAAGGATGAAGCTCTTCTGACAGAAGGCTTAAAGGAACAGACAGATAAGAAAATGCAGAAAGGGAGACTGAAGTATGCAGTGGTTCAGGTATGCCTGTCATCACTGAAGGCGCTCAGGTATGTCCCAGTTCCAATCACAGAACAGCTCCCAACATGGCAAGGATGTCCATGTGAGGTATGTGGTCAAGAGACAAACTGGTGAGAGAGTGTGTGTGTGTGTTTGTGTGCCAAGTACATAACTGTGCTCTGAATCTACTTAGCAAGAGCATAAAGCAGTGGGTCAGACTATGTATTTTATGTGAAGGATGCAGGGCTAGGAGGGCTGGGAACCTGGCATCTGCCTACTTAGGTTGTAATGGTAATTGCTCAGGCAGCCATCTGCCAAATTTGCTGTCTTGCTGCTCACTACATTTCCCAGATAAAGTGTATATGAAGGGCAGTTATGGTGTTGTTTTTGTGGCAGGGGAACTTGGGCAGACAAGGAAGGGGAAGACAAAGTTTTGGCCTGGAAAACCACTGAAGTGCAGAAAGAATGCCCATGTACAGCAGCATGTGCTGACCTGGGGAGGAGACAGCATGGGGGCTGCAAATGGTTTATTCACAAACATCAGTGAAGATGCAGCTTAAGTATAGGAGGAATAATAGCCATCATGGCTCAGATTGAAGTCCAACAAGCCCAGGAATTTTGTTCTATGGGTACTCAAAAGCAGAAGAACAAGGCATGCAAATGGGTATTTTCCAGAAGCATCTCCCAGCTCCAACAAAATGAGACAGGTTGAAACCACCCTGAGAAAGATGGTACCTGCATGTGCAGAAGACTTTTAGGACTTATATAGCACTATTTCTTCCCAGCTGCATTTTGGGTCAAAGTAATATTCAAGGATTTATCATAAAATCGCAAAATAATTTTCAATGGAAGGGACTTTTAAAAGTCATCTAGTCCAGCCCCCCTAAATGATCAAGGACATCTTCAAATAGATCATATAAGTTTGAATGTTTCCAGGGATGGGGCATCTCTCATCCCTCTGAGCAACCTGTGCATGCTTTGTCACCCTTATTGTAAAATTTTCTTCACTATATTGAATCTGAATCTGTTTAGGTTAAAACAATCACTCCTTGTCCTGTCACTACATGCCCTATTAAAAAAATCTGTCTCCATCTGTTTATAAGCCCATCATTGTCGCACACGACACAAAGAAGTGACACTCACACACTGAGATGTCCAAGGAAAAAAAAGGGCAGTTTGTTTACAGACTTGAACATTTATAGAATTCCAGCAGTGACCACGGACTGGAGGAAGAAAATCTTCCTCTTCAACCACACTGGTCAACCCAACAGTCCATCAATAGTCTCCTCCTTATGAGAAGAATGTAAACATAGGTAGACAGTTGCAATAACAAGAAAATTGTTTATGTAAAATCATGAGAGACTCCATTGCAAAAGATAAACACAGAAGGCTGAAATAGAACTTTATAAAAACTTCTTAAAGAGACAGAGGAGAACAGCAAAAACTCAGACAACACACCATAAGTATGGAAGTGTTGCAATAAGGAATCCCTGAAGCCTTCTCTTCTCCAGGCTGAGCAACCTCAACTCTCTCAGTCTATTCTGTTCCAGCCCTTTGATCATCTTTCTGGCCCTCCTCTGGACTTGCTCAACAGATCTGTATCCTTCTTATGTTGGGGAACCTAGAGCTGGATGCAGCACTACAGATGGATTCTCATGAGAGCAGGGTGGAAGGGTAGAATCACCTCCCCAAACTTGCTGGCCACACTGCTTTGGATGCAGCCCAGGATATAATTGGCTTTCTGTGCTGCCAGCACACATTGCCGTGTCTTGACCCGTCTTTCATCCACTGGTACCTGTGTCCTTCTCCGCAGGGCTGATCTCAATCCATTCATCCCTCAGCCTGTACTGATCCTCAGGATTGCCCAGATGAAGGTGCAGGACCTTACACTCAGATTTAGGGATGTGTTCAGTCTGCCCAGCATTTGTTTTTCAGAATGTTTGTGCTTAACCTGCTTGTAGTACAAGAGGAAGAGCTAACTGAAATACCATGGTGTGCTGTAGAGTCTTTACAACTTTTTCAGGCCATATTAAAACTGTTACCACATTTGAAGAGGTTGACCTTTGAGGATCAGAACATCCTGAAGTACTGCACCCTTGGATTTATTTATAACTTCTGCAAATTGGTACTATGATAAATGTATGGCTGCTGGAAAAGAGCTGAGGTAGGCAGAGGTATTTTCTAAAATAAAGTCTTGTATATCTCTTTGTATGATTAATTGCTATTGCCTGAATTCTTATAGAAGACCTATAGCTAAAAGACCTGTCAGGTTATTGTATGTCCATTTAATTCTACCTCAAAACACTACACTTCTGTAGAAAGTAGTGCACAACTTCTCTCAAGCTCTGCGAGTCTAGATTTCTTTTGGTTTGCTTACTCTCCATGAGTATAAATTTTAAACTTTAACAAAAATACCTGTGTTTGAACAATTTGTGAGAATAGAGAAACAGAAATAAATGAAGAATGATATTTATGTCTTTACAGTGCACAGAAAGAGTGGCTTTGTTTTATAGTTCACATACAAGCTTTTACTGCCTCAATTCTGCTGAGGACCAGCAGGCTAATTAGTGAATTAATTGTGTCTTTATTACACTGATAAGGCCAGAAAATCTGTCTTCCAAGGCCAGAAAATGCATCAAATGTTCACACTAATTGTCTAGAGTAACTGTAAGTCCTTTTCTCAAGTCATCTGGCCACAAGATAATATTCAATATTATCACAGGTCACAAGGTAAGCCTGGTGGTTTTCTGATGTCAGTCCTCTACATTCTTACTGGTCGGACCAGCTCTGCTGATTCATCTCAGGGAACCACTTGTGCTGTTACAGAATCACAGAATCATCAAGGGTGAAAGAGACCTTCAAGATCATCTACTCCAACAATTATATATTGGTGGTATATAGTTGACACAGTTGATTCCAGGCATTTTCCACTTCCTCTGCCCTTTTTCAATCTCGTATCAGGAGCTAGAAACTAGTTTTTCTTAACTTCTTAGTAATATGCTCCAACATTTCCTCAGACAGAAAGCAGTATCCTAAACTTGACCTCCAGGAACAGTGGTGTTGTGGAAGCCGGTGCTGTGAAAAGTACACTGAGGCTGACACTGAGCAGCTGCTTTGCTGAAAACTTAAATTGATGTGCTTCCACTCAAGACCAGAAAAAGACCCTTCCTACACATGGTATGAAGAACCCCATCCATGCATCCCACCCTAAGGAGGGTTGTGAAATGTGCTTTTAATCAGTTTTGGTCCACAGGTTTCATCATGTCTTGACATTTCAGTCAGCTAGAAGAAGGCTGGAACTTACTTATTAATTTACTTACAGATATTCATCTTCTCAGTGTCTGTGATCCTGCAGAACAACTAAGTGACCATGTTGATACAACAGTCCTGAGTCTTTCTCTGTCTCCATAAAATTTGTCAATCAACTCACATTGTAGTAAAATTGAGATCTTCAGTGGTACATGGAGTACACACAGTACTCTTGGGAAAATGCACATCTGTGTGTCTAATCATTTAAACTCCTCTCCCTTTCTGCAGTCATGAGATAGTTTCTCTTTTTCAAGGGAAAAACAAACACCAAATAGCATTGGCACTTGTCATGTGTGGTGGAGGGATTTTTACACATCCCTTTGGTTTGATGGGGAATGGGAAAGAAGATGATCCTTCTGGCTGATTGAGACTGTTTTATTTTTAATTGTCATGGACTTAAGAGAGAAATAAATGCTGTGATAATCAGATATTATGATTGTTTAGATCATATGCTTGAACTAGACATGTAAAAGGATCTGCTTGTAAGGGGAAGGAGCACAAGTTCAGTAACTGGTATTCTGGTAGAGCTTATGCTGTCCTATACAGCATACCTAGTGATTTGGTCCTACAAGGTTTACTTCTGGAATTCAATGTCCACTTGAAGTAGTAATTTATTTCATATGCCAGTCTTCTGGGTTTTGACTTTTGTTTGAGTTCTGTTGTGCTATTTTTAATGCAGACTTACTTCCAGAAAACACATAATATTCAAATGCCCAAAACGAGAATCACACAGATGGGACCAGTGACAGCTTTGTGACTAGATCTTCTAGGGTATAGAGTGAAGAACCCCAGATTCCTCCTATAACACAAATCTCATTCTGCAAGGTCTGGAAACACCTGATGTTTACACTTAAGAAAGTCGTTGCAGGTCATTGGTGAAGGTCTTTATGTAAGGTTGTGTTTATAACTGTCATTTTTTCATTTAGAAAAGCAAAAGACTGGAAGAAGTTTTTGTAATTTTTTTTAAGTTTTGAAAACAGCTCAAGGTTACCTTAAACCTGCAGTTCCAATGAAGATGCAGTATTATGTATAAATGTTAAGTGGTAAATTTCTTTACCATCATAGTTGATTAATTTTTCTGTTAATAATGAAGTACAACTAAATACAGTATCTGATAAATTTTTTGCCCATGAATGAAGTAGTTTTGTGATATACATCCAGGACAATTTTCAAAATGTATGTGGTAACCACCTTTGAAGATAAAAAACAATTAAAATAAACTAAGAGTAATTTAAAGAGAATGCAAAAGCAGATCCATCACCCTCTGCTTCTGGGAAATTAAAACCAGATTTTTTTACCTCCTCTTAAAATATTTCACATAGACCTCAACTATACGATATGATAATAAACCCCATACTTAGTGCTGGATGGCTTGAGAGAATCAAGTTTGTTAAAATGACATGATTATATTAGGAAAAATATTTTTGGATGAGTTACTAGTTTATTCAGATGTGGTGTAAAAACTTACATATCCTGAAGGTCAGGCTGTATTACATGTGTTCCAAACAGGCTGAATCCACCCTGGCAGTATCATGATCCAGACAGTTCACTGAATTAAGCTTGTAGATACAGCTAGATTCCAAATTTAAATCAGGAAAAGTTACTACAGAAATAAACACACAAACTTTTTAGAATTAAAGCCATTTGTGAAATATTTTTTTTTGCATCTAAAAGAACAAGTTAAAAGTCACTGTGATAAATAGAATATGCAGTCCTTACAAAATCCAAATGGTCCTTATTACCTCTACATCATTAACATTTCCTTCTCATAGGCTCTTTCTTAAGCACTGTAGGCTCTCATGTTCTGATCAGCGAAGCTGACTACATTCAGTGAAATACCATCATGCTCACACTTGGGATAAATTCTCCTCAGGTCATGAATAAAATGTATTAGGCTGCTACTGTACTGATTCCACAGAGAACACTCATGGCAAAGCCAGCATCTAATTCTCCACTCTAAACTTCTTAGTGCGCCTTGTAGAGTTTTTTCTAGTGCAGTTTTAACTTTCATTTTTCAGTCTCTTGGGGGTCAGATGCTGTCCCCAAATTATTCTTACAAGAGATGATTCAAATAGTCACAGGACCATTGTTATCCCAGCTTTTGATACCATTGCTCCAGCATCACTGTGCCCCTTAACACATTACTACAGGATCCAGCCACCTGCACACAGACAATCCATTTAGAGCAGTGGTTGTAACAAGGCAGGAGAGGGAAAAGGGATTTAGTGCCACATACATTTGAATTTATGTTTCTACTAAGACTGATGGCAGGGTCTTTATTTGCCCCCAAAGTCCACTTAGTAGTCAGAGTTCATTTATAGAAATACAGTATTGCAGGGACAAGTATAGTACTGTCCTACATAACCAGGGGAACTCTGGAAGCTTGACTGGATAGCATGTGATGGACATGACCTCAGAAGACTTGCTTAACTCACATGGCAGTAAATTCTGACACTGAATGCAGCCTAAAGCGATCAACCAACCTGCTGGCTTGGTGAGTCTTGAAAGATGAGCTTGCTCACACGCTCTTTGATTTCCTATGGAGACACCAGTTAAGCTACTGGGAGGTGGAAAAGACTTAAGCCAGCATTTTATTTCATGGAGCTCTCACTCCTTTTGGAAAGCTGCAAACAGTCTCTAATCCTTCTTATCTATTGGTCTCACCAATAAGGCCAGAACCACATCCTATTCTAGCTATTAGCTTCAAAGGCAGGGCTGAACTAATCTTGCTGATGTGTACAGATTCCTCTTCCATTCAGCAGAACCTCAGGCTCCAGGAGATAGTGCAGCAGTTCCTGGGAGCTCCAATTCCATTGGAAGGGCTTTGAACAGTGTTGGAGGAGACAAAAGGGAGCAATGGCATCAAATATGGATGCAACTGTGGTGGCAAATTAATTTTTTGGGTGTCTTGGGCTGATACAAATTGCAGACTTTTTTTAATAGAAGGAGTTTCCTATGTTATGGGGCCCTAAATGTTTGAAATGCAATATTTCACAGCCCTACAAATATTGTCTCAGAAGGACAGAAGCAGCTTGTGAATCACCAAACTTTATTTGCAATCTGATCATGGTTTCAATGTAAATGGCATTCTCTTAGCATTTATCAGTTTGGTTAAAGCTGAGAGAAAATTTTCTTGCCAAGCTTTCTCAGCATGCCCTCTCCCCACTTACCTCACTTGTCTGCCTCATGCATTTCTTTATCACAGGGCCTGATTCATTGTGCAAACTGGATGGAAAATGACAGAGCCTCAGCCACAAGCTTGCTTGGCTGAAGTGACATTTCTTGTGAATGACCATAATGCAAGTGGCATTTACACGACAGCATTTTGAAAAGGCAACAAATGATGTAGTGCTGTCAAACAACTTTTTTTGCCTCCATTAAAGAAGGATGGACAGTTGCCATTCACTTCATGACTATCAAAATACTCGTATTTGGAGTCAAAACATCTGCTGCTTTTATATTGCTTGATTTTGTGATCTACTTAGCCCTGTCTGATTAAGTGCTTGTTGGAAACTGATGTAGAAAGTGATGTGCTTAACAGATCCTTCCCCGCTCTGAGATCCAGAGAGAGACAATTTTCTTACTTTCTGATAGGAAGAGGGAATGACGCATGTTGATCTGAGCTGGGTTCAGAACTGTACCCAACCCAGATGTATTTGGTCTCTTGGTCTCATAGACCACAGTCAAGAACAGTTTGCCAAGGCTCCTGTGGCTCAGACCACAGATCAAGCAAATACATGCTGCCTGCCTACTTTTCCATTTAGAGGGATAGCTACCTTTATGAACTAGGGAAAAACATGAATTAATGCTGAAAATGTGCATTTTAGCAGGGTCCTGGATTCACAACAGGTGTGACCTGGCCTATATCTATCCTTTTGCCCAACTTCTTGTCAACTGTGTATGGAAAAGAAATCCAAATTCTCACTCAGGCTGGAAAAAAAAGAACAAAAGAAAAGGAAAAAAAAAAAAAACCAAACCTGAAAACCAGCCATGCTCTAAACCAAATCTTGATGTAAAGATTTGGGATTGAGGACTAGTCTTCCTCAGGCCATGAGTGCCTGAGAGGAAAAAATGGAATTCTAATATCTAACTAACCTCTGGATCCATCTCTGTAAGCCTTAATTCTTTTTCCTGTGATTTAGCCAAGTTTTATACAAATATGTCACTATTAGACCTGAAGTAATTAGAGGGCTTGGAGCTGCTGCTGTGAATAGAATTTTATTCCAGTCGTTGTTCCCAATTACAGTAACCCCTGTAAAAGGCTTTATCAATCATTTCCTATGACAGTCTCTAATTCTCAGCTTCCTTGACCACCGCTGTATGTCATTTCATGTCATGTAACTAATTAGGACATGACATTAGCAAGACAGAGGCCTATAACTTGAACACATTTAGCAGAACAGAGTATTTGCTCAGTTAGGGCCTTAGCTTCTTGATTGCTTTATGTAAACTAGAGGGACTATTGCACCAACTATATTTCTAGGTGGGGATGTGTGGTGGACCTCTCCCTGTGAAAACAAAGACTCACAAGTTCAGCCATACCTGAACTGTTTCTAAATTTTATTGCTGTACCAGTTCAGTTCCCCAGGATGACATCTGGTAAAAGGTGTGTTTTCATCCATGAAAAGATTTCATTCTTTACAACTACGGCATTTAGAAGAGATCAAAGTGCCTCTTACTTCTAACTTGCTAGTTGCAACTCTTAATTCACATTTTTAAACTGATTTGACTGTCTGGGTTATTCTATTTTATAAAACTTGAGGGGTGGGCATATGATCAAACAAAGTTAGTTCATGGCAGGCTAAACCTACTGCAGCTGTGAGAAAAAGGGCTTTAGCATTTCATCATCATGGCAAAGAACCTGTAATGTTGCTTTAAGGTACTGGTGCCAGGAATGCTTCTTTGGAAAACAATCCAATGGGACTTTGGAAGTGGTGAAGAACAATTAGAAACCTGAATAACAGTTAAAACATAGAAGAAGACAAGATTATATCTCTATTTTTCCTGCAATAGGTATAATTTTCTGCAGGTACCAATCCATGCATGTTCTGGGGACTAGGGAGGAGGATTTGATAAACATGGCAACTGACAAAGATGAATGATGATGTGGTCACTAAAGATCTTGTCACCCCTCTGAAAAACATTCTTAGTCCTGCCAGATAATTTGACATCTGTGTTTCTTGTATAATCTTGTATACCAAATATCTACCTATGTATTTTCTAGCCCTTGTTGTCGTAATATTGATGCCCCTCACAGCAGTATATTCTCATCTCCACCCTTATAGTGCCTCATTGTTAACTCAGAGAGACATAGAGGTTTTGTAAATAAGGATGTTTTGCAGCTTTTGATGCCTCGAGAGGCAACCTAGAACAAAGGCTAGACAGTGTTAAAGGAATAAAGTAGGTATTTATCAAAAAGACCTTCAAAGCATACACCTTGGGCAGTACAAGAGCTCAGCCGAGGCTGCACCCAAGATGGACCCCCGATCATGAGTTTTAACACTTTCATAAGTTTTGGTCCATTTACATATTGGGGTTAATTGTCCAATTACAGCTCCAGGTAATGAAGTCCCATCCTCCCAGATTGCTCTCCTCAGTTTGCTGTTGTACCTTTTGGGCCTGAAGCTGTAACAGTGTCCTTGGTTCTCAGGCTGGAAAAGGATTGTTTTGTCTAACTAAGCTGTGGAGAGAACTTACTAACACTTTATATGAAGTTCAGAGCTATATACCAATGCAGTATAGAATCTGGAAAATATGAAAGCTAAAACTTAAGCCATCTGCTTAGACTAAGCAACAAAAGATTCAATTGCAGCTGTCCCAAGTGCTTATCCCAGCATTGCTTATACCATTCAAGAAAGTATACCAGCAGGGTTGTATTCTCGTTGGGCTTATGTCAGCATCCTATATGTCAATTCAAAAGAGTCCCACAGCTATCTGGCAGTAATCCACAGTGGTTAGGAAGTCCAGTTAGGGAAGAGGATCATGTCTATCAGGACTGGGAAATACAAGCACAAAAGAAAAAACTTAATCCCTTCCCCAGGCAGTTTTCACACTATATGCAGAAAAACAACAAACATCAGGTAAATGAGAGAGTTGTACTGCAAAGACACTGGACGTATTGGCTCCAGCACATCAGCGGGCTAGATGCTGCCACAAGGTCTTTGCTATCTTCACAGAGAAAGAGGAGGGACTGAAGGACAATCTTGACAGAACTTTGCAAAGATTTAGAGGACTTTGTGAAAAATTACAGGTGATGCCATAGACTGAAAAGAGTTGCAAGAAATCATTTTGATAATGAACAAAACTGAAATGAAAAGTCAAAGATCTTAAGATCCTTGAATGAGATCACCAGTGGCCTGTGTCTGACAGAACAGAAAAAAAGACAATGAAAAGTTTCCAAACAAAGAGTATTATGATCAAAATTAATGACTCATAGAACAGCATTTTGCAGCAGCAGTCTGAATGGATAAACAAGGAGAGGGATCTCTTAAAGCAGAAGAAAATAATTTTGTACTATTAAAGATGTATAATAGTGAAAGCCTGGATGAGTCATACTATGTAAAGGAACTTTAGCAGAAGGATTCAACAATATTGTGCCATGGCTAGAATGTGAAAAACAATAAACTGAAAACACAACAACTGAACAATGACCTGGATAGATAGTAGGGTTGGCCAAAATAAGTCAGAGGTACATTGTTGTGGATGAAAAAGGTGTGGATCCACAAATTGGTTTTCACTCTAATCAACAGCCTAATGGCTGGATTTTCCAGATTCAAGCTTCAGCCTTCAAATAATGAACTAACCACATGCAATCACACAGCTCCTTCCACAGAGGAAGAGGCCAGATGTGCACTTGTGGATAAGTTGTAAAGGTATTTATGCTGGGTGTTGTGCAAGAGACAACAGCACAAGAAATATCGCATTTTGATAAAATGTATTTATATTCCTATTACTGTGTTTGTGCCTGGGATATCATCATAGTCTATTAGACCTTATTCACAAAGAAGCAGGCTGAGACATCAAATTATCCTAATTTTCGGCAAAGGGTAGATTTGTGCTTCCCTGTGCAGAAATACAGCAAACAGGCCAACTTCAGAAATTAAAGGGAAATTGAAAGAAGAATAATTGCCTCAGATGGACTTCATATAATTGCTCTAGTAGTATGGATGGAGTGAGGTAGAAGAAGGGTATTTAGTAGAGCAAGATTTCACCATATGGTAGAGTCGCTGCAGAGCATTGACCTCAGCTGAGGCACACACATTGCTCACCCATGGAAATTTTACTGCGAGGAGCAAACTACCTAGCTGGTTCTGGACTGAGGAACGTGTTAGTAGGCAGGAATGGACAAAGAGCAAAATGGATACAACAGATATCAAGGGGAAGAGAACAAGGGGAACTTGGGCAAACCTGCCTCCTCTGAAGAGTAGGCAGCTGTACCATCCAGAGCATGATCTAAAGAGAAGCCTGAAACACATAGCTGGGAAAACTACCAACTCATGGACAGGAGCTGTGGCAGTCTTTTCTGTGACACTGTTATTGGTGGTTACTGGTACAATTACCACTGTCAGCAAACTGAGCAGTTAAAAAATCCCTCTTCTGGGAGAATAGGGGTTGCTAATGATTGAGGGCCTTTAGATCAAACTTCTGTCTCAATAGTTAAGATTGATGAGCAATGGGTAGAAAGATTATTTATTCACTTTTGTGCCTTCTCTTCCTCCGCAGAGTTGTAAGTCTTAACATGTCACGTCACCAAATATATTAGTGGAAGGCAAGTCTGCAAATGTATGTAATCTCTTTCCTTAGGGTTGAGCCCAAATGTCCTGATCTCCCTTAGTTGCTAGAAAATTACTCAATTTATTGAGACATGAACAACCATATGTGACACAGGCTTGTGCATAGGGCTGGACTTTAAATCAGATCACATTCCTACAGGCACCGTTGACTCAAATCCATACTGAACTGTGGCTAACAGAGACCATACAGATACAATTACAGTGTCCTTGCTTGCTCATGAAAAGGCACTGCAGGATCTCCTATTAAATGGCAGTGATATATCTAAAGAGACCATGGGGTCACCAGGACAGTCTCTGCCACCAAAATGGCCTTAGGACATGCAGCTCTTCAGCTTGAAACTTTCCTAACTCAACCAAGGAGGTAAACAGCAGGTGGAGACACAAAATTCACATTTACAGATTACATCTGTAGATGAGAACAAGAACTGCTATGCTCAGATGAGTATGAATTGATGAGATTCTCCATTCTGCTATCACTCCAAAGAAGAGGAAATGGCTATTTTCATTCAATTTTACCTTTATTTTGAGAGAACAGCCCTTTCAATAAATTACACTGAGACTCCAAAATCTTTTCTGAGGGATGCTGCTGAATTCAATGGCTAGGTTTTTCCTTACCATTTAGTTCTAAGGTATTTCCACAAATATGGAAAAAAAAAAAAAAAACCAAACCAAAACCAAACCAAACCAAAAACAAACAACAAACAAAAAAAACCCCAAAAACAAACTAAACCAAACCAAACAAAACCCCCACAAAATACCACCCAAAAAAAAAAAGGCAAAAGGAAAAGTCTAAAACTATTTATTAGACACTGATGGGAATCAAAGCACTAAAAATCTGATTTTAGTTTAATCAGATTGTAGACTGTAGTTTAGGGAAATAACTCAGTTTTATTTTTTTTATAGACTTGTGAAGTAAAACCTGTAATTTAGTGAATGCTAAACAATCAATGAGTGCTAAAATTTAGTGCAACAAATTCATTTAAAATATCAATCATGCTAAGCCTGAACTTACAAACATAAGCTCATCATTAATACAATTACAGTTGTACAAACTGTAAACATTGACATTTAGCATTAAGTTCCTAACAGTCAGGTGGAAATGTAAAAATTAGCTTCCTAGTTGTCATTTACCTTTGATTCCAAGTTTTTTGTGGATATCTTAAATCATATTTGAGTATTGATTATAAAAGATATGTACCCTTATTGGGACGACCTTCTTTGCATTTCTTTCTAATGTGTATACAAACTGCTTCAAGTTTAAACGAAGTTTTGATTCCCATAAGAGAGGGTCTAAAGTATTCTTTCAGGTGTAATTTTCAACAAATCAGAGATCTGTTAAATACCTTGTCATCTCCAAGCTGCAGAAAGTCATTATGCAGTAACCACTTCTTAGTTTCCCCTACACTCTGTTCTCTGGAGTATCTGTCTTTCGCTGGAGGATACAGACACTCAACTTTTGTATGCTCTTGCTGTGCTTGCTCCCTATGCATGGTCTCTGAAGGGAGCAAATGTTGCAGGGAGGACCTGGCCCCTTCTGCACAGCTGTGGAGAGTTCCCAGAGCAGGAGAACCTTCTGCAAAGGGAAGCTGGATTTGGAGATATTGAAATATGGGGATGTTCTCTTCAAGTCTACCCTGCCTCTTAGTCTCACAGGGATATCCTTACAGTGGGTACACAGCTGGGATAAAGGCTGAATGAAACCTGGTACGTGACTCTGCAAAGGCTTCCTCTGAAAACCACTTCTTGTCTAGATCCTATGATGTGGATTTACTGTTAAATCAATGTTTCATGGCAGCAGTCTCTCTGCTGAGTCTCTGTAATTTGGCATGGGATTCTTACTGAATGAGACTTTGTCTCTTCAATATTGGTCTCTGTGTTTATGTTGTTTGAAAGCAATAACAACCTCTATAAAATTTTTGTGCCCAAACACTATGACATTTTTCTTCTAATATGATTCATTGATTTAAACATCTGACTGAGAAAGTTACAGATTCCTTTTTATTTACAATTTTTTTTTTACTTTTTTGTAAACGAAACAGACTCTAGGAACATGAATACCTCATACAACCAAACCAAATCTATATTGTAACTGAGAAAAGTAAGAAAAAAAAACAAAAATCAAAACCTCTGTGTACTTTCTATGTAGTTGTCTCCGTATTGTTGTACTTCCCTAATCTATAGCTTACACTGTAGAGTCAGTTCCCCTTTGCTTTCGTAGTCTTTCTGCTGAAAAACTAAACTGGCAAACCTGTACCTTGTTGTAATAGGACCATAAGAATTGCTGCTTTTTAAAATGACATAAGTTATGCCTATCTGCTCTCTGTACTGTTTAAATGCTATAATCCCCAGACCTAAAGTAGAGTAAGAGCTACTTCAGGATTAGCAAAGCAAGAATAAATGTTTTCCTGTTGATAAGGTGCGTGTGCTGCCTGGGAGTAAGGTACAAGCCTGGGCAGTGAATACCTCTCCTTTCACAGTGCTGTGATTCTGGAGTGTCAGAAAGAAACTTTTGTGTGAGACACCTGATGATTAGATGAAGAAAAAAGAAATGTGAAAGTGAACAACATTTCACAGAAAGTCTGTTTTCAAAACATATCTCCAAGAACACAAAGGCTGTAGTATTGTTCACAGTTCTGACAAAATGGAATGAGGGACCTGGCACTCCTTTTGCCTCAGCAACCTGATTTTTCCAAAATTGCCTCTTTGACATTCCTTGACACCCTTAGAGGCCACAAAGAAGATGGCATCTAATGTATCCTAAAGGTATGAAAGTTAGATGGCTAAGTTTGGGCCAGTCACAGCAGTCTCCTTTTATAGTTGTTAGGGGAAAATGGCCACCTCCAGAGATAGTTCACTCAATCTGTCTTGAACAACTATTTTAGGGTAAGATGAGTCATTTATGGAGGCACTTTTTTTCCTTTGAATCAACTTTAAAGGTACTACAGGTACTCAGTTCAGATCTTTAACTGCCAAAGTTTGGGTAGGCTAACTTTTTCAGTAACTCATGCAGTGTTTATCATTGAAGATTCAGACCACTCAAATCAAATGTCCTAGTATGAAATAAGGGTATTAAATCAGGATAAGGTAGGTTTGTTACAAGCAGGAGTAATTGCCTATTAAGCCAAGAACACCAGCAAAGAGAAAGCCTTACATTACACTGAGGAAGGGAATGAGAGGACCTTTGAAGCTACAATCCTTCCAGTATTACTAAATAGGCATTACCAGTCTCCCCCTCTTCCCCAAAGTAACTTGATTCCCAAATGGAACTACGTTCCTATGTTTCTAACACCATAAGGCACTTACTGTATATTATGCATGATATTATTTTGACTTTTTGTTTTATGGTATTTCAAAATAAGCCCATTCTCTTTATTTTAGCATTACTAGGAGATTACTTCCCAAGCTCACCAGATTTTTTTTTCCCTGAAAAGGTTGTCAGGCATTGAAATAGGCTTCTCAGGGAAGTGGTTGAGTCATCATACCTGGAGGTATGTAAAAGATGTGTAGATGTGGTACCTAAGGACATGGTTTAGTAGTGGACTTGTTAGTGTTAACTGTTGGACTCATTGATGTCAAAGGTGTCCTCTAACCTCAACAATTCCAAGATTCTGTGCTTCTAAGTGTAAGCATTGACTTCATGGAAAGCTGACTGAGTGTCCAAACTCCACTAAATGTGTGGAACTGAGCTTGGTGCTGTCAGGTAACCATGAGGAATTCAGTGACATGTGGGAAAGAAATCCTTATCAGTTATGACACAACCCCTTCCTAGGTTCTCCAGCCTAAAGATATTCATGGCACTCTGAAGTGGCAGTCAGGTAACTTTGAACATTTAAATAGCCCATGGATACCTATTTTTAGGGCACCACACTCTACCCCCATACTCTGTCACCACCATCTGTTTCCACATGCTGAGCAGTTTCAGATGCTTTTCCTTGTTTCTGAGAAAAACATGTAAGGCAGCCAGGAGCAACCCAGCAGAGAACAGCATGTGGAAAGAAGGAAAAGCAGAATATTGTGGAGAAGATCTTACTTCAGAGACTCCTGAGGTTTTCCCTGTTGGTAAAGAGGTGCTGCTCTTCTACCTGTCCTAGAACACAACAGACTGTGTTGATGATCATAGGCACATCTTACATTTATTTGAGTGTTGATATCAGTCCTGAATGCACTGATTAACAGTTAAATGCATGCCATAAATTAAACTGCTTTGATCACCATGTGATTTACACCAACTGAGTTGATGAGCTTTTTTATCCCATGTCCAGGTGTGGGAACTGAAGAAGTAGAGGATTTTCACGGCATTGCAGTAAGCTTACATAGAGGTTTGAAACAGAGATGAATTTTAGGCCTTGAAATATTTAGAGCATAGAAAGTTTCTGAGCTGCAAAAATATAGAACAAGTAACTATTGTATACTGTAAGGTGTACATGTTTAGTGATCGGCTTAAGTAGACGCTTGTAAGCTTTTTGCATTAGTCTATTGGCTAAAAAACTTTTAAAAGTCTTGTAACAAAGAGAACTTTGGCTTCTGTTGTTCTGGTGCAAGTTTTACCATCTTTTATGTCTCTACCTTCACTAAGACTGATAATGAAATAAAAAACTCATGGAACACCTCTCAGTCACCCCATCCCATTATTAGTGATTAGATCCAACATCCAGGAGGCTCTGTCATGTTCTCTTCACATTTGTATTCACTGTCTCAAGGACAGCTTATGTAACAGGTATGTCTTTGAGAGGGAGGCTCAGTACTGTATTCAGCCTTTCTTTTCCTGCTAATGCCCTTTCTCTCATGTATTTTTTGAACACAGAAACTTGCATGAAGGTAGTAGGACAATGCCAAACACAGACACTTCAGATATGTAGTCTTCACTGAGGCTGAAGGTCTTAAGAAGTTAGGAAATTGCTTTGGATTTGGTGGCAAAGAGAGAGACTACCAAATTCTTTTTCCATGGTCTTGTAACTCTAAAATTCAGGGGCACAAGACAGACAAAGCTGACAAAAGGATAGAGCCAACAGACTTCTATTTTTGATGGTGATGTCCATGACCAAGATTTTCTGAAGACAGGTATTTAATCCAAAGTTGCCCTTGAAATACCTTCCTAATTTTTTTTTATGTGATGATGGGGGCAAGAGCTATAAGATTATCTTTTTGAAAACAAACCCTTTGAGATGTTTCTAATGAGGCATACTAATCAGGCACATGGCAGAAAGTACAATTTAAAAAATATTTGAAACTATGTACGGCAAGTCAAGGGTAAGACAAGAGTTCTATTACTCCCAGGTGGTATTTTCTTTGTCTTTGAAATACTTGTTATCTATAAATGCAATAGAAAAGGATTGTCTTGGCAAGGAGCAACTTTAGCTGGTTTCCTTACAAGATTGTCCTGTCTTTCAAAGAGTACATTCCCTGTTTCTAACACATTAACCAGCGTATCCTCAGCAAATATAAATCAATAGAGCTTGAATTACATTCTTGTATCTATACTGACTTTTTTCTCTTGAGGATATGCACTACAGCCTCTGAAACTTTATGGCATAGAATAGAGGGACTTTGGGATTATTAAATTAATGGGCAATATAGAGTCACTCTGGAAACAACACAATACAGAACAAGAGCCAGAAACCAGAATTATGAGAGCTCCCGACTTTCTGAAATTATTCATAACCAAAAGAACATGACTAGTTTTCTTCAGAATATCGAAAGGTTTTTCTTTCTTTACCTAGAAAACAGAGCCATTTTGTAAACCAAACTTCTGGGGGGTGGATGACTCCATCTCTTCACAGAGAGAAAATATTGTCCATTACTTGAGGAAGATTCTTGAAATGCAAAATTCAGAAGACATTGTTCAGAAGAATTTTTTTTACAGAAGGTATTTTTTTCATCAAAATGCAATTTTCTGACCTGTAACAAGAGAGTAAAGAAAGCAAGAATCTTGCAGTTTTTTAACCTTGTTTTATCTTTCATAGCTTGGTGGCAGAATTGGGTAAATTTACACATTAACTGAAAAGAAAATAGTAACTCTTTGTCAAGTCCCAAAATTGTTCTTAACTAGCAGAGAAGAGGGACTGAATTCAAAAAGAGAAGGCTGTTGGTAAGGGACTTAGGCAATGACTATCAAATAGTCTGAAGAGAGAAATACTTTGGGTATTGATGCTTGCTAATATCATCCAGGCCACTTGAAATAAGGTCAACATCCTTGCACAGAAATAGTGACAAATCCACCCTGCAATCTTTGCCAAATAACAAAAATAAATTTTGTGCTTTAGGCCACAAGAAACCCTACAAGACATGTTTAGGAACAACCCGGTAATTTTTCTGTGTGGTGTTAAACTGTTTAACTTTCAAAAGATTCTTTTGAATTATTTGTTTCAGTGGAATAGTTTACCTTAACTAAAATGCAGACAGGCAGTCCATAGTAAATAAAGAAACCTTTTCAAATTGTCATTTCTTTGTCCCCATTTTGGCCCTAATTTCTTTAAAAGGGCAGTGGGATCAAGATAGTAGAATATCTGATGAAGAAAGTGCCTCATACGATTTTTTTCTGCATTTGCATTTGCAGTCTAGTCCATCCATAAACCTCTTCCAAGGCTAAATATGGGTTGGGCAGTGGAATCAAGTTCCTGAACTGTTCCATCTTTTGAACATTTTGCAAGGCCTTGAATACCTACAGTGGGTTTGGTTTTTTTTTTTTTCTGGATGTGGTTAAGGCAAGGTAGAAACATGACAGAAACTTTGTCCTAAGATTCAGAAAGAAGAGTAAAGTTATGACTATTCAATGACAAGAACTAGTTATAGAAGTCAGTTGCCTGCTTCAAATCCATTGTCAACAAGGAACACTTCTGTAGGTAGGCTTAGATATGAAATCCCTGTGTCTCCCCCTGGATGTAGTCAGGCACAACCATTCCTTTGTTACCAAGACAAAGCAGGAAAGCAAAAAGTCTGAAGAGCTATGATAAGGACAGCTAAATCCACCACTTGCTTGTAGCCTTGGGCACTCTAAAGAAAAAAAATCCCCTGACACCTGGGTCAGATGGCAGTGGGGCTTGAATTTCCAGCCTCCTTCATCTCATCTGTGCATCCAGCATGGGTCTGCCTTTGCCCTTGGAGTTGCGTACATATAAACGTTGCACAGTGAGGAAACACACCATTGTAACTCTGCAAAACTACTGGCAGATCTTTTTAGAAAAAGACCCTCAGAAGGTTGAACAATGGCTTCTCCCCGACCTTGAGGGCTGGGACAGAGCTAATGAGGGCAGCAGAAATATCTGCACAATAGCCATTGTTAAGAGGAAACAATATTTTGTTCCCAAAATGCTTGGCAGTAGAAATTCATCCCACTCCCAGACAGGAGCAGGGCCCTGGGAGCCAGTGGCTCGTCTCCAGCCCTGGGCTTTGGTACCTCCCTGGGGACAGGAATGGATTCTGGTCCTGTGGGTGGGCCCAGCTTGGCAGGGCCCATGGCCAAGCAAGGAAGGGTTATGAGGAGCTGGGGACCAGCACTGCTGTAGTGTTGCAGAGGCAGGGGCTGACAGCCCCAGTGGGCTGTTGTGTCATCCTGGGCCATGGGCAGGGCAGGCCACCAGGGACAGTTTATGGGGGTGGCTCTCAGGCATCTGGCAGTGGCCCAGGCAGTACAATGATTAATGAAACCAGGGTAGATGCTGGCTGTGTTCTCTTTTATAATTTTTTTCTACCTTGGTCAAAATTTCTACTTGACAAGACCAGAAACACAAATAGGGCTTTAACATAAAATGTCTTGTACATATTTTCAAGGAAATTGCATTGTGTTATACAGGTTTTGTACAAATTGTAATGCACTTTTAAAATTATTTTTAAGAAATAGTCCTTGAAAAAAGAGTCCACCTGGGAGAAGACAAGTTGTCTATCCACAGCCCTTGCAAAGTCCATAAAGTATCATATGGGTTATTTTCACCATCATTTGATGGTTAACTTTTAGCATGAATGCTAAAAGGACAATGGAAACATAACAAAAATAGTGCCCAAATAACTACTACTATTTTAAGAAATATTTGAAATGAGCCTTAACATTGTTGACAGCTGTGAATGAGCCCAGAAAACAAGGCAGACCCAGCAAGCATCACTGGTCAGAGACGAGTAACACTCTGTGATTAAGCATCTAGCAAATAATATCAACTAGCTAAAATGAAAATTTTATTTAACTGAAGACTATTGCGTGCCTGGGTTGTAAATAACAACAGCTATCCTTTAAAATAATTTTCTGAAAATCTGTATAATTACCTTTTTTTACAGCAGTCCAAAAGACTGAAGAAACATCAGCTAGTCCATCTTGCATTTAGTCAGGTAAAATACAGGGAAAGCATTTCACCTGGAACAGCCAACTGCATCATACAGAGTAGGGAATACATATCTCTAGACACTGATTGGATCTGAAAGGACCCTGTGGGTCATCCTGAGTTGCTGCCAGACCACAGCACTAACCAGCTGCTGCAACAGGTGCAAGGTGCTAAGGGTGGCCATTGGATTCTGTCCTCACCAGCCAGGGTCTCATGGGATTCAGCAGGCTTGGGGATGGTGACCAGGTAAACCCAGAGCCGTGTGGCTGCTGCTTGGCATGGTCACAGGGCCAGCACAGGGCTGAGGTCTAGCCAGGTCAAGTCTATAGTCATGGTCAGTGAAGTACCTGCCCAAGAGTAGCCATGCCTAGAACAATAGTCAGGCAGGCAATAGGCAAGGTCAGGCAGAGAGGCCATGAGTTCAAATGCAGCTCCAGGGAAGGAGGAGCTCTTTCTGTGCTGGCACTTTCACAACGATGTGATCACAGTTTATTCAACCAAGCCATAGCAAAGCTTGTCTGAGCATGTGTACTGTAGCCAGACCCCAAGGAAGGGGAAGCAGTTACAGAGCCTGTATGATTTACAGCCACAGCTGCCTACACAAACAGGAGTTTTTTACTCCAAGGTACAGTACTAAGTCAAAGCTTTCCCTCTAGTTAGGGCTCAGTGAGAGTATTAGACTTACTTTGGTCAACATCCCCCATCCCTGGAAGTGTTCAAGGCCAGGTTGGATGGGACTCTGAGCAACCTGGGCTAGTAAAAGGTATCCCTGGCCATGTCAGCAGGGCTGGAACTAGATGATCTTTAAGGTTGCCTCCAACTCAAATCATTCTATGATTCTATTAACGCCTTCAAGAAAAATAAAGGGAGAAAAAATTCTCAGTAAGAAGCAAAAGTAAACAGATGTGTAGAAAACCTGTTGTATGCAGAATGAACCCAGGAATGGCATTTTTTAGTTCAGAAAAATAGTATTCTTACACACATAAAGCAACTCTTGCCAAAAAAAAGAGAAGGAAATGAGCAGTCCTGCATGCCCAGGTGGTTGAATAACAGAAGGGTGAAAAATCAGATACTAGATGAAAAATGATGTGAAGCATTAAGAGAAATTTTGTCATCAGGTAAAGTTATGCCCTGGAGCATACTTCAGATTGGAAGTTTTTTCTAGAACTGGACAGCCTTTTGAAAGCTTTTCAATGCCTTGGTTCTGTCTTCCTAAAAATATTTTGACTAAATGTTTTCACCTGGATTTGATCTTCACTGGTTTCGGAGTTTTACCATGTTTCTATAACTTCAAGACTGGAGATTTGACATCCATTTTGGCAATTCCTGATTGAAATTCCTTCAGCAAATCATATTTTTAGATGCAAATCCCACTAGGGGAATGGAAAGAACATTTCATTCTTAATGGAAACATCTTGTACTATAAGCATTTTGACTCCAAAAGTAATTTTGGAATAGTTATCCTTGTATGTTGTAACTCAGCAGACAACAATGTAAGGATCAATAGCTGCCTTCATTTGCTGTTTGTCTGACAACACAGAACGTGTCCCTTAGGGGCCTATGCTTAAAGCAAATGTTGTTGCTAAGAAACCCATTAAAGTGTATTGTTAATTGACGATGAATGGCCTTCTAATTCCTGGGAACATTTCTTACAGCTCTGTTTCTTGTGGTGTACAAATGAGACATCATGTACTGGGAGCTGCTGATGTCAATGACACTGGTTTTTAAAGAAGCACACACAGCAGGGGATGAGAAAGGCCATGATTATCAGATAAGAGAATTGCCTTTATTTGCTTTGATGGTGGTCATTTTATTTGGGTGGCATCACAGAACTCTGTGTGACTGAAAGGAAGCAAGCAAGAAAACAGAAACAGATGAGTTTCTCAGCCACGTGAATGAGATCATGCAAAGCATTCACATTTGCACACGTTTTCCCTATACCTGAAATACTTCTGCTTTTCACAAGCTTCCTCCTAGATTCCAGTTTTGTTAATACAAAGTTCATCCAACAAATTGTGTTCCTAATCATAATCACTGCTTTGGTTTCCAAAAATCTACTCAGATAATCCACAGTTACACAAACTAAAAGCAGAGAAGAGAATAGGATGTAAGTGAAATATGACACAAATCATATATACACCTATACCAATGTTATCTCACATAGACTTTTCTGACAGAATACTGCATGCCTATCTCAGAAGGTGTTAGCCAATAATGCGTAAACAAAAATAAGATTTTTTAAAGAATTTAGCAACTCTTTTTTTTTAATTTCTTT
The DNA here is from genome assembly GCA_017589585.1 of Phylloscopus whistleri. Taxonomy (NCBI): domain Eukaryota; kingdom Metazoa; phylum Chordata; class Aves; order Passeriformes; family Phylloscopidae; genus Phylloscopus; species Phylloscopus whistleri. Next base: position 696,126 of record JADMLD010000238.1, read on the forward strand.
CTTCATGTTTGTATTCCTAGTTTTAATTGACATCAATTGTTTCTTCCAATTTATTGTGTAGGAAAGTGCAATGAAAAGGCCTAATAATATAACACAAAATATTTTATGTCAATCTTTTCAGGCAGCAATATTATTTTGACGTGCATAGGAAAGAATTTATTTCTGAAATTTTTTAAAAAAGGAAGCATGTTGATGCAACTTACAACTTTTTTTTTAGAAAAGAATTTCATTTTTTAGACATTTCTTTAAGTTTGCAACAGATCAATAAATTATTTGTTCTAATCTTAGTAAAAGAATTTTAATCATTCTTTCAGAAACCAGATTTTTTTTAGATTGGTTTCATTTTAGTCTTGGAAAAATTTGGGTATTTGGAAATTTGATTCTGAATGCTTAAGGTGGCTGACTCAAATGCTGATATATGGAAGCCAAATCAGCATTGAACGGTGTAATGATTTCACGTTTGCTAATTTTTACCTTTCCTGGCTGGTGCACCAATTTGTGTAGTGGTTTGAATGTCTTTTCTGCCGTGAGATAGGATTAGGAGAAAAGCAAAGCAGGCCCAAAATTAAAGGTATAAAGAAAGATTGATTAATACACACCAAGAGAAGAAAATGAGAGCCAGAAGGAAACTTTCAAAAACACTTCTCCCCCCCAACAAACTGTTCACTTTCCCACTGACAACATAAAGAGACAAAACCTGTGATTTCCAGTCAGTTTCATCACTTAAAATAGTCTTTCATCAGTTTGTAAGTAGAGGAGTCTCCCTTAAAGCTTCCATGGAATCTCCCCACTGACAACATGGAACAGTTCCCTTGTGGGTCTTAACTGTCACAAAAACAGCCACCTGGGAACCTGCCTTTGTGAAGTCCCTCCCATAGCAGCTTTCCCAACACTGCATATGGGTCATGGATGCTTTGGGCTGTCATTTTAAAGACAAGTAACTCCAAAGGCAAAGGATTTTCTTCATTTCATGGAACAGAGATTGCTTTCCCCATCTTCACTGGCACAGAGGGCTTCTTATCTCATCTCTCTCTGTACAAACATCTCATGGGATCACAGGATCACAGCTACTAATTCAGTATTCACTTAGTCAATTACAGATACCTTTGCTCAAATCCACAAATCACCAGCCAGTGATCCCATGGGATTCAGCAGGCCCAGGGATGGTGACCAGGTAAACCCAGAGCATAAAATAATTCAGATTCTGTCCCTACATATCTTGATGGGATTAATGTGCACTGCACACCAGTGTCGACCAAGTAAACCTTATGCTAAGCAGACAGGATTTTGGAGGGTTATTAAAATCCTATTGGTCATTTATAAAATCGTAAAATCATTGGAAGTTGAAAGAGACCTTAGAAACCACCTAGTTCCAACCCCCCTCTATGGGCAGGGACACCTTCCATTAGACCAGGCTGCTCAATGCCCCATCCCAGAAAACTGTTAATTTACAACAAACATGACACATTTTGTAGCATTCTTTCAGTTCCCCTCCATGGTGCAAAGAAAAACAGCATAAATACAATAAACTCTGTATTTTCAAATAAAAAAATAATAGTTGCTCAAGAATTTCTCAAGAAGAGCCTTTCTAGCTCTTTCCTCTGACAAATTTATTGGATGAGTGTGTTTGACAGGTCAGCATGGTCTATTTATCCAAAATAGATATTTCTGCATTCAGTAACCTCTAACACAGCAGAGGGGAAATCAGAGTCACCTGGATATCTGTACTTCTCAGTTACTATGAATTTTTAGGGTAAGCTATGGGGAAGAGATGGCACTGCTACTGCTGAGTTTTTGCACAGTGCCCTGCTTAGTATATCAGATATGTAGGGATGTTTTTGTATATAATGGGAAGTAAAATGATCCAAGTTGCTAATGGTTTTTTGCCATGTGAAAGACATTTTTCAGATTGAGAACTGATCAAAAATTTGTCTCCAGAACCAATTGCTTTTGTTTCCACTTCATACAGAGCAGAATTCACATCGCTTTCAAACTTAGCTCCTGGAAATCTCAAAAGAGAGTCTGAATATAGAAGACAATGGTCCCATTGCCATGTAACTTCATGAAGTTCCTTATATTATGTTGTATTAACTCCAGAAAACTACTAAAATCTACTTAGGAGGATTAACTGTAATATTCTCCTTTGACAAAATAAATGAAATTTAGTCCCAAGGCTGACATTTAGTTTAGAATAAGAGCCTGTGGTATCCACTTACCACAATGAGAAATTTGTTTCACCAGGAACATATAGAGAACATATGTCAATGAAAGATAGTCCATCCTTTCCCATGGCCTTTTACCTTGAAAAAACTCTTGCAATACATATATCAGTCCAAGTATGCTATTGTCATGTTTAATCAAAGATTAAAAGAAAAATTATTTTCATCATCCATCTCTTCTCAAAGATATCTCTGGGTCAACAGTGCAGGAAACTAAAGTTATTAACTAGATGATGAAGGAATTCTGCAAAGAACTGTACATGACTACTCCCACAAGATCTCTAAGCAGCACTGATACTTTCTTCAGTAAAATTAATCCCTGTTCATTAATGCAAAACACTGAGTAAAATCTGCAAGCTTTAACTTGACAGCAGAACCAGTTCTGGCTACACTGCCTTACCACATGCCAGGCTTGGAACTTTGAGAGTAAGGAATTTCAGCTTCTTATTAAGGTTTTTGCATTCCTCCCTGTAGCTGCTTCATGGATAATTTTTTTAGGAGCTGTGGAGGTATAGACAGTTGCACACACACAGCTGCAATCTGGAGACTGGTTGTGCATTCAAAGAGAAACTGAGAAAAACACTCTCTTCATCAGGAAACAAAAGTATTCAGTCAATGTGGTTGGCCAGCAAGATGCAATATGAAAGGTTCATACTGCCAACCCATGCTTCTGGATTTCCTTCATTCCCTCCAAGGGCTGCTTGCTTACTATGAACCTTCCCTTCCCTTCCCTTCCCTTCCCTTCCCTTCCCTTCCCTTCCCTTCCCTTCCCTTCCCTTCCCTTCCCTTCCCTTCCCTTCCCTTCCCTTCCCTTCCCTTCCCTTCCCTTCCCTTCCCTTCCCTTCCCTTCCCTTCCCTTCCCTTCCCTTCCCTTCCCTTCCCTTCCCTTCCCTTCCCTTCCCTTCCCTTCCCTTCCCTTCCCTTCCCTTCCCTTCCCTTCCCTTCCCTTCCCTTCCCTTCCCTTCCCTTCCCTTCCCTTCCCTTCCCTTCCCTTCCCTTCCCTTCCCCTTCCCCTTACCCTTACCCTTACCCTTACCCTTACCCTTACCCTTACCCTTCCCCAACTGACACTTCTTGTTCTGATTTGATTTTTGACCTCTGTTGGCTTGGCAGATCCTATTGACATCACCAGAGACATTTGATGGTAGCATTTTCAAGGACATCTAAACAAATTAGGCTCCTAAGTCTTAACTTCAGACTTTCAATAGTCTACTGGGATCCTAAATACCATTTTAAGTCAATTACACCTAAACTCCCAAGGTCTGACCCTAAAAAAGGGATTTATATGCTACAGTAAAAGCTGAAATACAATTATGCATACGTGATTTAGGTACATCACCCTTGAGACTGAAAAATAACTACATGTTAAGAGAAGCAGCTCCTTCACCAGGCATAGTTAGTGCTGATGCCACAGCTCAGCAGTTCAATGGCTATATGGCACCTTCTCCAGGGTATCAGGCTGGAGAAAAATGTCCATTTAGGAAAGTTCTGCTTTGAGATCCACCTGTGGTGACCAGTTTGTTTTTTAAAGTTCAGCCACAACAAAGCAGGAATTCAATATAAGCACGGGTAGGACAGGCCAAGCTGAGCCTTTCTCCAGTAGAATTGTGGCATGCCAGAAGTGAGGAGAACAGCAGAGGATTTGGCCCCACTTGCTTCAGCTGCTCACTGTCTCACTTTAGTGACCACACAAGGGTATGGAACAACTTCTGATGTCTTAGAAACCAAAAATTTTAGGAAGGGAGAGATGTAAGCAAAGCAGCATATGGGATCTTATTTTGCTTGAAAAGGTCCAGTGAATGAGGACCATGCAAAAAAGTCAAAACTTGTAGCAATTAAAATGTCTGTGCCGTTTTCCATTGACATTTCTTCTCCCTGTGGTATCTGGTCTAAGATGGCCAAAGCAGTGTTCTATACACCAAGGCAGGAAAACTGGCTATTTGTTGTGTATTTTACTCCTTTTTTCCTTTTTCCTTTTTTTAGCACCAGAGTTTTTATTCCACTGGTAGTTTTCCTCCAATTGTTTTCTTCACAGCTACTATGAAAGTTCGTGTGGGGCTGAGGCCTTTGTACAAGCAAGACACCCACTGACATTTCCACTTCAATCTTCATTCTCGTGTCCTTTGCCTCACTGTCTGACACATTGCAAGCTCTTACTTTCCATCTGTACCTCAGCAGCACCACTGACAGTCAAACATGTAACTTAGCACTGCTGTGACACTGCATCAATCAAGTGCACACAGATCCCTTGCTGGTGTGTGACTGGAACGAAAGAATAAAACTTGTTTTTAACTCAGATAATCCACTTTTACTTTGGGGAAGGAGTCCATAGTTAAAAATGCACTGACCTACTTCTTCCATGGCTAGAATTTAACTGTTGACAGCATGTAGTTATATTCTGCTCCATTCAAGAAAGTTTATATGTGCAGTCTATACATGTTCTACCATGCAGGGATCTCCTGAAGCATCCCTTTGCACCTACATCAGCTCTCACACTAGGCTTTCCTCCTTGTATGAACCAACATCATGAGACAAGTGGGCACACATACCACTGATTCTGTCCTGTCACTCAGCTCAATGACCCTAACCTGGACCAGTTCTAGTACTATGGATGCAGTCCAAACAGTGTGATCCATAAAGGCCTACTAAGCATGGTTAATGAGAAATTTTCATTTCCACTACAGAATCCCTCATCTTTAATTATTCCTCTTTTCTGCTTGAGAATCCTATCTCAGAAAATGGACTTTGGCATTTTAGGGGGTAGTGGTCTTGAAATAAGCACATAAGTAAAAATACATAAACAGTCTTTTTCCAGCTCCCAGATTTTTGTTTGGTTTGGGGCTTTTTTTTTTTTCCCTACATAATGTTTGCTATGGGTATAGCTAGTACATGACAAAATTTGTCAGAGAAAGGTAACTATTTCTGGATGAGTCTTTTACCCTTGTCCCTTGTACCCTTGCATTTCTCTTTTCTTAATCATAAGAAATGGAGAAAAACAAGGCTGAAATGAAATACAAAAATCTATAAACCATGAACTTTTGAATTTGGTAATAAGACAGGAGTCAGGTCCCACTGTTAGTTACATCAACAAAAAGCAATGAATTTTGCATTAGCCACAAGACTAAATAATTCACTAGGAGGAAAGGGAACCAGGAGAACAACTTCAGCTGAGCTGAAACTTCACCCCCACAGCACAAATCTTCCTTTCTCCTGTGCTCACACTCCAGGAAAAAATCCTTATCCTCAGACAGCTTAGTATGTAGAATGGGGTATGCTCTTCACTTCTGCTGAAACCCCTCAGCTATGTGAAAAATGCGTAACTCTTTGGGGGAACTGAGACTGAAACCCAGGTGGTCTCTGTCCCCAGTGCAGCCAGCTGAAGATCTGCCATAATATGTAAGTATTATGTGTATATATAATAAGTAGGTGGTCCTGGGTATATTCAAGTCCTTTGAACAGAGTGGAAAGGCTGCAATCAGAGGGTGAGAGAAAGTGGAAAACTGCCCATGATGTTGAGCCTGTTTGCCCAAGAGGCCAGCGGGGAGGATCTGAGGCCCTTTGGCGGGGATCTGCAGGACTCTGAGGACATTGGAAAAGCATCCTGAAGTCAAACAGCAAAATCCAGAATAAATGGCTCGGAAAAAGAAAGCCAACCAGACATTACATTAGCAAAATAATATATGTTTTGGCAAAAACAAACAAACCAACCAACCAACCAACAAACAAACCCCCTGCCTGCTAAGAAAAAGAAAAAGATTTCACTGTAAATCTGTGGGGAAATATCTCACTAATACCTTGCCTTCATTTAGGTCAGCAGTGGAATACTTGTCAGACTACAGGAGGCTTCATGGAAGTGTGGAAAATTAGCTGAGACTTCTATTTCACAAGACTTTTAGGAGACACTCAAACCTCATTCTAAGGAACTTGTAAATGTGTCTCAAGGTGAAACCTTTTGCAAACATTTGTTGGACAGCCACTGAGATAATTGAGGCAGTGCTGTGACTTCTCTCATGTATCAGGAATTACACCCTTTTTCCCACTCCAGATGCAGCCATTTTACCTTACAGACTTACAGAAGGTTATTTATTTAGCACCTTTACTAGGGCCCACAAGGAGTTAATACTAAATTCATATTCATTGAAAAGAATGTTGTCTTACAGATTTTTTTTTTTAATTCCTGCTTTCTGGGCATGTGTTTGTCAACCAGAAATTGGCAAAAATACAAAAAATTATAAAGAAAACGAATTTCCCTGAAGGAATAATTAAATCTTTCTCCTCCCTTTTGTCTCCCCGTTTGCTCCTTCCTCTTGCTTCATGGGCTCCAGCACAGAAGCTTTTAATTGTCTGGATCGTCAGGTTTTGACATCCTAATCTCATGCTTCGAGGAGACTTGCATCTTAGTGACTTAGCATCTGAATACTAAACATCTCTTGGTTCACAACCCTCCTGCAGCTGAGCCCCAGTTTGCATCAGTGCTCCAGTTTGCATGTCTCAGCCCCTCTCTTGCTCTCCATGGTGTAGATAAGTAGCTCAACAACCTTCCCCAAAGTCATTCTCTTCTTTTTAATTTGCCCGTCATGATTTCATCATCTGCAAAATTTACCTGTAACAGAAAACTGAGGCAGCCACAAAAGAAAATATTGCTATAAATCGTGCAGTGTATTTCTGCTGAATTTTCCACCACTGATAACATGAGAATTTTCTGATTTCCATCAGAGCAGAAGCTGGTGTACTTGTACAGACCGTGCTGCTCAGACCTGGAAGCCTCCTCTTCCCACAGGGAACACACGGAATCAAAGCCATAAATTTTTACTCCGGATGGTAACAATCAACCTACAGGTGACTTTCTGTTATAATGATTGAAATGAAGCTGGTAATCTTTAGGAGTAGGGAGGCTGGTAACAGCATAGCTATATGTATGAAGGGAGGCAGGCAGCCATGGTCCTGCAACTACTCTAAATGGAAATGCTCATAGGAGAAGAATGAAGAAACACGCTCAGAACAGAGAAACAAGCAACTGCTTATATTTGGATGACTAAATGCAGGGGTCAGTTACTAATTACTCTGCTTGTTTTGTGGATATTGTCTATACAGGGACTGTGCACCTGTTACTCTGCTGTGAAGACTGGAGTTTTCATTCAGGGATGCGCTTGAAGAAGAGGAACACCATGAGAGGCTGTTGTACTTGTCTCTAAGGAAGTCTCTTTTAAAAGCTCTTGCATGGTCTTGCAGGTTAGATGTGCCAGAATAGTGCCAAAATAGTGCTAGACATGACACAAGCCTTTTCCTCTGAAAATTACAATTCTGTAGTAGTGAGATTCTTCTCTGCTATAATTTCTTGTATTTCCACACTCCAACATATATATGTATATATTTATTCCGTTAGTGGTATGATATCTTTTTCCCAAAAAAGTCTGTTACCATTTAATGTATCTGTAAGGTGCTGAAGTAGCTGCTGGCTGGGCAGTTATGTGCATCATAGAGATACCTGGAGGACCAGGCAGGTCCTACTGTCATTAATTTTTCTTTTAAAATCAATTACTTTCACAAAAGAAATTGAAAAAAGGAAAATGCGAAAAAAATATAGCTACAGTGTTAAATCACTGACAGTTAATAGTGCTTTATTGAAAGAGAAGTTCTGCTTACAAATTATTCAGCCCAGGAGAATGTTGCAACGGTACAGAAACATCAGAAATGTTTTGTGCCTGGGTCCTCCCTATCCCAAATGATCATGATTTCTCCAAACCATACTCTTCCAATATAGCAAAAAACTGTTGTTAACTACTTCCAATTGCTTTTGTAGATCATTTTTGTAGATGACAAAGTCACAGTGATAGCAGACCAGGCTTCCTGGAAGGGGTCGTTCAAGGTGACATCAAGAGTGTCTGGGGAGAAACACTTCCTGGAGTCCTAAGGAATCTGGGCAATGCTTGGTTGTACTAAATGATCCCTGGCAAACCATCAGAGAAGCACAGGGCAAAAAGATAGACTAGAGTTATCTTCTTCTGATTATTTGTAAATATGCCCTTGTATGCTTGCACTTCCAGGATCTGCAGTCCACTCTCTTTCTCTGTGGGCAGTGCCAGGTGCAGGGTTAGTGAGCTTGGATCTAATGATTTTTTTGCTTTTTTGGGGGTGGTTGTTGTTGTTGTTGTTGGGGTTTTTTTGTATTTTTTTAAACAACCTCACACTCCGTTGAAGCTAAGAGTTTTATTTTGAAACAGCTCACAAAAACACTGGAAGGATGGCAGTATAGACTGAAATGTTTACTTGTAGACCTTCCTGATGTCACAATAAAAAATGTGATCATAATTTCCCATGATTTGAAGTATTTTAGCATTGAAACCATTTATTAATTTATTAATGACAGATCATTGACAGAAAATCCATGAACCATTTATGCAGAATCAATATTGGTAATGTAAGAGAAAAAACAAAAACACTATATAACCTACAAGTTTCTAAAATTGCCCTTCTATAGCTGATCCCAAGAAGTTCTGATCTCAGATATGCTTGCACATGAGAGATGTGGCTGCTCTGACTACGTCACCCTCACTGCTCCCAACGCTCCACAGTGGGGAAGCCCCCCTGGGTCCACCAGTACCTCGTGGGGTGTGGGTCCCCCTGCACTTCACCCACATGGTCATCCCCTCTGTGCTCTCTGCATCCACATCCCCTGTGCCCAGGGAAACTGGCTGTGGAGCCACAGGGCCACAATGGTGTTCTGTTCCCACTCCATGCCCACTCTCCTAAGATACAAATACTTTATAATTCTTTTTTGTTTATTTTCAAGCAAATTTCAAAAGTGTGAAACTCCCTGCTGTCATTGAATCCAACAGTCATTTTCCTCTTCAGCACTACTCCCCCTGCACAGTGAGGATGTTAGACCCACACACTGCATGCACATATGCATCATTTACTATCCCATTTCTGTCTTACCTGCTGATGTTGTCCAGACCATTCGACATGGGAAACAGGGCCCATGTGAGTGGATCATGCCTGATGGAATAACTTACCTTATCTTTCTGAATAATACAGATCTTTGAAGATTCAAAGATTATGCAATAATAAATGCTGGCAATGTGCTATTTTCACTGATATCTATTGTTTTACAGCTTGCCAAAAAACTAAACTAAATAATTCACGCTTGAATAGTCTGCTCTAGCTGTGTTGCTGCCTTCTGAATTATTTCAGAGACATTTTGGAAATATATAAAAGCCTTCTTGCACAGACAGAGAATTTGGATTTTAAATGTTAACATTTAAATAAATCAGTCAAAAGTTGGGGGGTTTTATTCTGAACAGAAAGCCTGCCCACACTTTTACCCGAATCAAAACATGCAGCTGAAAATATTGCCTCTAAACTGAAACTGAAAACTGAACATCTTTTCATTTCGGTAGCTGAGAGGACCTTTGCTATGCCTTGCAATAGTTTTCATTTCCCACTGAGAATGCATTAGTACTGGCTTGTTTTGACCCACTGCTGCATTTAGTTAGTATTTCAAAGCAAAGCAGCCTCTTCTGTGTTTTCCTTCCTGCCATCCCCATTATCACCGAGGGCAGGGGACTGGCTGGAGCCTTGCAGCCAGCACCAATTAGAGCCAGACATGCTGTGTGGGGCTCACCTGACCAGATGTCAAGATTTACACTGTAGATTTTCATGTTCTGGGCTTACCATCCACTGAGAGAGGCAGGCTTTTCTGTGTGCGATTTAATTTGCTTTAACATGGATGTTTAAAATAAGTCAGAGCAACCAAGTTCCAGTGACTCCAAATGGAGCCTGGGAAGACACGCTCACATGTGGGCATTGACACAGGCGGCTTTGGACAGTGAGGCGAGGTGACTCCAACGCACAGTGCCAGCCCACTGCAGTTCACATCAATTAGCACCAGGTGGAAAGAATGAATGGAGGATTTAACAGATAAGAAATCTCAGTGGTGCTCCGGGGGTCAGCAAGGTCAATTTGAACACCAGAGGAACGTAAGCAATGTTCAGATTAATTGGCTCACTACTGTCCCTTGATAGCACATAAATAAGTCACAGATATCTCAGTGACTTTGCTGGGAAAGATGCAGTGTGTTCTCCTAGCACTAAATTTACCACTGTGGATTTCTTTATCTCTGTCTTTTAGAGGATGTGTGTTTTATACCAATCACTAGGTTAAACACTGAAGGAGTTTTCAGCTTTAAAACAGAGCCAGTTATTTTTGTTGCCTATCCAGGGATGTGCAGCTTGTAAATTTCTAGGCTCTTGTTTCATAGTAGGAGTGTACTGGAGCACAGCAAATATATAAATATATTTATGTAAGCATAAATCAGAGATAAGATTCACTGTCCCTTTGTAAGGCATGGCAAGAAATTATATGGATTTCATCTGAAGCTTCAATTTGGAGACAAATACAAAAATTGTGTATAGCCTGGAGTTCATATCAATTTCTAAAAGACAAAGATTACATTCCATGTCCAAAACATATTGGACACAACAAAAGGTAGCTCTCCCAGACCTTCTCTTGAAGGGTAAAGGTAAATGTACTACTTCACTAGGGACTGGTAGCTACTCGATACCAGTGTCCATGCCCTGATGACATTTTGTAGGAATAGAGGACAGTTCCAGCTCTAAACATCACATACTCGAATTTTCTGCTTCATCAGGAAGCAAGGATAATATCACTGCCAATGCATTCTGTGGATGTTGTAGACTGTTGAGGGAATGAGTATAATTTTACATATGTTTATTATCTATATAATACATATGTCATATGTTATATGTTATATGTTATATGTTATATGTTATATATTTATTATATAATATATATTATATGCTGTAGAAAGTAAGTGTTCTCAGGAGACTCCAGGGAGAGTAAAGGCTGTATCACTGTATAATGTTAGGAGTGAAGAATTGATGTGATCTTCATACTGATACATAAAAAGAAATGAAAAAGAATATGGAAACAGTCTTCTTGGCATTTAATGTAAGACCAAAAAAAAAAAAAAATTTCCCCTTCTGATGTCAAATACAATGAGGAAATGAAGAATGCCAAACACAAAATGTTCAAGAGGCTGAAAAAGAAACCTGTTAGGGTGAGATTTTAGAAAAAAAAAGAATACAAAGTAATGACATAAAAAAAAAATTGCCATAAAGGAGATCAAAAGAAGATTTGATTGTAATATTTAAGACCTGCCCCAGGAAGAAAAATGTTATATATTAAAATATTGCTTAATCTAACAGGGAGTAGAAAATACTAGTATCCAAAGCCTGATATCAGACATTTAAGTAAGAAAAGTCATGTGCAAACTTTTATTAGAAAGATGAAATTACCAAAAGAAATCGACTTGAAGATCAAGCTCTTTCTCTTTGGAAGAAATAGTTTAGTTAAATACAGACTGTAGTATTTAATTTGGGGACACAAGAATGGGATATAAGAGCCTTGTCTCCAAGACAGAGTGAGCCTAGTGGCACCTCCAGACTCTAAAATGTCTGAAGCTTGACTTTGTAGAACAAAGCCAAATTATATTAATCTACAGTTTTCAGCTTCTCTTGGTATGGCTGAGGGTAGAAAATAAATTTTTTTTTGAGTAGAAAAATGTCACTCTTTGCAAAGAATTTCTACAATTCACCTACACATCTGCAAGAGAGAAAGCAGCAGGAAAATGATGTGTATACAAATTGCAGATGATGACATCCAGCAGGAAAATGCTTTATGGCTAAAAATTTTGCTCTTGAATTTAAATTTTGATGGTGTACTATGCAAAGGAATATTAAGAAGACAATGATCATTTAGAAGGATTAAGATATTCATGGTAATGGCTCTGCAAGCTAAAATTTCAGGAACAAAAAAGGCTCCAGGTTTTCTATGTCGCATCTTTTTTTGAGCCATATTGAAATGCAAAATTAAAAGGCCCCTCATTTTTTTAGATTGTTCTGCTCTTCAATATAAAATTATCATTCCTTTCTGGGAATGAGAACAGCCTCTGGTTTTTTAGTCTGCTTTTGCGGGTGCCATTCAGAACTTATTAATGTAATAATACCTATGCTCCTTCTCATTTGCCTTATCTCTCTATACATAGGCCTTTCTTTGTTAGGTCCATTTGCCACTTTGCAGCTTATTTGGGTCTTTAAGATGCTGGGTGAGAGAGGCCTAAAACTGAAAGTCATACCTAGGTAAACATGCTTGTTTTTATGGAAGTACAAAAATAAGTACACAAAGAAAACAAGATAAAGCAAAGTGGAAAAAAAAGGAATTAATGCTAGAAGCACAGAAGCACTGAAACTAGTTTTCATTGCAAACTGCTTGTGTGCCAGAGAATCTGAATTGTCACAGAAGGGGATGCACACTAAAAGTAGGCAAAATGATACAAGAGCTTAGTTTATCCAGTATTATTCTCAGGGGAAGGATGTGCTCCAGATCTCACAATTTTTATGCCCTCTTTTCATAATATCACATAAAAATTTAGGTTGGAGGGAAAACTTGGTGGTCCTCTAGTCCAATACCAAAGAAAGTCCAGTCAGCCCATATTGCTTAAGGTTGTATCCAGTTGCAGTTTAAATGTCACCAGGGATGGAAATTCAACAATCTCTTTGGGAAATCTTGTCTCTTCACTTTCCTAGTATATCAACAAAAACAGGAATAAGTTTCATAAAACAGTCTCTTTTCCACTATGAACAGGTTCTTCAGCCTCATCTCACTTGTTGTGTGCTTCAGCCTCTGACCATCCTGATGGCCTCCGCTGCATTAGTCCCAGTTTGAAAGAATCTCTCTTGCACAGTGGAGCCCCAAACTGCACAAAGGTCTCCAGAAGTGGTCTCACAGGTGCTGAAGAGAGGTGAAGGATCCCTAGCCTCCCTGACTGGATGGCTGAGTCACAGATGGCCCAGTCTGTGGTTAGCCTTCATGTGGCACTGCTAGGCAGCACAGCACAGCCAAGGCAGGGGTTGTGCCGTGGCACACTGCACTTGTGTGGCATCAGTCTCACGTGTGATGTGCGGCTTGGGGCGCCCCAGTACAAGAGGAATAAAAAGCTCTTAGAGTGTGTCCAGAGTGCAACAAAGACTGTGAAAGGCCTCAAGGGGAAGAATTTGGAGAAGCAGTTGAGGTCACTTGGTTTTTAAACTTAGAAGAGAAGACTGAGAGGTGACCTCATCACAGTGTACAGCTTCCCCGAGGTGGTCAATGGAGGGCAGGTGCTGATCTCTCTCTGGTGAATGATGACGGGACACACGGAAATGGTGTGAAGCTGCATGGGGACAGTCAAATGTGACATTAGGAAAAGGTTCTTCACACAGCATGGTTGATCACTGGAACTGGCTCTCAAGGGAAGCAGCCACAGCACCAAGACAGTCACAGTTCAAAGATCACATGGGCCCAAGTTATATAATTTTAGTTTTAGGGGGTCCTGCAAGGAGCAAGGAGTTGGACTGAGTTTTTTTAGAGTGTTGTTTTGTTTTGATTTCAATCGTGCCTGTCTGTTCTTGGTTATTACAGTTTAGTTTTCTGAATTCACTGAAGTTACTTCTTGCAAATCCGTCTTCCAAAACTTTGTGAAAAGCAAGGAATGGTCAGGGACATTTATTCCACATTAAAGAAGGTGACATTTTGAGGACATGTGCAAAAAAAAGTCTGAAGATTCAACATTAAAAGCAGTGCACAAGATGTTTTACACATGAAATATTTTAAAAATCAAATGAAAAAAAAAACCTGGAGATAACTGTAGACTACTTCTCCTTCTTTTTTTATCTAAAAAAGTATCAGTCACAAAATTTCTGGCAGCCATGGGAGAGCAAGAAAAAGCTTCTTTTATGTCCTCAGAGACCAGCCCATTCTCTTCACTTCTCTTAGCAGCATATAAACTTACTGGTGCTTTAACATCAAGGTACATAAAGGCAAATACCTTTCTGAGTAAAACCCTTTCATTATTTTTCTCTGTATAAGTGATTCATGTTCCCTTATAAAACATGACTATAGAAGTTTGGTTCTTTCAAAACTTTTTTATAGACTTAACTCCTAGGCATGGAGACTGGCTTAGGGAGATTCATAACTAGCACTAGCATGTTTGTCAGCATGATTTGTCACTGCATCAGGTGAAAACTTTGAAGTTAATTGGTTCATATTTAAGCCATGCTTTGAAAATGCAAAGCTCAATGCAGCTTTTTTCCATAATGAGGTCCATTTCTTATACTGACTGATAAGCAGTCAGTATAAAATGATGGGCTCTTAAATCTCTGGGAATTGTACTTAATGAGAATGACTTTGATTCTCATTATATTGATTTCAGTGGGAAAACTTCCATTCATTTTAATGGGTACAAGACCGACCCTTGCTGAGGATTTGGAGTCAGTCCACTAAAGATCATAAGTATATGAAAGGGAGGTAAAACTGCACATTGCCTGGGGTCCTGTTATTGGACTGTGCTGTCAGCAAACAGTCCTGCCTGAGTTGGATAAGCTCAGTATCTGAGACTGCAAAACATCTGGAGACCCTCTGAGCATATATACTTGCCTAAGCTTCACATTTTGGACCCTAGATAAGGAATATTATACTCTGTTCATATAGAATCCAGAGCCTGAATTTCTTCCTCAGAGCTGGATGCTACAAGAAGTTTTTTAATGAACTGAGTAAGACACACTGTTTCAAATGACAGGGGCTACATATCCCCTTTCTTACCACAGCCTAGTAGTTATAGCAATTCATTATGAATCAGAAAACCCAAGTTCAATGCCTCGCTCAAGCATGTTCTGTCCGTTGGGCTCCAGGCTAAAATATACAGTGAGATTTCTCAAATATTCCATGAATTATTTGTAAATATGAATAGTCCAAAATTAATGAGGGAAGGTTGGCAAAAGACAACACAAATCAGACAGCCTTTATTACTGTTGTTTTTCTGTTCCCAAACATTTTAAAATAAAATCTGTGTTTTAGTTAGGAAGATAAGATTAATAGGACAAAATATGTTCCTAAAAGTTGTCATTTCCCACTACCACTATAACAGAAGTACAAAAGTGCAAAATAAAAAGTGCATCCTAATGGTGTTTAATTTCTTCAATTCTTCTGCTACTTCTGAGATCTATTTTGAAGCAAGTCACTACTCTGATGCATTCTGACACTTTAGAAAGGATTCCAAAATCCAGTCCTAGATCTTTAATGCCACTTAGGTGCCATGGAATAAGCCCCTTGTCCTCCAGCTGCCACTCCAAAGGCAAAGCATCTCTTGTGTTAGATTTCCCAACCCTGCACAGATGCCACAGCCACAACAGTGTCCAAAGTGGCCTGCTGGACACCAGGCATGGCAAGGCAGGTAGAAGACTAAATCCCACTCTCTGATGCTGCCAGGTTGTCTTAACTTGCTCAAAGCTCCATCAGGAACTGCAGCTGTGGCTGCATAGAAAGCTATCAAAGCTGTGTTGCTGCATCTCCTCCTAAGTTCCTGAGCCTTCCCAAGGACAAGAGAATGCACAGCACAGAGCTGTGCAGAGGAGTCAGCTCAAGTCCCAAATCCGGTGTGGATGCACTTGCATGTCGCTGTGCTTCCAAGCCAGCTAGCAGGGCATTGTCAAGCCACATGTATCCAGATGGCTTTTTCCAATGCTTCCCTCAAATCTTCCTTCACATAACCTGTGACTGAGATGCAAATATGACTACTTAAAATGCTTGCAAGTTATTGTAAAATGGTTTTCCTTCCCTTATGTAATCAATTGCACTGATCTGGAACATCTGTCCTTTTCAAGAGAGAATGGTTTTAAGTTAACATAGATTTTCAGCAGGAGGTATCTGGGATGGGTAGGAACATGATCTATTCACAAGACATGTTTTTGGTTTGGTTTTTTTTTTTCTCACAGGTGATTGTAATTAGTCAATATAGCTGTGTCAGCATTTATTTAAGATGCTAATTCACATTTCCTGATACATGTCCAGTTGTATTTTTTTTCCTACTGGTAGATCTCAAGAGTTCTATATTTATGCAATGAGACTATATGGAGAGATATTTGCTGCTTTACTGTACGCACACATAATAACTGAATCAAAAGAAGTTTAAATACTTGTTTATATTTTGGTTAGAAGACCTCCAGAGAAAAAAAAAGTAGTCTGCATTTTTTGTCATCCTCCTATGACTCTGTCTTTGCTAGAACCTATAGAAATACATTCAACAGTGCAGCCCCCTAATTTCAGTGCTTGTGAATATCTTGGCAATCCCCCCCATGCTGGTATGCCATTTGAATTTGGTTTTTTGATTGTCCATGACACCATTTGAATTTACAAGGAAGTTATATATGGAGTCACTAGGAATCAGTTTTAAAGAGTATTGATTTAGTTCCATATTCTTTTTTTTTCTTGGTATGAAACACAAGGAAAAGTTCTTTCTGATATATATCCATTATTTTCAAATACGGAACCTCTGAGTACGGACACTGAAGAAATGTGACTAAATCAACCTGCAGAGAATCCTTAAATAACTTTGTTTAAGGAGACCAGGGGGACAGACAAGTTTTTGGTAATGAAGTCTCACTCTTGCAAATGTATGTGCTTCTGCCTTTATGTCATAGAGGTTATATGCTGTGAAGGTATCCCACTTGGTTTGGTCACATTCAGTTGTAGATCATAATAATCACTCCTCATCCAAATAGCAGTCTGATGATCTTTTCAAGACCTAGGGTTGGCAGTGCTTAATTTTATCATTAATCCAATAGTCAAGCTGACTCAGACTGAAAAAGCTATAAGTCAAGCACTAGGAAATCTGACAAATATGGGATAGACAACTTATCACTGAGGGAATTTTTTTCTTCCTTAATCACCTACAGTTAAAAATGAAAACACAAAGGTACACCTGTAGTGCCAGTAAATGAGAACAGTTGCAGTACAAATTATGAAGAATAGAGTGTTGCCAAAAATTCATGCAGAGAAATGAATCTCTTCCTGATGGGCATCATTTTCCAAATGGGCTCTTGCATTCTGTTGTGGTTTGAATTATGGGTTTCATGCAGACAAAATCTGCAGTTCAAGTGCACAGGCTGGTGAACAATAGCTGCTTGTCTAGAAAAATGAAAACAAGTGATAGCCTAGCAAATGAGTATGGTAAATTTAAATTAACAAAGAGGTTGTCTGTTTTAATCTCTGAGTGAAGGGCACATTACTTTCCAAAATATCTCAGTGAGAGAAACAATTCCAGTAGAATTAAGTTTTTGACTTGTATGATCTGTAAATGTAACTTTGATAAATCAAGGAATTAAATCCTGCTTGTTGTTGATATATCATCTCCAAGGAAACTCTCTTAAATGTCTTATTATTCACAGAACATGTAAAATATTGTCTAGTCCCTTGCCCCTCTGTATGCTGATCAAACTGTTGCAATTGTTAGCTAGGGCCAGATGCTATATTTTCATGTAGGAGAAAGTAAATCGGCCATTTGGAAGAAAGTGAAATGGAAATTTATTTTCCACAAATTAGACCTAACTGACAATTTTCAGTCTTTTCCGAAGAAAACACACTTCTTGCAATTCCTGAATAAACATTTTTCTGCACTATGGTCTCATGCCTGCTGCAATGGGCAATTATCAGTATGTGTATGTGGGACTTCCAGACCTGCCAGGCGCAGCGGTCTCAGCAGGCACAGTGGAACAGTAGCATCGCCTCACATCGGTGTTGCTCAAAACTGGTCCCTCGTGCAGCTCTTCCCTGTGATCTGCAACCCAGCAAACCTTTTGGACGAACCAGCCCTTTTCCTTCGGGCTGGAGGAGCAGGTAACAACCAGCCCCCGCAGCCGCTCTGTGCAGCGGCCCAGACCGGCCGGGCCCCACCGCTCCTCCCTGTTGGGCGGGAGCCGGCCCTGGCCTGGCCGTGTCCCCGGGCCCCTCAGCTGCCGGCAGGGACGGGGAGGCTGCACCCACTAATCCCTAGCTGACCTTAGAGCCTGCCCTGCCGCCGACCAGACTGAGGGAGATGTCTGCCAGGCCCCTGATAGCAGCTACGGGCCCGCCGGGGCCGGGCCCGCCCTGATTGTCACCGAGGGGTGAGCAGGAGGCATCCAGCAGCCAGGCTGCTCCCAGATCCCATCAGCAGGGCTTGGAAATCCCACAGCTGTGCGGCCAGAGCCCAGCCCGGCAGAGATCACACGACCACCACGGGCCTGGGCAAGTTCTAACTCTTTCCTGGCATAGGTAGAATTTCCAGAGCACTGATCCTTCCCTGAGTGAGAACAGACAAAGTGATTGAATTATAAGAAGACACAGCATGGACAGACAGTCAGTGAAGAGAGAGTGAAAAGACTGTGGGGAGAAGGGATTGAGGAGTTTGCCATTTTAGGCTGGACTTCTCTTATTGAGCCATGGTAATGAATTCTATATGTTGATTATCCCTTTAAATCATAGGAAAAATAGGCAATTGGGGAGATGATTGTTCAGATTTGTGGATTTGAGCAAAAGTATCTGTGATGGACCGAGTGATATTGAATTAGAAGTCGTGATTCTTGTGATCCCATGAGATGCTTGAACAGAGAGAGATGAGAAGCCCTCTGTGCTAGTAAAGAAGTGAGAAGATATCTCTGTTCCCTGAGATGAAGAATCCTTTGCCTTTGGAGTTGTTCATCTTTAAAAAGTGACACTCCAGTATGCATGAGTCCATGACCCATAAGCAGCTTGGTAAACTGCTAATGGGAGGGGATTTCACAGAAGCAGGTTTCCCGGGTGGCTGTTTTTTAACAGTTAAAACCCACAAGAGAGCTGTTCTAGGTTGTCAGTGGGGGAAATTCCACGGTAAATGGAGAGACTCCTCTCCCTAAAGAATTGGTGAAAGATTATTTTTAAATGGTGAAACTGACTGAAAATCACAGGTTTTGTCTCTTTATGTTGTTTGTGGGAAAGTGAACATTGTGTGAGGGAGGAAGAGTGTTTTGAAAGTTTCATCTTGATTCTCATTTTCTCCTTTTAGTGTGTGTTAATAAATCTATCTTTGTAACCTTTAAGTTGGGCCTGCTTTGCTTTTCTCCTACTCCTATCTCACGGCAGAAAAGACAGTCAAACCACTACACTAAATTTGGCAAACAGGAATAGGCGATGAGGACTACAAGTCCCCATCCCATGATACAAAATTTGACACATGGACACACAATTCACTCTGACAACAGGCAGGATAGTAGAAAAATGAAAAATTGTGCTACAGCATAATTTTAAAAAATATGTGACCTTTTTAACCTTAACCAGGTTAAATTGTGGTATCCTCAGAGAAGTTGTGAATACCTCATCTCTGGAACTATTCAAAGCCAGGTTGAACAGGGCTTTGAGTGACCTGGTCTAGTGGGTGGAACTTGGTGATCTCTAAGGGCCCATCCAACCCAAACCACTGTAAGATTCTCTGATTCATAGAATTTGCAGGAAAATTTTTGGTCATCAAGCAGCCACCTGGGGACATCTGAATTTGCTTTCTGAAATCTCAAGTTATAGCAAGCAAAAGTTATCTTTAGAAGATAAGTTGCCTTCATAATACTCATCTACTTTGCAGCCTAGTGGTGCAATTATGATTTATTTAATTTTATTAAGTCTTTCAAGAGCCTATTTCCTTTTTGAATAGCTACAAAAATGCATAAAGTCTTAATGTGTTGGGAAACTAAAAAAGCAAATCAAATGAAGAACAGTTGCTGAAATTTATGAAGCTATGGTACTATTTCAATTTTAACAAAATATAGCCAATGACAAAAAAAGAACTATAAAATGATCTAATTATAATTATATAAAATGTAATTGCGCACATTATATAAATGTAAAATTGTATAAACCATTGATGGCTAAGCTAGCCATATAATCACATCTCTATTGAAATTGGTGGGTAAAATGAAGCTGGCATTCTAGACAGTTGTCGAATAGAGAGGCACATTTATTTTCCACCAGTAAATTAATTTCAAGTACTTTTTTTATATTTTGATTCTTTCACCCTATTTTTATAATATAACTCTGTCAGCCCGTGCCTTTCCCTTTCTTCTTTATTTTCCTTTCCTCCCAGCCTGGTGAGCTACAAGGTGAATGCCTTGGCAATTGGCCTGACTCCACCCTAGTCAATGGCAAACTATAATGGCAAGAGCACCTCACCACAGTCTGAAACAGCCACTGTATAAAACACCCCGTATATACCACTGCTTGTTTACTAGATCTCTGTTAACACTAATAGGAACTAAAAGATATCAAAATCAGGTAACAAAATTAAGCCAGATTAATCCAATCCCAGACATCTCTTCTCTTGGTTCTTTACATATACCAGCATTTATAAGCGTATGTTGCTGTGACATCCCTTTCTGTAACAAGTTTTTTCTTGTTCTTACGAGTGCAATTCATCAGTTCTGTGTTAGCAATACTTTTGAAGCGATTGTCTGGTCATATGTTTTATGTGACTTCCTTTCACAGTTTACCATAAACTGTACAACGTGACATTTATATAAATGACTGCATTATAATATTTGGTAATTCTTTACACCAGTAATCATATTTAAGTCTAGGCATATCTTCCAAGACACTTGAGTCTTAAGTGCTTATATAGACACTCCATTTGCTGTATTGAGAAAAAGGTCAATGACTTTAGATTGCTAAGATGCCTACCCGTTTTTGTAAATATTTGCAGGCGCTGTTTCTGGCTTTTTTCCAGTATAGGTCCTGTTTGGGAAATATTTATGTTCTGTAGCAATATGGAAGAAACTATTCTCAGAAACTTGATTTTTAGTTTCCTCCCAGAGCAGTTGTTTATTCTTCTCTTCTTTAAATACTTATCAACCCCACCCTACTGTCAATCTCAGATTTTCAGCCTGGAGAATACTCCAGCTTCTTCAACTCCGGAAAAACAAAACAAAACAAAACAAAACAAAACAACATCCCTCCCCAACTCTGACAAAAACCTCACCAAACCCAGACATAAAAATGCAAAATAATATTGGTATTATCATAATATTAGTTCATCAATAAAAGTATGGGTTTCAAATTAGACCATCAGACTATAGTATTGACTTCAGCTTGCTAAATTAGGCAATTTATCTTCAAGTCATTCATAGTTTCTGCTCTTCATTGAGTGAAAATCTGGCATCTTAGTCTGCCTCCAGGAAATACACCGAAACTTCACTCTTCCTGTTATAGTTCAGACTGTGTTTGTGCCTTATGGGCAAGATTATGATTTTAACCACAATGACACTAAAAGGTGGGGATGTGCTACTCATTTTCTAGCATGAAAGAAGTTAGTCAGCTGTTGTTGCATGTCTCATATTGGTAGAGAAACTGGAGGAACAAAATGGGCAGAAAGGCCAAACTCCATTCCACTGGAGTAAACAAGAAAGTCATAAAAACTGCTACCTCATTGACAGGAGGAAATCACATTAGGCAGCAGAAAACAGCAGTAGCTTGTAGTCCAGGGAAGGATTTGGGTTAGGATTTGGTCCTAACTTATAAAAGAGTGTTTCCTCCATTTTATTGGCTGTTCATGCTAATTTATAGGAGTGGAATACCCCAGGGAAAAAACATCCATGATGGGACACCAGATGGATCTCTCGTGCGTCTTCTGACACCTTTCTTCCTTAGATAGCTACTGTTATCTTCCCTAGTTTTACCACACTGCACTTAACTCTTTAGCACCCTTTTGAAGTCCCCTTTCTTTGAAACTCCTCCAGTCTCACAACACTTTTCTGGCAATTTTTGATATTTGGTAAGAAAGCAGTGAAGGTGCAGGAGATAAAGGCAACTCCTTTCCTGTTTCACAAGTTCTCTGCATAGCCATCCACAAAATGATGCTGGATTTTTATCCCATCCTATTGTATTAGAGACATGAGTGCAAATCTCTGCTCACTATTGCCTTCCGTCTTTCAGCACCGGAGCACTCGAGCATCTTTCCTCATTCAGAGAATGTTTATGATGGAAATTATTGTTATACTACTCACTTTATTTCAGAATTACATTTTAAATAGTGGGTGAATAAGAAGATATGGAGGGAAAGTGATCTAATGCCATTATGTTTACAACCATGTAGGTTATAAAAGAAGGTAACAATCACTTTATATTTAGTAAAGTTTGCATATTGTTCATAGTGTAAAACTATTAATTTAAACATGCAAATTTTATAAATGTAGAAATCCTGAGAAAAACACAGTCTTAGATTCCTGTTATAAACCTGTATAGAGAAAATAAAAGTATCCACCATCCCTTGAAGTCATGTGACTTCTTTTAGCTATCCAACATGTAGGCTTCCATTTTAAACCTGGTTTTGGGGTCATAGTTTTGGCATATGGGGGAAAAAAAGCACCTAAGTTGATGGGTGAATTACCTTCTGGAGGTGCCTGTTTTTCCTCATTGGCTGTAGAAATAGGATGTTGAGATGAGTCATCATCTAATTCAAGCATCTGAAGCCTGATCTACATCTGATCTCTGTCCTTTTATGGTCGCTACAGAAACAGGCCTCCTCCACATTGCAGTTCATTTCATCCTTAGTATTGGAAGCAGATCAGGTGAACCACTCTGTCCAGATGTCTTTTACTTTCAATTTATAGGAAAGAGTTACTTATTGTGAAATAGACCTCCCAACTTCAGATGCCTCAAATCTGGTGTGATGAGTTTTGTTGGGGTCAGACAACCTCAGACTCTTCCCCAATGCTTACAAGATGAAGTGACATTGGAGATCAGAGGAGTCAGAGACATCTGTGCCCTCTGTTATGCATTGAAATGGCACCTTGCTCTCCCTCAAACTAGTGGGCTTCAGAATTCAAGTGCAGAATTCAGCACTGCTGGGAATCTGGATTAATTATCTAAGCAGGATTACACTATCTGTAAGCACAAATGCACTGCTTCCTGCCAGACTGGAGCTGTGGCAGATGAATAATGCAGGCACACCAGCTCCTTCTGATGCACCTCAGGTACCTCCATCATGGAGCATGACCAGGGATGAAGATGGTTTCTAAATCTGCTGCTAGAAGTGAGAAGTGCATGTGGGGTAATAGGTAAACAAGTGAATTCATTGCACTGAAAAAGGACTTCACATCTATTCAGGCTTTCAGAGTTGTAGTTATGTTACCCTTTTCAGGAGAGGGCAAGAAGTAATCCGTGAGAAGGGCTGTGTAAGAAGCTATGTGCCGTACTGTGAAACAGCACACCTTATAGTGCTCACATTCTGAGATCAAGCACACAAAAGACCTCTAAATTATTTTGGAAAATTTTCCATGCAGCTACAGAAGTTCTTTTAAGTACAATTCATTTCTATCCTCTCTATGGTCATCCCCTTGGAAAGACCGACTAAGACATCCTTTTCAAGAAACTCTTTTCATTTTTGGTCTTTTGTGTCTCAGTTCTATTGTAGTTCTGTTCCACCATATTTTTTCCCCAGTATTTTTCTTTTTTTAAAGGGATCTATCTCTTTCTTAACTGCATGATGTCCTTCTCTTTCCCGTCTTGCTCCATCTGATTAAAATTACACAGCTTGTTTCAGAGCCTGGATCCAGTAATTACTCTTCTCATGTCATCAGAGTCCTTCCCTGCTCCTCCATAGAGTCTGCCCCTCATGCACAATAGGTATCTCTGCATCATTGCACCTCTTTCATAGTCTCTCTGGTTCAGTCTGACTCGTCTGTGAGCACGTTCTGAAGCTGTAAAATAACTGTTGTCTTAAATATTACATTGTTCTTCATGATGGGAACTTAGCAAGCTTATCTTTGAGGTGAGAACCAATACCTCGCTGCTGCTGCTCTCCAGGTTCTGCAAAGATGAAGAATGGGATGCACCTGAAATCCTACTCATAAATCCTCTAGCCTCAGCAGTGTAACAGAGGGAGTACTGCTGCCCCAGAGGAGCTGTGCTACCTCTGACCATGACAAGGTGTGATGGGAAAAGAGATTGACAGCCCACCAAGAAGAGGCTCAGGACCCTTGATAGCACAAGAAGATGAGCTGCCATACATTATTCTATATCCACATGAAAATTTATTTCAAAATATTCCTGTTTATCATTCTGAGCAAACCAAAGATACAGCACAAATAAAAGCAGTAATGTGTGTTCAAATAATCTATCTTTTGTTTTTACAGGACCAAAGCCAAATTATAAGTCTTGCAATAGGCTGTAAAACTTGGTTGTAAACAGGGGAAAGAAGATAATCAGAAAACACTGAACTGACATCCTTCATGTCTTGGAGTATGTCAGAACAGATCTATATGGAATTTAATAAAGTCAAATATTAATTCCCCACAGTGGAAATAAAAGCTGTCCCATAATATTGTCTCAGTATCAAGTGTGAATGTTTTTTAGGTTTTTGTTACTCTACATGATACTGAACTCATTAACCTTTTAAAGCTGGGGGGTTTTGGGGTCTCCTTATTTGCCTGGTGATTTTATTGTAGCATTATTAATTAGCAAAAAAACACTCTAAATAAGCCTTTTGTTTTTATAGCTTCAGTCATCCTTCTACAATATTTTAGTCTTGATAAGAGTAGCTGTAATTTTTGACAATTAAAAGCTCTGCTGGATATCTTCCCTTTACAGGCCTATTGATTTCAATATATCATTGGTAGTTCTGCCTATCCTCTCTCCTGCAGTTTGTCTTTGCTCTGTCCTCAGGCTCTACTACTTCTACCTAATGCCATGTTTTCCAGTGCAGCTCTCTGGAAGAACTTGCATCTGCCAATGAGGGGGCAAGGCTCATGGGTGTTGCATGAGCTGACTTAAGAAATTCCTTTGATTTCAAGCATCTTTTGAGGGGTTGGTAAAATCCTCGTCCCCTTGGAACTGCCCACATGAATGTACTCATTCAGTAATAGGATGGTTTAGAAAATTAATTCTGAAGGAATATTTTGTACACCATTTATTATGACTGCAAACAAGGAGCCAGAAACTGGTGAGAGAAAACCGTCTTTTACTTCTGTAAATCAGCTCTCTGACCATTCTAATATAAGCTGTGCCCCAGAAAATACTGTGCCCTATATCCTTGCTTAGTTTACTCAATGACTTGCACTCTTCATTGGGCTGTTGCTGTAGGGCAGGACAATTGTCTTCCAAGGACAATTCTGTGTGGTATCCCACTCTCTCTTCCCACTGCTTTCCAAGACCTGCAGATAAAAGACCAAGTTGATTTTAATATCTTTACATAATTCTCACTATTCAAGACAGATTACTTTATTTTACATGTTTGGTTACTGCTATTGGATCATGTTTTTACACTTGCATGTGCCTGCTTGCCTTCCTCATATGACATTAAAACTACCAACTGAATCAATCAACCATTTCCTTTTTCCTGAATTAAAACAACAACTAAAAATATTGACAGGCCCCCATGACATTTATGAAAAGCAGTTATAAATGAAATTTAGAAATGTGAAGAATATAGTTCAATGAAATAGTATTTTTAGCCTTTTACACTTCTAAAGTCACTCTCAGTGGTTATGCATTTCTGCAGTCTTCTCTTAATATAGAAGCCCTGTGGTAAACAGAATAAACTTGTCTCCCATAAACCTTATATTTCCTGTTAATGTATCTTCTTTTTTAGGAAATGGAGGGTGGAGAGAATGTTACTGTGGAACATCTCCACTGAAGGTCAGGAATTAGTTACAAATACCTTCTAATTTTCCAGTAGTCATCTGTTCCATTTTTGAGTCCCTCAGCAGTCATGACATTCATAAGGGAGCCATATGGTATCACAAGAAAAAGGGAGGTAAACATGTGTCAGCTGTGTACAAATAAGTTGAACGTCTTTCTAGAGAGTCAGTAAGTAATAAAAAAGATAAAAAACTTTAAAACAAAATACTACTATCCCATTTATTATTCCCTTTTCCTGTTTTGCTAATTCTAAACAGGGATTATTGTGCCCCTTTACTCTGGGCACAGTCTCTTATTTTCATGCAGAGATAGAAATTTAAATTTAATTTTCATCTTTAAAAATATTTTCATACTGGAAATTTAACATTTATTAGTTGTAGAAAATAATGTAATCATCAATGGACAATGTATTTACACAGAGTGTGTATTGGCCTCTTTGCAACCCCATCTTATTGTATGTGAGAATTCAGCTCTGTTACTTTTAAAATAAGAGAACAGCATATTGTATTCACCTCCATAATGATTAATGGTCTATTTCCTCCATCATGATTAATGATGGAGGGAAGTGATTCTATTCAGTCAAGTGTGATTATTACATTTAGAAGCTAAAAATCAAGAAGTACATAAACTATTTACCCGTCTTCTTGGTCTCTTATGACCAAACTCAAGGAAAAAAACCTGATCCAGCTGATGAAATTCCAAATGCAAGCTTTTATTTTGAATGGAGGTGAAGAAGGTCTTCTGGCACTGATGATATCTCAGTACTGCTGCCTGTGCCTTTGTTCACAAGAATGGAAAGAACATCAAGCACACTTGGTTTCTGGCTGGTCCTGGTACTTAAATGAGGTTCTGCTGCAGTTCCTTTGGTTGAATAAAATGAAAAAGAGCTTTTTTCCAAACTAAGGGGTAGTGCTGTACTGCCAAGAGGACTCTATCATAATAATAGAACATCACTGGTATAACTCTAGGATACATTTTATAGATCAAATGTTAGACTGAAACCTAGTCTGCTTTAACAATTGTGTATATAACTGACCTTCTATTTATCTGATTTTTTACTTCCAAGAGCATTTTCCAACAAAACGACAAAATTTTAAATCGGCAAATTGGAACTGTGTACACTTGTGCATAGTAATAAATTCTGACCCAAACATGCACAAGATTTTTCATTGTTTTCGCATATTTCTTATTAAATACAGTTATTTTTTTATAAGATAAAGATATTAAGAAAGATTTGATATAAAAGTTCCCTTTTCCAGTAGAGACTGCGCAGGCCTTACCGAAATGTATGGAAAAGAGGAAGAAAAAAAGCTAAGGTTCAGTAGATGTTGGAAAGATGTTGCTCACTCAGTCTCTCTGTCCTCTTACTTACATTGAGGTAACTGAAGGAGGAAATGCAGATTTGCAAAGAAGCTGAGTCAAATCTATAATACAATTTTGAGATCCATTTCTTAATGCAGGCATACTGGTTTCTTCTCTGGGATTCTGCAAAGATATTAGCATATGTTTGTGCCAACAACAGGACAAGTCCAGCTGGGCACTAGCTAAATGCAATTAAAATTTGCTATGTATGCCTTTGTTTTGCAGAAAGTCTTCTGTTTAGAAAACATCATGTTACAGTACATATGAAAAAAAAATTCCTAAAAAAGGTGATACATTTCCTGAAGGTACTTATTCCTCGTTTTTGAATAACTATCAATCCCAACTGCACAAAGAAGCTAGAGGTAAGGGGAGGAAGAGGAGTGGTAGCCAGAGCATTGAAAAGAAAGAGAGAAGCAGCTTCCATGGACTGAAGATGTTTCATGGATTTGCCTTCACTGGAGTTGTGCATTCACAAGAACTATAGTTGCATACATACTCTAGGTTTACAAGTTCAAATTTCCATATATATGTGTACTGGAATACTTCCAGAAAAAATAAAGCCAGAAAACAACCCAAACCCAGACTGAAGGCCTTGGTGGATTCAGATGGTGAAGCACAGGTGCAGGCAAGGGGCTTTAGAAATCACATAGAAATTTTTAGGTAATCATAAAGCTCGACATGCAAAGCATGAGGTGGGGTGGGTGTTACATGCTAATTAAAAGCTCTTGTAAAAATCATCTCTTCCAGCTACAGGCACAGCACAGTATAGAAATTTCTGGGAAGGATATAGATTTATTACATCCAAGTATTTGCAGCATACTAAGAGCAAAACAAACCATTCTGCAACAAGTATTCAAAAAGATTTTGTTCAGTAATGTTCTCATCTAGGACAAAAAGGGGATATAATATTATGTGTAGAATCTTTGTGTTGCCTTTAGAGTACCTTTGAGCTTTTCTGCTGGACCAAGATTGATAGTCTGTTTGTAAATGAGTTATAAGACAAGTAAATATACTGCAGATCACATCTGGGTTAAGATTATGAAGGTGGCTACATAAGCTGATAAATTATTTTTTTGGACTGAAGAGCAATACATGATGCCATCCAGAAGCATAATTCATAATGTATTAATATATAAGTCTTAAAAGTAAACTAACAAGAGATTTACAGGCTGAAGCTGCTCTTCTGCTACAGCAGGAGGCAGCTTCCAGAGCAGTTTTTGTAAACACAATAAATGGTAAAGGAGTCAATATTGACTGATGGGGCTCAACATAATCAGTTTCAAAAGGATGTGGAATACTTAAAAAGTTTTTTGACTTAACAAATAAGTGATGGAAGCTTTCCTAGACATACAGCAAATAAGATAATTAAATTGCTTAACCTGGTTGCATATATATAGAGTGCTATGCTTCAAATTTAGTCCAATAATGTTCCAGTATCATGCCTATGTTTTAAAAGGCACATAATGTTCTAGCTCTCACTGGTTTTATTTGGTTTCTGAGGAGATCTAACATTGCTGGATTTAATTCTTGAAGAGAGTGTTCATTTTTCAGATGAACACATCATATAAGGATTTAAATGTGCTACATATAAGCATTTTAAAAAATTAATTAAAATACCAATTTCATCTGAAATACCAATTTAACACTGGGTCATATTAATATGCAGGAGCTATAAAAAGTTTTAATAAGAATATTAATAGTGAAAATTTCTTTATTTTAACATGTCACTGTTCCCTTATCAGCCACACTGAAATCAAAGATGATCTTCAGTGAGTAATTTCTTAATATTGGGATAGAGGTATTCACAGTACAATTTCAGTCAGATCTCATTTTTAAATAATGTGCTATCAGGAATCTCTGGATTGGTTTTTGGTCTAACAAGTGAATGATTTGGACAATTATTCTGACAGTATGCTAAGGAAAATTTAAATAAAAAATGTAGGTATGCTGCCTAGAAATCAATAGTGTACAGAAAAAAAAGTTGTGAGCTCTTATTCAATTTTCATTAACCAATTAAAGAGACAGGCTAAGGAAGAGGAACTGGTGCTACTTAATTCATTGATTACATCTCATTTGAACTATGCATGTACTAGTAAATAAACATGCTAAGGACCACCCTCAGGCATTGAGGTCAAATGGCACAGAAGAGCCCCAGTGGCACTATTAATGCTCTCACTGCCCAGAACATGGTGGCTGCTTGCAGAGTGCCCTTCAGGAATAATTATTTGTCCATGCCATGGTCTGAGCTGTGCTCAGAAATTTGGCCCATGCTGTGTCAGTACAAGGGGACTCATTCCAAAACCTAGAAATGCTTTCTGGCACTCATTAATTTGATTTTTTACAACTAGACAAAAGATAATAAAGAAGGGAGTATACTGTTTAGAAATCTCTTCTCTCCATTCCCATCTCTATCACTCCATCAATGGTCAGGATCTCCAGTTTCAGCTTCTCACCAAATTAGGCATCAGAAAGCCTTTTCCTAGCCCTGGATATAGAAAGCTCATTTTTCTGAAGTTGTAGGGGGTTGAAGCCTGCCTAGAAATGGATACCAAGATGTCTTGAAAGGACAGAACCAAGTTCCATAATGTGACTAGTCACCCAACAAAACTAGTGAAGCACGACACTTGTGATGGACAGAACTCCTGTGCAATGCAGAAATCAAAATAAACATTTTAATGCCAGACAAGATCATGAGCTGGTCATCCTGAAATGGGTTTGCCTGTGATGCTCTTTGCTGAAGGCTTTGAACAAATACCATGTGCAGCTCTAACAGTGCTCCTAGGTTGCAAAGTCATCAAGTAACTAATTCACACACACATATTTTGGTGTGAGTACTGCACTGAGATTTTTCCAGGTTTCCCATATTTTGCTCACACATATTTTTGGAAACAAGAGGAGAAAAAAAATAAGGTTTCAACTGTGAGTTTTATAATAAAGTGAAGAGCCTCTTCTGGTTTCACTCAACTGTATAATGAGATGATCCTGTGTCTAACCACAGAAGAAGAAAGAATAAAATGTACCTATGTACTGTTATATAAGATGATTTATGGCTGATCAGATATGTGAAAACAGCAAAATATGCTTTCCTCTGCTAGAATAAGCCAGTGCTCATATATTTTTGAAAAGATTCCTTAGTACTTTGTACAATGATGAATGCTTAATTATTAGGCAGATGTGTTTAGCTTTTGTACAAAATCCTCCTTAAGGGCAACAAAATGTTTGTACTTCATCTTTTGCTAAATTTTTCTTCAAGTTTTCAAATAATTGCATGAAGACTGACAGATAATTTGAGTAATAAACAGCCTTGCTCATGAATTCAAGCTTATTTTCTGTATATGTATATTGTAGACCTTATAATTTTCTCAATTATATAAAAACCAACTCATGAAGTTAAATAGAAACACATTTTAAGTTAAATATATATATCTAAAAACTGATGTAAACTAAAACCTTTCAAAGAGAAAAAAGATAAGTCCTAAATCAGCAGTCAATGTTATTAAGGTAATGCTGTTAAGTGCAGGTGCTAGCAAGACACAGTGTGAGAGCTACAGCAGACTCAGTATAAATTATTATTTTAACAGTATGAAACTAGTTAAAAACTGACAACATCACAATTTTTTTGCATATATAATGTTTTTGCAGACTGATTACATAAATGAGTGAAAATAATGATAAAAATGGAATTCATATTCACTTGAAACTTTGTGGTTTTGACAGAAAGTCAAGACACACATTTCATTTTCTGTATCTTTAAAAATTGAGTTCTAGTCAAAGTAATTTGACAGCTGTGAAAGAAATCATTATCCTCGTAATTATAGGTTTGCTGTATGACAGCATGGTATCCTATCACATTTTACAGAGATTTTAAGATGTGACACAAACTGCCCTGAATTATTTCCTATCTAAATTATTTCCTATTTCTAAACAGGAAATACACCAAAGAAAGTCAAAGGAATGGAGTAGATATAACATTTATATTAGCTGTGGCCAGTATACCTGGGAAAGCTTGAAAGAAGAAAGTGGCATAAAGGTGTACTTCATGTTACTAGAGTAAAAAGGGATCTCATTCCTCGTATGCAGCAAAATAAAGTGATGAGGAAAGAGGATCCAAAACCTCCCAAGAATTCAAGAACAGCTAGACACAAGGACAAAGCAGGGAGAGAGCATCCAGGTGCAGAGGCAGCTGGCTTGAAGTTTCTAGGTCTTGTAACCAAGTGCTGCCTGCAGCACCTGTGCTAATGTGGAAACCAGCACCACTCCAAATGGAGGCTGGACCTGATGGCCTTAGCAAATCATTCCCAGCCTAAATTATCCAGTGATCTTGGTAAACTGCCTCGTAAGGTCTGCCAGCCCGGTCTGTCATAGGCAAAGCCTTGGGCAGGTGACGTGGTGTAGGTACAACCCTTCATCTATCAGATGCTATGGAGTTGACTCTCTTGCCATTATGTACTTTTGATGTTTCTGAAAAGCTTTTGTACACCTGATAACAACAAAACATAGATGATCTGGTCTGAAAACAAGTGGACCTCAAAATATTGGCAGTTTGACATGATTTTTTACACTTTCCCAAAAAATGCAATTGAGTCATGAGTAGAGGAAAAAATATTTGTCCATTAATTGACATATGTCTGGATGAAAAAAGAAGGAGACCAGAAGGACAAAAGAAGAGAAAGCCCATCTTTACCAGTTTTGTGAAAGAGGAGTAATGTAGAAGCCTACATAAATGATTCCTAATCATTAATTACCTCAGATACCCAATAATATGCAAAAGCCTCACACATAACTGAAGAGTACAAATCTGACATAGAAATTTCCATCTCTGAACTGCATCTGTAGGCCTGTGAGGTTTTTAGTAGCCGTGTCTTATAACGAAGCAAATTAATCTTCACTTTGCAGCTAAACAGATTAGAATTTTACCAACAACTTGCTCATTAGTTCTGCGCTGCAGGCTGCATCTGCCTGGTGCTGCCCTCCCTACGAATTTTTATTGTTGTGGTATTTATTTGGTCATAATTGTCTCATCTCTACCTGCATCAACCTGTCAGAGAGAATGTTAGTTTTTCTTTACTGGTTTGTAATTCTATTACACAGCCCATCAACAGCTTGTTTCTGATTATTGCAAGCATAACACCCTTCTGGTAGCAGCTGTTAATATTTGCCCTTGCTTTATTACACAACAAGTGCATGATGCTGGCCTGTAATAATGTGAAACTGACAATGATGCCCCAGACTGCTTGCTGGAAAATTATGCTCTCCCTTCACCCTTTATTTATTTGTAGAATACCAACCAGATATATAATATATCCATTATCTTGAAAAGTCACAGGAATAGAGAAGGCCCAGAGATATGGCGAGAAGAAAAGACTGCATTAAAAACTTTCTGGCTGGGCTCACAGCATGGATCCAACAGGGAGGTATCAGATTACATGGGGGAAGCCAAGGCTTGTGCCAACAGAGGGATGTTGTCATCATGGTGCAGTCAAGACCAGGCACCTTTTAGACTAGTTTATCCCAAGAGCTATTTAACAGGGAGGACTTTTTTTGACAGGGACAGTGCCAGGCAAAGCAATCTGTCATTTTCTTTTAGGACCACAAAAGACTGAGAGGAAACGTTTTACAGAGATTTATCAAATATTAGTAAGCTATCTTTTGAACACTTGGGTTTGTTTTTTTCCTCTTTGTTGATCAATGCCATTCTTTGGACTGTTGGAGAATCTCACCCTCCAGACACAGAGAAAAACTATTTTTCTTTGACATACTAGTAACTGGTATACGAATAATGCTAGTGGCTGCAGACAGGATTTCATCTCTACATATTCATTCACAGTTGTTGTTCTCACTTTTGAAGAGTATTTTTACCAGAAGTTTCAAATTCCTGACTTTTTAAAAATATCTCTTCACACTCCAGATGTCTGCAGATGAGGGATTTTGAGCTAAGCTACTGAGATTGTTTCTAAACATCTTTATCCTGGGATGCAGAAACCTTTCAAGTTACACTCTGCAAAACTATCTTTTAAAGTTATGCTTTGATAGCATTCAAGCCAGTGGAACTGAGGTAAGTGTTGATTTTAAAATACTCAATGCTGGGAACTTCAAAGCTGTCTTCTATCTAAGTGTCCCTTTTCTTTCTCACCCTGTCTGTCCCTCAGTCCAAGAGAGGCTTGTTCAGATTTACACAGAGGTCAAAATCTGTTTGTACTAAGGTTTACCTTTTAATTTTATACATTTTTTAACTTCTAGGTGTTCACATGCCAAGATTTTAAAGAAGAAAAAAATCTTATCTTAAAATTATATCCTCTTGCATTGATAAGGGAGTTAATATATGGATAAATCCATTACATTAATCTTAGCTTATATGTATGAACTTGCCTTAAGCACAAGAAATATTGTTGTGACTGTCCCTTTCAGATGGTGGCAGAAAACTCTCAAAAGCAGGAGGGAAACCCACAAAAGCTAGACTGAAGTATATCAGAATTTGAAAATGGAAAAATTAAGGAAAAGTGGCCTTTTATTCTTGTCTTCTTGACAAGAATGACATCCATTGGAAGAAAAGTACCAGTTCTGCAAAGGAATGAGCAACCAGGTCAAGCGAATTTTTACCATATGTAATTAACTTACTACTTCAAATTGACTTGCTCTCTTCCAGAGAGATCTAAAAGTTTGAGATGCATGGAGAAACTTAAGAAAGTGATGACAGTGTCCTCACCCTCTGTTTCCTTAAGTAGGAGACTTGCCTCTGATGTCCACTTTTGTAGTGTCAGTCCCCAGAGATGGGATTGAGAGAAAGCTGAAAGTGTTGTAGCTGCCTAAAAATAATTCATAGCCAAAGGCTGACCAATGAGTTTATTGAAGTGGTGAGATCCAAGCAATGCCTGCAGTAAATCTCAGCACTTAGGAGAATATCAGCTTCCTATCTCAAAATCCCATTTTAGCTTACCCCATTCAGAAAATTTTGTCTTAAATAAATGTAGTTTTAAATGAGTAGAAGTTAACACTTTGTGTTTTGAACTGGGGCTGCATAAAGACAGTAAGTCTGAAGAGAAATTCTGTAAAGCTGTGGAGCTTTATAGCCAGAGGCAGTGGGATGAAATTAGAGTGAGAAAAACTAAGCTGTACATCACAGAAGTATTAGACTGAGACTTGGGTGCCTATATGAAATGGTGGAAGGTCTGCTCTCCGTGATCCTTGGTACTGTAGTGACCTTAACTTGAATCTTCTAGGAATTGCCTTTTATTGTAGGGAATGAAGGATCAGTAAGACTTTGGACAAGATGACTTAATAAGCTTTTGCAATATCTAATTGCAATACTTCTATGAAATAGGCCATAGAATAAATGAGGAGAGGAAAGAAAAGAAGAAATTGCCTGATTGAAAAGTGGAGTCTCTCATCCAGTATTTCCAGACTTGGTGCAAAGATGTATCAGTAGGATATTTATCTTTTTTCTAGCTTGATTGAAATGTTTTTCCTCCCTGCAAGCTAGCAAAGGACAGGTCCATCCAAATCAATTCTCTTTCTTAACCTCTTACAAAGAAATTCAGGAATTTAATATTTTGCTGCTCCACTTCCTTTGTTGTATTATGCAATCTTCAGGATTGCAACATACCTGGAGGTACTTCTAGCACTTGCTAATAAGAGATCTTAAAATAGGGTCTGGAGCCAGCACTTTTGTCACATTCCTTCAAGTGTCACACAAAATACTCACTAAATAATTAATTCAGCCGTTGGCATCATGTCACAAACAGTTGTGAATATGCAACAAAATGTTGGCAAAGTGATAATTTGGATTTAAAAAACTCACTGTAAATATTTCTGAAAAGAGAAGTCTTTATGCAATAAATAGGAGTAGAAAAAAATGAAAAGTCTGTAATTATGAATGGGTGTCTTACACCACCGTGAAAGACATAGCAACACTCAAAATAGTCTCAATGTTCTTAAATTGCAGGAAAGGTTTGTTGGCATATTTTTGTATTATAGTCATCTGTAGGATCTACTGACCAGGCTATCTAAAACAGGCATTTTTTAACAGCACTGGGCGTGTTTGATAGGAGATTCGCAGAAAATCTACAACCAGGACCCCAAAATATTTGATCCTCATATTGTGCTGGATCTTATTTCAGGGCCTAAGACCTAATCTTCTGTTCACATACCTTATGAAACTGTCAGACTTTGAAATGTATGTGCACAACTTGAGCTCTGGGTGCTGCAGCTTCTAGAGACTGGGAGATAAGGGAGATAAAAGGCTCATGGAAGCCTTATCAGAGAGACAACAGGTTCAGAGGAACTGCTATCTCTGTAGCATAACTCTATAGTCCCTGAACCCATTTGTAAGGGCAACTTTTTACAAAAGCCTTGTGTGTTTTTAAATTTTTTTTCCTGCATCAACATTTGATAAAGCTTTTGTCCTCAGGTTCCTTGGCTCAGATTCCTCACCCCATTTATTTTTGGCCATCTAATTTGTCTCCTCAGTGAGGAGCCAAGGCTCCCAGTATTACCAATTAAAAGAAATTAGTTCCTTCAGAAGCAATTCAGCACCTGGGAGCTGATTCACCCCCCAATGAGCCTGGGTGAATGCCCATCTTAGTATGGCCATGCCAAAAGCCAAGAGAAATTAACTCAGAGGTGAAATTAATTCTTCTCTCTCCCTGGGTTCTTGCCTTGTGTGTGCTGTGTGAGATTTTGAGTGCCCTTAGAATCATAGAATTAAGGTTGGAAAGACCTCTAAGATCATTGAGTCCAACCATTAACCCAGAACTAAAGTCCACCACTAAACCATGTCCCCCCAAGTGTCACATCTAAATGTCTTTTAAATACCTACAGGGATGGTGACACCACCACTTCCATGGGCAGCCCATTCCAGTGCTTGATAACCCCTTCAGTGAATTAATTTTTCCTAATATCCAATCTAAAGTTCCTCTGGTGCAATTTGAGGCCGTTCCCTTTTGCCCTATTGTTTGTTTCTTGGCAGAAGAGACTGTCATCCACCTTACTAATTTTTCCTTTTAACTAAGAACAGGAAAACTGTGCAGATAATTTCCATGATGCTGCATTTCCCCTGGAAAACGTCCTCATGTCATTCTGGAGTGTCTGAGATGTAAAGCCTGAATTAAACCAGAAAATTCCTGCTGAGATCTGAGCATTCCTATGTTGCAATACATCTACTTGGTTCATTCTGAGTATTTTTATGACACTCAGGTGATTTGTTGGAAGGTTGAAGTTTTACCCCCCTCTGCCCCCCTGATTGCGATGCTAGCTCAGACTTGGGGAGCTTTGGGCAGGGCTAGACTTCAGGATAGGGAAAGGAAATCCAAAAGAGGCCCTTACCTCTGATAATATTCCAAGGCTTTATTCTGAAGGGATACCGGAGGTCCAAGAGGGAGAACAAGGAAGAACATGGGTTTTTATCTAGTCTCTGTCCCAGGACAGATAGCTGGCACTGAGCCAATAGGTCAGAGATAAGAGGGGAACAGGGTCAGACTAATAGGTACAGACATCAGGGGGTTTCTGGGGGAGAAACCATTCTCCCCAGAGGAATACAACAGAAGGTGATGTAAGAAGCATCCAGAGAAAAACACAGCAGGTACCTCAAGTGGAGAGGAACCATACTGGTTCCTCTCACCATACTGGTGACAAAGCTTGCAAACAGGTCCTCAAAAATCTACAAGACCTGTTTAACCTGATACAAAGTGGTACAATCTGGTGCTGGAAAGCTAGCAAAGATTTCTCAGGGGATGAGTGCAACCAAGAGCATTTGGTATTTCCAATTAGCTAAAACCTTGCAGTATTCTTGTCTGTTAGCTGACCAAAGCAGATTCACGGAAACACTTTTCCTTGCCTTTTTTTCCCTCCATGTTCAGCTGCACCCATGAGGTGGGAAGATGAGGGAGACGATGCATCAGTGGGATTTAATGACAGCCCAGACAAGAGTCAACCCTCTTCCTTTTCAGGCTTCAAGCAAAGACAAAGTCTATAGATT
The DNA here is from genome assembly GCA_017589585.1 of Phylloscopus whistleri. Lineage (NCBI taxonomy): Eukaryota > Metazoa > Chordata > Aves > Passeriformes > Phylloscopidae > Phylloscopus > Phylloscopus whistleri. The sequence goes on from JADMLD010000238.1 coordinate 733,212, forward strand.
GCAGAAAATGAAGCAAAACGTCTAAACCTCATGAGCTAATGGACTCTTCCCTCACCTTTTTCATCATTGTGCAGTTTCATTCATGATATCTTCTTCTGGGCTACCTGCAAAATAGGTTGTCCTTAATCCCTTACCAACAGACTTATCTACATGAGACAACTAAGACAATTTGGACTCGCGATGATCACAGCCTACATTACTTTTTTATCCCAAGAGCTCAGTCCATCTGATAGTGGCTTTGCTCTGACACTTCGGTGGGTGGCAGATGGGCTTCAGAGGTGTTCTGCTTGCAGTGGGTTGTTGGTAGCCTTCAAATAACCTGTTGTGATGAGTGTTTATACTGCACAAGAGGCATCATGGTAATGGCTTTAAACACAGTCTGCTGAAGTGTCCTGAGCCTCCCTCCACCTCTTCCAGGAGATCTGGGTTTCAGTTGCCACCAAGCACAGTCCAGGGGAAGAAGGAAGCAGTGGGAGAGTGAAGCAACAGTTATTTCTGAAGAACAACACAGGTTAATAATTATGTTTGGAAGGAACCTGAGGCTGCAAATAGCAATAATCAAATGAAATGATCTGCGAGAGCGAATGGTTTTATCGCAGAGAGGAAATGCAAGAGGGGAGGAAGTCCAAGAGGGCAGCAAAGCAGGAGGGTGCCCAGCTCTTTTAGAATAAGGTAGCCCATATGAGGGCTTGTACAGCTGGCCTAAGTAATTTTTAAGATAACATGACACTGTGGCACAAAGGGAGGACCCCTCTCAGCATTAACACCCATTCTACTCACCAGCTCACTGAGATAGGCAGCAGTACTGCTGAGTCCAAATCCTTCCTGTGCATTCCTCCCCCCCCTCCCCCTTCCTACAACTGTGGCTAGGGAAGAAAGTAATGGTAAATGTTCTAGAGAACCCTAATTCTCTATTTATTTTCTTAATAGTAAAAAGATGACAGAAGGTCTATGGATAAACAATTTTAGAAGGAAAACATTGTAATAAATAAATTAGATCTACATTTCTCTTATTCCATCTCCTTCTCGCTATGGCAATAGTTGATAGTTGTTTTGAAAAGTCAGATAAATGGTGCAGCATTTTATCCTTTTTTTTTTTAATCCACTCTTCAAGCTAGCTATGAAAAAGACCTAGGATGTTTAGTTACATATATATATATATATATATATACCAGGTGTGAATGCTTATTCTAAAGTGACTCTCTCTCCCTCCTCTTTTGGTGCATAGCAGTCAGAAACAAATAATACATTTTACCAAATATGAAATTCTAATTAAAGGAAGTAAGAAACGGGTCAGTTAACAAATATATCAAAGTGCTTCATGCAAATTTGTTTTCTCCCCCTGACAAGACTGTTAGACATTAATTTATGTCTATGGTAAATGATTTGTATAAAAATCTTTCTTTATCCATCATGAAAAATAAAAGATGCTAATGAGGTTGATTTTTTTTCAAAATTCTTCTTATTTCAGACAAATTTCCATGACATACAGTGTTTGTAACACAATAATGCTTAAATCCAAGCAACAGACCACAACTCATCATGTTGGGTGCTGTCAGAAAAAGTTAAGATGGTTCCTGACCCATTGTTCTATGTTTTGCAATTTGAACAGGCATACTCTCCCCTTGACTGTTTAGATAGGAGAGAATGGAAACTCTGTGGGCAAAAATGCCTCCATTTTGATCAGCACAATGATCAAACAATCAATGATGTCTTGATTCATACCTGATTTCTGGCACTGAGGAAAAGCTGCAGGAAGCATAAGCCTGAAAAACAACGGAGGAGAGGAGCAGAAGCATTTCTTTGCCATTTGCAGAAGAAACCAGTAAAGCACCAAGAGTGATACTCCCTTTCTGCTGAGCTGAGTCTGTGGAATGGACCCTTGAAAGGCAAAAATCCAGCTCTGTGGAACCCACTTATGTTTTCAAACACAGAAGCCTTCATTTCATGCTGCAACAGGAATCTCCTCCAGGCCACATGGGAGCAGAGCACATCAATGCATTCATTAGTCCTGCTGCACTAGCACTCACAATTTTCTCAATAAAAATGCCAAGTCCAATGCCCAGGCATCTTCAGTATTTCCCTTTGTACCTTTTAATGTTTTTCCATTTCCTTCCAGTCCTAGATGGAGACATCTCTACAGTTAAGGCAAAATTTTCAGGGCCACTACCATGCAAGACATCAAGAGGCAGGACTTCTGTCAGTCCCTGGCATGTCCAGGACCTCCTTGGATTTTGGGTACTATTAGTGTGACAGGTTGTGATCAGTGCCACTACTGAGCTAAGAAAGATAGAAGAGCCATGCATTTTGGTAGTGATTGACATGTTTTGAACTCTGGATATGAGCTCAATCCCGGTTAATGACAGCATTGTCAGTGGTTTGAGATGGGCCATCATTTCACATCCAGTTCTTTTATCCAGCACCTGAAAAAGGGAATGTTAACTCTTCCTTAGGAGCAAGGAAGCTTTGAAGAGTAGTTTTTCTTCCTCTGCTACTTAACTCCACTACAGCAAACCTTTGCACAGTACCACCAGCAGCATTGTAACCCAAACAAGGTTCACTCTGACACCTTTTCTAGTTGTCTTTAATACACAAACCTGTTGTGGGTGCTTCTGTTATAACTTCAAGGCTCATACAAAGAATTAGAAACTACAAATTACATCAGTTTACCTAAACCACTGTTTCAAAGCTCTGTGATTTTTTAGACCATGGGTGCTTGTTTGGAGCACTCACACTTTTGGAGATTATGTAGGTTATGCAGAAAAATAGATAGTTAAATTTTATTGTGGTTGTTTGGAAAACATCTAGTCACAAAACACGTACTTCTCCTTTTTTACAGATGGTTTTGCAGATGTACGAAGTTTCTCCAGAAAAACAAAAACAAAACCACACACCAAAAAAACCAACAAAGGAAAAACAAATAAACAAACACACAAACACCGAAAATAGCTGTATCTTGAAATAAAAAAAAAAAAAAACTCACAGCAGCAAATTCAATTAAAAATTCTTTCTACAGAAATGTGATATGCTAGACAAAAATATGGCACAGAGAATTCCCAGGTCCAGCATGAGCAAATGCTAGATGATTTTCAAAAATATAGTAGTCCCAATGCAGGAACTGCAAGATTTTTTTCCATAACCCAATGCTGCATAAAAGGTTAAATACAATTATTTAATATAGAACCTGTTTCTAGTGAGAGCCCTAATGACAAGACTATTGACAATTGTCTCTACCCATCCAAAATTTCTGGAACAAAAACCCACATCAGACTTCTGATGCAAAGCCTTTTCTCCAGTCTAGTGTTATCTATCTTGGAAGGAGGAGTCAGTTTTGATGCCTTTGGACAAGACAGGAAGGAAAAATCTCCATAAAGGATAGCAGTCAAGAGAGGAGCTGGAAATACTCAGGAAATACCAGAAAGGTGCCTAACTTTATTGTATTTAAAACTAGTCTAAATAAAACAAAAACTATTACTACCAACTAAAACAAAAATATTAATAGTATTAATTCATCTAACACATCATTTGTCACAGCATAAGCTACCAGACTGCAATATAAATATCACGTTTCTTGATTTGCCATACTTTGATGTCTTAGGTCCCCAGGAACTGGACCTAAACTCTCAAGCAGCTCAGATAAACTTTCTAAGTAACCAATCTACTGGCCAATTTTTTGCAAATCTTCAGAAAAGGTGCAAATTTCTCCAACATTTTTCTGCTGGCTGTACACCTTTCTTTCCTAGGAATAGTGACCTCCAACATTTCACATTCTTACTTAGCCAAACTACATGCCACATACACTTTCACATTCATTTCCACCTTGTCACTCAGACTAAAATCAGAGCAGCCATTTTGCTGAGGGCTTCCTACCCCTAGGTTTTGTATACGAAGATTCTTCAGCACTTCTCACTTCTTTTTTTTTTTTTTAGCTAATAAAGTTTTTACAGAAGTGTTTCGTAATAGAGGATTGTATCTGAGAGAGATGCTGGAAAACAATCCTGTTAGATGTTTTCCCTACCACATATGACAGAAAATCCAGGACAATTAAATGAAGCAGAGATAAGCAAAGTTCTTCTAAATGAAGAATTGGTCAAATGATAAATAAAATGTGAAGACTTCTGAAATGAGCATTGAATAAAATTCCAGGATACTGAAAGTCAAGTGTAATAGAAATTTGATTTGATAACACTAGTTCTGTTTAATAACTACATTTTCTTTGGATCAGCCCTCCATCTCATAAAGACTGGCTCGCGAAGAAAAGAAACAGCTATTATTGGAATAACAGTTTTTGGAAACTGCAGTCACCTGATTTCTGCAGGATTATCTTTTTAATTATGTTTAATCTACATGACAAGCAGAGAAAGGAGACCTTGAAAGCCTGATTACAAGAGAGAAGCTCTGCTGCAGATACAATCATTGACTGTTGTGGTCCACAGGGGAATGAAAATATTGATGCCCTGGTATGGATACCTTTGCATAAGAACAAGCAATTGAATTAGTACTTCTGGAAAAGTTGCTTTCTTTACAAAAAGTTTGTTTTTCCCCAGCTAGAGTGTGGTTACCAGCTATCTTCCTTGGATGTAACACTGTGAAGTAAAATGGTTTGCTGATCATGATCTCATGTCACAACATCTATTTCACTTACCACACCATTTTAATGTAATTCAAAATGCAAAATGTTGCATGTCACAGATGGCTGAAATCTGATATTCCACTAACAGTTCCATTAAGACTCTTGTTGATTTAAATAATTGATTGTACTTCATGTTCCAATGGGCTTTGAAAGCCAACATGGTCAGTTGCTTCATCTCAGCCAGAGAACAGCGCCTTCCAGATATTGTAACTTCCAGGGGTTGGAACTTAATTACTTTTGAGCATGTCCCTACATACTGAGACTTTAGTTACTCTTCTAAAAGGAAAAGAAGACCAACCAGTGACACAATGAGATTGCAGAACTAATCCCTGGCAGAAACCCCCTTGGAATCAATCCAAAGGCTTGCCAACCTCAGAGAGCTTCAGTCCTGACTAAACACAGAAACTTGTTTATCACTTAAAAAAAAAAAAAAGGAAGGAACCCCACTCTACTGAAAGTAATTCTTCCTCTTGTACGATGATTCAGCACTATCCTCCTAGCCTGCAAAGACAGAAATAAGCTGGAAAATTATCATCTCAGGCAGATATGTAGACCTTCTTCAAAAATTAAAACGTTTTCTTTCCCTAATTAGTCCTATGTATTTTGTGAGTTATTGTTTGGTTAGTCCCATTGAACATCACTGCCAATTAACTGAGGAAATGCCCTTCTACAGCTGAACAGAATGCTTCACAATTTTGTATATTACTGGCTAATTGGAATATAGGTATCATGAGTCTCAAAACCTGTAGGTGACATTATTTGGAGACCAAAAGGATACAAAATGTACCATATAAATCCAGTGTACTTTTTTTTTTTATGTTGCTTCATGAAAACATACTGAAAACTGTGACCTCACAAGCTCCTGAACTGGAAATATTATTATCATGCAACTCTCCAAAATAAAAGTGACTGAAAACCCTTAAACCAGGCTGCTGCTGAATTAAGTTCTTCTTACTTTGGGGATTTTTTCCCCTGTAATTTATGTATCTACTTCCACTGCATTTGCTAAAGCCATTAAATATTTAATTTGTACTTGATTCTTCTTTCATGGCTGGAGTTCATCAGCTACCCTTACTTGGACTAGGTACTAATGCTGACACACGACATGCATTTAAAAGAACACTCCTGTAGGCTTGTTACTGGAATGTGAGTAATTATTAACAAACCATAAGGCCAGTTTTCTTTCTACTTAAATGTCATTTGGGCTCAATTACATGATACTAAGATGAACAGGTCATTAAATTCTTTACTCTATTGATTCTAGTTTTAGCTGAGCTCTGTTCATTTTTTATTTGAGCTCATTTTCTTTGGTTTGAACTTTGACTGTGTTATTTGATTCAAAGTTATCTTCCATGGAAATTCTTGAGAGGATGAGGCCTTACACCCACCCCTGCATACATCTCTGTTTTCTATTTGCTGTTAACTTTTCCAGGGCATTTTTTCTCTCTCAAGATACTGTGCCATGGCTGCAGTGTTCACAAAGCCTCATGACTCTCTAGGACCCTATTCTTCTATATTTATGCTTATGGCCTTGAAAGGGGCTGCAGTGAGGAGGAAGGACTCCAAGAACCGTCACATACACAGGATGACCTCTTTCAAACAGGGGGGACTTTGTAGGCAAAATCCTGTGGGCTTACAGCTGGTGGGGCAGCAGCAGTGGCAGCAGGGGCTGGCATGCAGCAGCTGGACACTCCCAGATAATCCAGCCGAGGGCACTTCCCTGATGTGGGGCTCTGTCCCAGAGTGGGGCTTCTTTGGTTCTGTGTGACTGTGAGAAGAACTACTGCAACTTCCAGTGAGCTCCTGAGGTTTCAGGAGGTGTAGAGAGACGAGTTAACTGGGGATGCAGAGCCTTGGTGCTGTGCCCACCCACAGCCTGCTGGGTAAAACTTGCTAGAAAGGCTCCTGAACTCACGAAGGCCAGTCTCCAGATCCAGTGTGACATTGCTGAGAAGTTAAATGGGATGGATAAAAAAATTGAAAAATAATGCATCTGCAACAAAGTACAAAAATATCATATTTTGTTTCCTGGAACTGCTACCACTGCATGCAACAGAGTTTAGCAATTGAAAATCAATCATGGTCCAAATGCATTTTTCAGCTAGCTTTCTCAAGTAAGAAGATTCTTACATGAACAACACCATTTTGCAATGGAAAGGAGTAGTGTTTCTGGGAAGAAGAGCCTGCCCTGTTTCAGAATTAATCTTTTCTCTAGATGAAGGTAATGACCACCTCTTTGAGATAATTACACTGAGTGTCTTTCCCACTACCATGAAATATGATTGTTGATGATGTATGTGCCAGATAGGAATTTATAAATAAACACTTCTCAGATAAATCACTCAGGGGCCATCCAAAGCTCCCTCTTCATCACTGCAATGACAGGCTGGGTATGAACCTGCAAACCAGAAAGGAATAGTCTGGCCTTGTGAAACCCTTCAATGCCTTTCAGTCAACTTATCATACCCTTGGACCTATGCAGGAAGTGTCAGCATCCTCTGACAGAGACCAGAAGACCGAGGCTGTCCATCTTTGCTTGTCTAACCTAAAAAGTACTAGAACTCAACCAAACTTTAGCCTTCAAACATCACAGTGGCACAGTAAATGCAAGAGGAGGGAAGGACTACATGGGCTCTTCTAGGATGGTACTAGAGGTAGAGACAGAATGAAAACCCAATCCATGTCTGTTGTACCATGGTTGTGCCACTTGTAGTAAAAGAAATCATAACTAGGGGAAGAAGGGGACATGCAGGAATGTGATACTGTCACTGTTGACTGACCATGCTGTAGCAACATGAAGCTGAATTCTTTCAGGCAGGGAGAAAAGGGAATTGATTGCTCCCAATTTCTTGCTGAGCACTCTATTAGTCTGTTGCATAGATTGCTAGTTCAATAATTAAGCTGGTATACAAAATGAGGTTCTCCTTTTTAAACTATGAAAAGGCACACACTCTCCTTTCATCTCATTTAATACTTTGACCAAAGAATACTACTGCTTTCAGGGGGCCCATGCTTTCCATCCGGGGCTGCCAAAGATACCTAATTCCCAGAAGGGACAAGGATTTCACCTTTTTCTTCTGGCATGGCACAGACACCATGGCACAGACACCTTCAGTGTCCTTCAAGGGTCCAGGTGTTTTCGTGTCTTAACTCTGAGCTCCTTAGCAGGAGACAATGCTTACTAGGCAATATCCAGCAGCTCTAAATAAAAGTGATGCTTAAGTTGGTATCACCAAAGATAATGGGGTTGCATAGAGACTTACCCTTGTAGATATAACTTGCATTTTGTATGTTTTGGAGAGGGGCAGAGAACAAAGGGAAAGTGAACAAGTGTTGACAGCAACAGCCAAAAAAAGGACATTCCAGTCAAGGGGCACATCTGAGAAAGATGGATATAGAAAGGAACCTCTCCCGGTTTTCTATCCCTGTTTCAGGGATGCTGCATCAGGGGAGCAAGCCAAAAGCACCTGCCTCCTTTTCAGGACTTCACAGTTTCCAAGTCTGTTTTCTTTCACCCTAGTGCACATTTTTTCTCTTCACTTGGAAAACTAGAGCAGCATGTAATGAGCCATGTTTCTCATCTACTCCTAGCCCTAGGAACCCTATTGATCTCATCAGTGTTAAATTAGCCTTGATAGTGATATGGTATTTTGAACACTACTAAGCTGCAATGCTGCCACCTCCTAAACAAGCCATGGGCTTTGTTTCAAATGAACACAGCAACTGATTAATCAATACTGAAAGGTTATCAAAAACTGCCTCCTGATAGCAGGCTTTCATGATGCCCAAGGACTTTTTGCTTCTTCCCAGTTATAGGAAAAGACATGGGGGATTTTTAGTGCTTTTACTGCCTTCTTCTGGAGCCTTGTTTTCTCCTTCAGTCAGTCCACCTTCTTCCACACAATCTCCTGATTCCGGTGGAACTTCCCCTACCCCTCTGCCCACAGGGGTCCCAACCAGGTCCTGCTCTCCAGAGGAAACCACAGTGGGCTGGCTGTGTCCTAGGATCTAACTCAAACATCTACGTATGACTGGCATGAACAAAGTGTTCCCCACTCCCTGAAAGGGTCTCAGTCTCTGGGTTGCTGACTGCATGTTTCCAGAGAGCAGAATATTGAGGCATAAAGCTCCTTGAGGACCAGCCAAGATAAACATGGCCATGGCATGCTTCTACTGGGTCTACTCAACAGTTTGTTGGATTCTGTGATAAGAAAAGGCTTGCAGAAGGAGCAGGGAAGCCCACGGTAGGAGTGGGAGGTGAACTCCATTATGTCAGCTGGGGCCAGTGGATTCCCCTGCCCTGGCCCCTCGTGGTTTTCACTGGGGGCAGCCACCCCATGAGCTGGGTGAGACCCCTCAAGATGAGTCCACGGGACAGACTCTGCCCAAGTCACTTGAAAGATGGGGAGGAACTGTTTGCAGGAACAAGATTCTTTATGGGGAAAGAGCACTTTGGATGGGGTGTTTGGAGAAGGGAAAAAAGCTGGTGAAAGCAAGGGAGCAAGTGGTACTGGGGAGAAGCAAGCACAGGAAAACAGAGCTAAATCAGAGGAAAAATGGGGCTGGTGCCATTTGAGTCCTGCTCTGTCCACATGTCCAGCCAGCACAGCCTCTCATGTCTTCTCTTTAAACTCTGTTCCTGATGATTTTCTCGGGTAAGTGCTCCCCATCTCCTGTGCCCATGTGCAGAAGCTCTAAGAGCCCTCTCCCCCAAGGGGCTGGAAGAGAGATGAGGGCTTGTAGGCTGGAGGTGCAACCATGGACATGGGCAGGCCCGTGAGGAGGCGAGGAGAGGACAGTGAGGAGATGACAGGCTCATGTTGGGGGGGACCCTGGAGAGAGCCAGGCTCTGTCAGCTGCTGTCTGTGTGTGTGGTGGAGTGTGTGTGCCTGTCCTGCCTGTTGCAGTTCCTGCACTACCACACAATATGAATCACTGACATGCTCAAGTGAGAGCAGGGGGATGACTCTACAGGCTAATTGTTGAAACAATCTGATATGGGGGAAGATTCGTGTTCTGGGCTTCACTCTTAATGAGTGTTTAAGTACACGATATAAATCAAAGAGGCTTGGGGAAAAAAAAAAAGTCTCCTTAGCCTACACAGCACTTGTAGATAGCAGCTGGGGTATTGCTTGAAACATTCATCTCCCCTCTTTTCAAGTAAACAAGTTGATTTGAAAAGGAGTTGGTAAAAATGAAATCTTACCTTTAAAAAGTTCTGAAGAAAATGTTAACATTCTTCAGCATTGTCAGGGCTTTTAAATAAAGGTTTGACTGCCCTAATACCTTATAAGAAAAGGCATTATGTACCAAGCTGCAGGAGAGGTTTGACATTCTGCATCCCAAGAAGAACAAGGTGTGTTCTCATAGCCCAGAAGGGTCTGATGTGGATTTCTTACCTCTCCTCAGCATCCTGGGCACTCTCTCTGCCTTGAATTTTCTGCAGATCCCATGTCTTAGCACATCATCTTGCCTCTGTGTTGATCCACAGCACCAAAGGGACATTTGTGAATGGCCAGGGAAGCACCTGTCTGCAGAGGTCCCTTTGCCTTGAGCTGCACATGGATTCAGTCCCCTCCTGAGGGGACAAATAGGTTTTTCCATAAAACAGTTTGCATCATCCGTATTCCTAGAACCTTAGAATGGCATGTTTGTTTTCTATTAGATTGTTAATTCTTTGAGGTTCACTTTAGGAATAAAATCATCTTTTTACAGCATTTGTCACTTAAAGAAAATATTAGAGAAAAAGGTTTCAGCTCCGCTTGTTTGCACATTGGGCTGAATTTGGTCTGATTCTTCCCTTGTAGAGTCTGGTTCTAAAATATGTTGAAGGATTCCTTCCAGAATGTAGGAATTTAATGTATAATACTATTAAAGTAATATATAATATCTGACATATACTATTAATATATTCAATACATTTAAGAGATATATATGATAAGTAATATATTCATACATCATATAATATGTAATATAAGTTATACATGTTGTGTTGTATATCATGTTATATTTTATGTTTTTTAATATATATTGTGTGTTTATGCATTATTTATATTTCAAGAAGCATAAGTTGTGGAGATTTCTACTTTGATATTATTTCCTTTAATTTTTTGCCACTTGAAAAAGTAATCTCTTTATGAGAATAATTTTTATTAAGATGAGGAGAGAATTGATCTATTAAGCCATCCTGTGTCTGTTTCTACTCTACTGTCACCCTACACAAATTGCACCCTTTATTTCACCACCTTCATCAGATCTTCCCTGTTTACACGAGCACATGGTTCTCTGTGCAGAAATGTCATAGCCTGTCCCTACCTACTGCCTACAGTTTTAAGGTAAAAACACACATTTCTGGAGAACTTTTAAGCACTCTTGTGCCAATGATCCCTCTGCAATGCTGACCTGTGGAAGCAGCAAACCTGTATGGCAGCCAGAGTCCCCTGTTTATTATACTCTCAGGGTTCTAAAGTGAAATTTTGTTCCATTAGACCCTGTCCTTTCTGCTAGTTGGCAGTATTCCCCACTAGTTACTGCCCAAGAAACAATGTCTGAGATGAAGGTGAAGATGGATTTTTGTTCAAGAGAAAAGAGCTGTAAAAATTTCCCAAACATTGCACTGACTTCAAACTCTCACACTTTACCAAGAAATTTTATGTCAAACAGTGCAGGGAGCTCTTGGTAAGAAGTTTCCTGAGAGAGGAGAAAATGCTATTCTCCATCAATACTTGCACCTCTGGCCCCCTGAAGAAAAAAAAAAAAGCAAACACCTCAGCTGGGTTTTCTTATTTTGACTTTATTATAGCTTTTGGGAGCACTTTTCTCGTGTACTTATACAAAAATTTAAGCTTGGCACTATCTTGTTACTAAAGTAGGGGAATTGTAAAGCTGAATCAATATGACTTTGAAAACTGCTATTTAATTAGTTTCAGTTGATTAGACAGACATTCGAATTTATAACAGTGCAGCCTGCTGGGATTAAGTGGCAATAATATCTAGGTATATTTTCTGGTAACAGTTTTGTCCACGTCCATATTATAAGCACATCTGCAGATGGCAGCAAAAAAATTAATCTGTGGGAGGTGAATTTACCTGTTAAAATGACATATGATACAGCATTCTTCCACCTCATCTAAGAAGTGGTCTGACTGTTTTGTATTCCTGTCCTCTTTGTCCAGAGACTTCCAGAACAAGAGGTGCAAGCAGCACAGTGAGTTGAGGCATTAAGGGGCTAACTCTCATACTCTTTGTGTTACAGCCTCGTGACCCATGAAAGAGACTTAACTTCTACCATTACTCCAATGCAGATTTTTACAGTGAACACTGCTTAGAATAGCAGTGAGATTATCAAATATATTATTCTTGAAAGACCACCAAGATCCTTAGACACGTCTGTGATGCTCAGAGTGACTCAATGGCAGGATACGAAAGAAGATTCATCTTTGGATAAATGAGAGGGTGAAAAGATTCTTTAGCACCTTTTCCTTAAACAAAAGCTTTAGTTTTGCCTATCTAATGCTTTCAGAAAGAAAAACACAGCGTTTTAATTTGTGCCAGAGGATTTCCAAATTTAATATGTGGTAGCAGCTGGGAAAATCCAAAAATGCAGCTGCTACAATTTATAAATTAGTGCAGTCCCCAGTGAAATAAAAGTCAAATGATTTAATAACAAACTACTTTTTGTTGAGTTATCTTACAAAAAACCTAAAATGTTGTGAGAATGTTATCCAGCACAGACTTCTTGCAACCCAGATGTGGGATGAAAGGTGGGGCTTGGTGACTTGATCTTTAATCCCAGTTCAGACACATCACATTTTTAAACCAGCAGCCTAACAGCAGTGCCAGAGCCTGAGCACACACTGTATGTATGCAGTTTCACTTGCATGTGTGAAACTGCCTTTCATTTCAGCAGAGGTTTTACCTGAATCTGAAAGACAGTGTTATCTTTGGCCCTGCTTTAGGAGATGAGCAATTTTTAGAGACTACTAAATCCCTTTCTAGGTTAAAATAATAAGATTACAATTCTAATGATTGTTTGATTACAGAGGCTGGAAACTTATCATCCATGCCAGGCCGACAAAATTGAACTGAATTTTCAAAGAATAAATGCTTTCAACATTAAAATTGAATTTTAAGACAGAAGCTGTATTCTAGGAAATCTAGGTTATCATTGACATACAGCGGGTGCCTGGCAGATGGAATCATTCCTAGTATACCCTTATCATGAGGCTATCCAGAGTACAATTTAGCATGCTATTCCTGACATCAAGGTTTTTTCCAACAGGTTTTGAAGGGAATCTTTTGTTTATTTGGTCATCAGGGCACAAAATCAATAACAAATATGAGGAAAACATACTTGCAATTCCAAAGTCCAAAGTCAAGCCTGGGATTTCACTGTCAAACTCTACGTTCCTCTGAGAGATTTCTTTGCACTACGTTTACTCCTCCCCCATTTTTGAGATGAGTTTTGGGTACCAAAAGGCCTTCACTGCAGTTAACACAGTTGCTAAAGGCAATGAAGAAGCACCATGCAATTTATACAGCAGTCTTAAGACCTGCTCAAGAGAATACTAAAGAGATCCAGGAGAAAGTTCTGCCTTAGGATATGGACCAGACAGATCATAGAATCCTAGAATGGTTTGGGTTGGAAGGGAGGTTAAAAACCACCTAGTTTCAAATCCCCCCCCCGTGAACAGCAACACCTTCCACTAGACCAGATTGCTCAAATCCCAAATCCAGCTTGGCTTTGAACACCCAGAGGGCTGGAGAGTCTGCAGCTTCTCTGGGCAACCTGTTCCAGTGCCTCACCACTCTCACAGTAACGATTTTTCTTCCTAATATCTAACTTAAACTTTCTCTCTCACTTTGAAACCATTCGATTCTGTCCTGTCAATACATACTCCTTGTGCATGGCACAACAACTGTGGCCACAGAAGTGACATTGCCAATAAAAAGTTGAATAATGTGTGGGAATAAAAATACATGTTTCAAAAGTAAAGATGGTGGTATTGTAGTGGGTTTTGATTTCTCATGATCTCAGCTTTAAAACTGGAAGAGGCAACCAAGATACTACTTCCGTAATATTTGAAGAGTCTCTGATACTATTGGTCCATTCTCTAATTTTTGCTGGTGGAACTGTGAGGCCAAAGCAGGGTGTTGCAAATTCACTTGTGTTGCAAAGCTTTGGCATCTGAGCTCCCCATCTTCTGTTGTGCAAACACCTAGAAGAATTTATGTGAAGGAAGAGATGTAAGTAGTTTCTGAGATCCCAGCTAGGGTAATAGAGTGGGTTCAAGGTGAGACAGAGCCTTTCTTTGATCCCCTGCCTTACAGCCTTTCACATTTCCCCAGTAAGTTTTTCAGCAGTGCAGATTTATTATGCACATAGTAGGGAGCAAGAGGCGTTGCATACTGGAAGACTACAGGTACTGGAAGGTTACCACATAAAAGAGAGTATCCTGAGAAAAGGCAACAAGCAGAAAGGGGAAAGAGAATCACCCCCAGTCCTACTTACCTTCATATGGAAATACCCCACAGATTATCAGCGAAAGGAAATCAGTGAAAAGCAGTGAGAAAAGGAGTGAGACAGACAGGGAAAGAGAGACTTTTGCACTAATCCTCAAAATAAAACCAACTCAAACCAACCAATCAACCAAACAACGAAATAAAAACCACAACTAAAAAAATTACAATAATCCTCTGGATGGCATTCTTGGTTTTATCTATTCACATGCATCCAATGGAGAAAAAGGATATGTCCAGCAACAGTTCAGTTCTAGGACAGGAGTTGCCTTGCTGTCCAACATGCAGCATCCTTTCAGATAACCTCTCACCAGCTACCTGCAGACCCAATACACAGCACTGAGAGAGTTGAGCCCTCACTGGGTAGTCAATGTGAGATTCACAGCTGCAGAGACATTTACATCTTAGACCTACATCTGCATGACCTCCTTAGCAGAGCAGATAACCACCTTTAGAGAATATCCTTTTGAAGTGCTCTTCACCGTATTTCCAGCAGGGCTATGGCTACAAAGTAGGACAGGAATGAATATTAGTTGGTACTTGAGTGCCCACATCCAGGACAGTCTTAAGGACAATAACTAATGTCATGAATTTCCAAAGGATTTAGGCAGCAGGTGGCTAAGCTTAGTGAAAACCCCAGAGAGAAAGAGTAAGCTGAGAAGAGAGTCAATAACTAAGGAGGTTATTTGTTTGAAATGTCAATAATGTAAGGAGTCTCTGACACTTGAACACTTCAGATGTGTGATTAAAAAATTAACAATAAGTATACTGTTAGTGTGAAGATATGAGTGCAATGATCCACTTTCTAAATTCTTAGTTCTGCCCTGACAATAAAAACACTGTACATAATAGTAAGTCAAGCCTTCCATCAGCACTGCAGGCACTGGTGAGGAATGGAAAGCCTTTTCCTCTAGGACCAGAGTAAGGATGGCATCTGGTGTGCAGAAAACAGTGCAGTATTGCTGTGGATTTCTGGGAAAGGTAGTGCTATACAACATTTTGTGTGGATCTACATATATATATATAACCCAAAACACCCAGTGCAAATATAACAAAACTACTTAGTGCAATACAACATAGTATCTTTCTATACTTCAGTTTACAGATTGATGTTTGTAATTTAGGCAAACCCAAGCCTCTTTTACTGGTGAGAAACAGCTCTGACACTACAACAGCACATAACTGCACTACAAAGGAGCTCAACCCAGGCAAGGCAAAGCCTCTTGTGTGATGAACCCTGGGAAGTGCAGAGATGGCCATGCTACAAGCTGCAAGAATGAGGCAGCTCAAAGTGCTGGTGCACCCATGGGGTCTGCAGTGCTGGTGTGCACTGTTTTATGTGGCTGATAGTCAGGGCAGTAGTTTCCAGATGAGGTATGCTGTGAAGTGTCAGAAAGCATGGTGCAACAACCACCCTCCCATCCACTTGTCCACCCCCAGGGATTTCTGTACAGAGGACCATCATTCAGGACATATTTGCATTCAACCTAATAATCAGTAGCAACAATTTTAGTTTTGTCATGTCCTTGAGAAGTAAGGCAATAAAATGCAAACAAAATAAACACCCTTCTTTTAAAAAATGCAATTTGGACATCGTATCCAAATGAATAAATCATTCCTGAAAGGCAGAAGCAATATTACTGTTGAATTAGTGCTGGATGTTCTTTTGTTAAATTGTATACAATCAAAGTAAGGTGCCAAATTACCAACTAACTGTCTGGAGGTCGATTTTTAAATTCATGGATGAGCTAATGCATTTGTGCCACTGATCATAAAGGGAGGAGTTCACCTTGCATTAGCCTTGACTCATAACTATAAATCCACAATGTTACCAGAAATAGATGTCCTATTTCTTGTCATTGATCTGCAAGCCATAATTTAAACATTTACATGTCCTAATGTTGAGCCTTCCAATTGCCTGAAACATGTCTCTCCAGGGAATGCTCTTCACGAGGAGAGGGACTGTAAAAATAAGAGCATCTTCGGTAAAAACTGGGAACCTTTGACATCTTGAAGTTTATCAAAAGCCTCATAAGTCAAGAAGAGTCAAAACTGAAAGATAAAAAGATATATATAAGGGTTAAATGAGGACATAACAGAAGTAAAATAAGCATACACTGGATTATAGTGTTGGTGGGCAAACAAAATTAGAAATGAAAGAATTCTGCATGACTGTTAAGCAATAAAGTCCTAAGAATTGTTGTAAAATTCATGTATTGTCTTATTTTTCAGCATAGCTAATATCATTCCAATAGAGTCATTCATTAATAGAAAAATCAGAGAAATCTTGTCTCATTTGAAATAATACAGTGTGTTTCCTCGACATTGATATTTTAAAAACAATACGTATGGGGAAATGAATGAGTTACCAGTCATGAAAAGATGTATCATTCAGGAGAAGTGAAGCACATGACAAATTTAAAGGAAGTGGTTTTAAGGCTGCAGACATCATTTTTAGGGGAAATGGGAGAGTGCATAGATTAATTTCCAGGCATATTTGTATATTTCATAAGTGCACAAGCAAAGTTCTTGACTGTCTCTTGTGAAGTGCTCCCTTTCCTAAAGTGTGGAGATTTCTGTTAGATAGCTAATTAAACCAGTGCAATGTGTGTCCAAGCACCAAAGTACCTGAATATCAATGTGAGTCTCTAGAGCTTTTGTATTTTTAATTTAACTGGGTTTGCTCAGACTACAGTTCAGAGAGCTGATGGTACAATAAGATTGAGAAACCCTACAAGAAGTTCACTGCAGTATTATAGTGAATTTTAAATCTTATCATTTTTATATTAATTTGAATATTTACTGCTTCTTAAAATTTCATTCCTTATATAATCTGCAATTGCTGAGTTCTGCTGAGGCCTTTAAATGAGTCTCATAAATAGATAATGATAGAATTTTTGAAAGTGTTGTGAAATTCAATAAGACTTTGTGGTCTTTCATCATGACTGCAGTTATGAACATCAGTGCTGCACATGTAATACCTACCTGACTTCATTTTTTCAGTTTGCCTTTTGTACTAGTGAAAAATCACTAGAACAAAACTCTGCCTTCTTGCTCGATATATCTTTAATAGCCTGTAATTTTTAATAAAATTAGTCTTTAATTACTCTTTAATTCTGGATTGCTACATCTTTCATACAATTCCATGCAAACAAACAAACAAACAAAAAGAGAAAAAAGAAGAAATGTCTGTGTATTCAATGATGTTTCAATTGTCCAAGTGACCCTAGTCTACATTTAAATGCCTCTCATGATGTCTTCAGATGTACACGCATATGTAAATTTAGTGTGTTTAAATTCTCTGCTAAACTGGGCAAAAATGGTACCATTTTTTATTGTAGGAAGGAATAAATCACAGTGGCTGCTCCTACCTTCTAAGGTGAGGTCCAGGGGTGCTCTCTTGGCAGTGGTCTAGGGGAGCCCTGCAGGCTGGGGAACCTGCAGGATCATGCCCTTGTCCTTCCTCACCTCCACACCTGGGCTCCACCTGATGAAAAGGCAGCCTCAAGAAACAAAGGAGATTTGAGGACATGGATCTCATCCACATGTCCTGGGGCCAGGACACCCCACCCAGGACAAGGAAGCACTCCTGAGCCCCAGAGCTCCAGTGGAGTCAACTGAAGCATTTCTCAGTTCTCGTCAGGAAAGCCAAAGCTTATTCCAACATAGACTCAAATATCACTGCTGGCCATGTTTGCAAGTAGTACATGACATTTTGATGCAGTTTGGCATGACCTGTGCTCATACTTCCTAGCAAGGTTTTATGATCTTAGCATAACTTTAGGGGAAACAGAGAGGTTTTAGTACTTTTGGACTGATCAATAATTTAATGAAAAAAGCAAATTTTCTGACCTTGGCTGTTAGCTGTAAAGAAAGAAAATTTCTTTGACTGTTACTTGAATCCTCTGTTAATACTTTTTGGTCTCTTATATACCATATAAAATTGAATAACACGTCTTTCTATAGGAAAAACTTGATCCTGTTTCATAAAAGCTTGTGTGCACTTTTCTATTGCTTTGGAAGGGATTGTTTTGGATATCCTAAAACATAAATTCTTTTCTGGGTCTGTTGAAAACAGTCTGCGGCAGAGAGACCTAAGTTGCCCTAACACAGAACTTCATGTGAGCTTCAGATGTCTAGAACTTTTTTAAAATCAAACTATGGAGATCTATCTCTCTTCTTATCTGCCTTTTTTAAAGATCTTATTCTACTTAGCCCTGTAATACTCCAGACACTTGTATTAGTCTTTTAAAACTGTAAGTTCAGTGTTTCATCCAATATTTCATAAGGCAAGAGAAAAATTTGCTGTAATTACTTTTGAGTTTACCCCCCTTTATTTCACTGGCAGTCCTTGTTCTAGCTTTGAGGCCAAGAAGAGAAAAGCTCCTCGCCCATCTTCCTTTGATTATCATAATTTCGAACATATTTATAATTTCTTTCTTTGACTGGCATCAAATTTAGGTGTGGTGACTCAGTGCCTTCTCCCACCAGATGCTGAATGTCTCCAAACTGTTCCATGACATCCTGAGACAACATTGTGCTGTGCTGAACCACACTTAATGAGAAGAATGTTTTCCCCCTATATCTACGTGAAGTTTCTTGCCAAGCTTGCAATCACCACCTCTTGTCCTTGCATCTCTGGAAAGCATCCAACTCTCCTTTCCTACAAGGTCTCTTGGAAAACAGGTCAATTCCTCTTTTTGCCCTTCTCTTTTGCAGGCTGACCAAGTCAAGGCCCCTCAGTGTCCCTCCACTCATCATGTGTTTCCCAGTGGTCCTTCCTCACACTCTCTTCTGCTTATTGATGTCCTTCCTGAATGAGGAAGACAAAAGCTGACACAGAATCCCTCCCAAATCTTTTCAAATGCCAAGTAAAAGGGAATGAACACTTCTGGGCTATATTCTTGCTAATACAGCCCAGTCTCTGCTAGTCCTCATCATGATGCTGCCTCATGTTCAGCCTGCTGTATACGAGGTTCTCCTGGTCTTTTTGGGCAAAGCTGCTCCTTAGTACCTTACTCACTCCCTGCACAGCTATATGGAGTATTCCTGTCCCAGGTGCAGGAATTTGTATTTTAATTTGTTGAATTTCATTGCTTTTTTCAGCTGATTCTTCTGTTATGGTTCTTGTGAATGGCAACTCTACCCACCAGCATATAAAGATCTCTGTCCAGCCTGGTGCCATCTGCTAACTCAATGAGTGTTCTCCCCTTTTGAGGGTATAGAATTTTTATGAAGACCATCAGCATTCAGTCTTAATATCAACTGCCAATAACTGGTGCATAATATCTTCCAGTTCCTGCCAAAAATATCTTACAGGTTTGATAACAGACTTCTAATATTCAGACAATTCCTTCTTTGACAGCGTGCACATATAAGAAATATCTTGAGTGCTCATTCATGTACATTTGAAACACCATGGCATTGATACACGCAGGTCCAGACTTGGCTTTGGATGCTTCCAGCAGCATGTTTGTCTCCTCAAGTTCATTTCGAATAAAAATTCTGTGATTTAGGAGAACTCACTGTTGAAAATAATGATTTTCTTGCCTCTTCCTTTGCTTAATGCTTGTTTGTTTCACCTTGTCTTATCCTGAACATTTTGTTTTCCCTTTTGTTTGCATCTTCAATTTTCCATTCAGCTACATAGATCCTCAAAGCCTAATGTATTCAAAATACATCTCTGTGCCCAGGGAACACAAGAATAAACTAAGAAAGAGAATGACACTTTCAATAGCTTCTGAGATATTTTTTGTCTCATTGCTAACAAGGTCTGCAACAAAGTTCAAGGATCTTTCAAATGTGCTAGCTGAGTACTCCAAGTTCTGGTATAACTACACAGCAGCTCTTCATGCAGAGTTGTGTTTCCCAAACAATTTCCTCTTTTATCCAGATATGAATTTAAATTTAAAGAATCTTTCTTTAAATAACAATTAATTGGCTATGAAATTTATGCTCCACTTTGGAAACAGAAGGCTCATTTCCTTAAGGGCTACTCAATACTTCATATTTAATGCTCAGTACATTGCTTATTTAAACAAAGACATAACACATGTAGCTAAATTTCATCAGCTTTGAGGTTCCTTCTGAAAACCACAGTGTCTTGTGATTCCACTGTGACCAATTTGGATGACAGCCTCCAGTTTGGCTTTGTCATTCATTAAGAATCTGATGTTGAAGTGTTCCCAGACATAAACATTTGCTGAAACCAGCCATGGCCAGGACTACTATATTTGTACTTAAAAATGTAGAGTCCAAACCCACCAAAATTGGACAAATAATGCAGAAGCAAAGTTTCTGGGTTTATACTTTCCAGGCATGGTAGGTTTCTGACTACAACAACTATCATTCTCTGGGGTGACATATAAACAAACTACCTTGCTCTTGGCAATTAAATCCCATTCTATAAAGGGAATACAAAAAAAAAAAAAAAATAGAAGCAGGCTCAGTTCTAAAAACATAAAATACTCATGGTGGAAACAATAGTGGGGTTTCCAAGGCACTTGTCTTTGTGTGTTTGCCAGCAAAACACAGGTGTGGTAATACATGGCTATCCATGAAGGCTCAAGAATTGAAAGAAAGGTCTGAGGATAATGCTGTGTCTGGGTAAATACATGTCTGGATCATATGGCTGCTCCTGCTAATATTTCATACCAACAGGGAATGCTGACACCAGAAGGCAAACATGGAATCAGGGTCAAGAACAACACTGAATCCAAAGGACCCCCAGCAATAAAAGTGGCCCAGAAATCCAGGGAGCACAAATTATAAACAAGATCATTATATAGCTCAGATGAAAACACCTGGGCCAAGTGCATGACTTACACATGCTTGTGTCAACTTGACAAAAGCTGCTGCAAGGCAAAAAACAATAGCAAATGGTCCTTTAAGCATTGAATTTTTCATTGCAGGGAGTTACTTCCTCCTAAAGAGTTTAAAAATGAGTTTTCAGAAGATGCCTGAACTCAGCTGGTCCCATTTTCTCCGGAAACTCCTATCTGGAAAGGAAGTCAATCAGACCGTTTGGGCTTTTTAGGTTCCTTCAAATCCAGCACTTCATGCTCCTGTCAGTAACTGCGTCTCAGAGCATGTGGAAACACCCAGTTCAGAGATAGGGAAACTGCCTATATTACACTGTATTACACTATCCCTGTTGCTACAGCTGTGGGGGATGAACCTGAGAAGTGCTGGAGCCAAACGGAATGGCCTAAAACAGGAGCCCATCATCAGCTACAAAGGGACTTGTAAGAAGCTGTAAAGGGGGGCACTGCAGAATATGAGTGCTTGACACTCTGTTCTTTTGTCTCTGTTTTCCCTTCCATGTCATCTAGCAGAACTGGATGGAATTGCACTGTTTATTTCCAGGGCAGGTTTACCAGACAGGCAGGGGAAAAATATGATCAAAATGAATCATATCAATGGCTCATCTCATCACTCCTGGCTGCCCACAGAAGGTTCTGCTTCATATGAAGATGTTAATCCTAGTTCTCCTGCCCTCTCAACACATCCATTTTAGGCAAGAGAAAAAACTAATCTACAATATTTTTTGCTACCTGGCAATAAATTCTCTCTCCTTTTACTGTAATGCCGCTGAACCCTTTCATAGTTTATGATGTGACTTGATTTACAGAATTCATAATGTCACTAAATAGATCTGCAGCTCTGACCTATAAATACTGAGATATGTGGCTTCTTCATTTATAAACGAGGTTGGTGATGAAAGGAAATTGGATAAAGTGTTGGGGACTGCAGGAGGTGTGAACTGAAACGCTATCACTCTGCCTTCCTAATCTAATCTTAATATTTATCACTCTGCTAGAGAGAGGTCTCCTCCTTTCTCAATATCTGCATTGCAAAGCTTTTGAATTGTTAATGTTTTCCCTGAACAGTCATACTGCCCCCTTATTTACTATGAGAGGTGGTGAGGGAGTATGAAGAGTGTAAAAATTGACCATTGTTGATGGTCTTCCTATTCATTTGAATGGGGAGAAGAGAGGCACACATAAAAATGTACTTTCCTTGACTTATTTCAGACTTTGCACAGGAAGAGAGAAGTTCTTATTTTTAGTCAAGATTTACTTGTGTTAGACTCTATATTCCTATCAAAAGCATGAGGAACGTCTTTATTTCCCAGAAAATGGCCATTGCATTCATCATTTTCAGAAGTAACTGCATATTACAGTGGTGGCCTTCTCTTGCCTGGTGTTAGTAAAGGGTACTAAATATTTAAGAAATGAATGACAGAAAAGAATTACAAAAATTCTGGCCTTACTGGATTTTTATGCCTGTTTTAAAATGCTGTGGGGACAGGTATTATGTGACAATGTGAAGGGCTGTAAAAGTTTTCCTGCTACTAGCCTAAGAAATGCTAGTGATGACTAATGCAGCCATCTCAGACTTGTAATAAATTTTTTATAGTAACCTATACCATTATAGGTTCTTTTTGGCTACATATTTCCAGTAGCACTTCAACCATCTGCTAACACTGAGGCATTAGAAAAAGGGGTCTTATGGAAATTGGGTACCACTTAGCAATCTTATGCCAGCAGCTACTGAACAGAAAAAAATTGCACTCAGTGAAGAGACAACTAGACAAAATCCTGCTTTCATATTTGCTTTGCTCTCTTAAAAGCACTGGAACTTGAGAGGTTCAACTCAAATCACCACCATCCCTGGCAGAACTCTTAACCTCTCTTTTCTGTGGCTCTGCCATGCAGGAAGAGCAACAGGCTCATTAGATGCCAAATGCAAATTACTGCTTCATTGAAATGGAAACTTGCTGCAGAGGAAGTTCATCTTTCATTCAGGTTGGAAAACACACTTGAGGATAGTTTTCAACACAGAACTAACAGAGCCCATGAGTGTCAATTAGCCCTCAGGGCATTTCCTGTAGAACAGCCACAAGATAGGAGAGAGCCAAGAAATATGTGGATGAGAACATGCTATCTAGGTAATCTGGAAACAAACCTTCTGTGTCTCCTTTCCATAGTTTCATTCTCTTTCAGAGAACCTATTAAAACTTCATGTTGCTTTCTCCTGCTTTTCCTCCTGCCCGGCTAGCATCTGCAGGAGAACTGGCAACAAGTCATTCTGGGTCTTGGAAGGGAGGTGAGGTACAGGAGCCTTACCAGCGCTTTCAGGGAGGATTCTCTTGGCAACATGTAGCAGCTAATGGCAGCACGCAAGCAGGAAAGACACCACACAGCTTTCAAGGGTGTTGATCCAACAGGGTTTATTTGGGGGTCCCACACCGGGGGGGAGCGGCATGGCTCCCACAGGAGAGAGGTGGGGGGGAGGGAGGGAGAGAAGGGGGAAGAAGGGAGAGAGGGGGCAAGAGCAAGAGGCCCAAAAGCAAGAGAGCAAGCAAGAGCAGGCAAGAGCACTTCCCCCTCATCTCTTCAGCTTAAAAAGGCTTTTCCAGCAAGGGGGCAGACCTAAGACCCGGACCAATGGGATACTGAGGGTAGGAGGGGTCAGGTAACAATGGAGTTACAATGAATGGCAACTTAGGGGGTGGTTTACAACAACTTGGTAATGAACCATACATGTTGGGGGAGAACAGAACCATTTAGGAAAAATGAATCGCCACAACTTCAGAGGAAGTGAGGAAGGAACAAGATGCTACAAACCTCTTTGAATTGTCTTGACCTGTTCTGTTGTCAAAATTAAGTTAAACAAATGTGTGGAAAGCAACTGTTAGGCTGACTCTCCAAAGCTTTTCAATAGATATGGGGTTTTCTTTGAAGGGCATTTCAGAACATACAATGTTCTCTGGTTTTGTAGTGCCATATCGCTCAAGTTCTCTATTTACTTACTACACGACGATCGAGAGCTTCCCAGAACTGGCAGGCTATGCTTGGGACTCTCCCAGACCTAGTCTTTTTGTCTTTTATCTCTTACTTCTTCTGGAACTCTCTTACTGACTGAGAGCAACTTACTACTTTTATAAAAGGGATAAAGTGACATGAAATGAAGCTTTTAGAGTTTGAGACAGGGGAAAAAAATAAATAAAATAGTATCTGAGGTGAAGTACAGCCAGGGAGAATGTTATCAATAATTCTTTACAATACAGCTTTTAAATGGAAGCTCATCAGCTAATCAAGCAGGGCTAGCAAAGTAGTCTCTCTATTCAAGTGTCTGAAGTCAGTGTTACCAGATAGACTGGTCATCTGATAGACTATCAGATTTTCTCATCTGTTTAACAAGAGCACTGTGTAGGAAGCAGCAGTCAGAGGCATCACTGAAGGAGAAGCACTCCAGGGGTTTTCTGCCTCTTCCTATCTGGGGTTACAGACCTTGGATTTGAACTGAGCAGATCTCCCTGACCTGCTAAGAAATAGAAGTGACACTGTTGAACTCCCTCCCTCTGCCTTTGAATAAATAATGCACTGCTTCAAAATAAGTTGTTTTGGCTTCCTAAGAGGAGACCTTAGACCTGTTGAGCCCAGGTGAGCCCATAGGAGTAAGGCAGATGAGTGAAGGTTCCAGCAGTGAAGATTCCCATCAAGGGACAGAAACAACAAGATCTTCCACAAAAGAGTGTTCCTGGAATGAAAGGGTCAGAGTCATAATTCAGACTTTTCCCATGTCTTTGAAATGTCCCCATCTTAAATAACATTGTCAAGTATGTCTGGTTGTCTATGATACCAATGCTTGTGTAAAGAGACATTATTTTAGTAGCAAATGAAATCATAACCATAAATAATGGAGAGATTGCTGTATCTCATTGAAATACATAAAGTTTGTGCAAAATGAGCACTGTGGTATTTCAAATCTGGGCTAAATTTTGAATGGATTAATGAGATTCGAGTACGATATTTGAATTGTTTTTAGACTTACTTCAGTGATGCTTAAGTATCTCTTAAACAGGTTAATAAGGAAAGACAAATCATGATTAAATTGAAAGATGATACACACATTCACACTATTTAAATCAGACCAAATTTATGTGTATAGATGAAGATTTAATAATTCAGATTTCTGACACATTTTAATATCTAACTGTGGGAAAAGCCACTCCTATGCTGATTGCCTTCATTGCATTTCTACAGTTAGTTACCGTGCAGAGCTAACAGCAGGGTCTGTGTCTGCAAAGGCTCTGTTTTCCCTTCTGGCAAAAAAGATGTAATAGAGTTTATCCCCGTTTTGTACACGTGTGCCATGACCCTACTCAAGCATCTTGTGAAAAAAAAGCATTATTTAAAATGCATGTTTTTGTGCTATATTTGCAGAAAGCCATGTCCTCTCAATCCCCTGTTAATCCCCACACCTTGTTTATGTCTGCATAAATGGTCAGCCTTTTACAGCACCCAAAGGATTACAACTCCTTCGCTTGTAAACAGATGAAATCAACCAAAAAATTTACCTTTCCAGGTTAAAAAAAAAATAATCACAAATGGAGCACAATGAGAACTTCATGCCTTGTGGAATAAAATTAAACTGTCAGAAGCCTCCTGCTGTGTTCATGGGGTTTTATATTCATTATAGAACATCACTATTTAAAACCAAGGGACTCACCTGGCGAATGAAGGAGTGGAAACATGCAGCATGTCATGCAGACATAAAGAAATGTGAGTGAATTTATAGCAATAAAAACAAATTAATATGAAAGGAAGGGAGAAAGGGGGCAGAAGCCTTTCAAGCCACCAAACCAAACTGTTTGGTGGGACAGCTCTTACTTTCTACAGATGTCCCTTCATCTCCCTGGAGGGCAAGGAATGAGCGTGGCTGTGGACATCCCTTAAGAAAGAATCTGAAGGGTTTTGTCAGGAGGTGCCACGCCCCACTTGAACTGGCAGTTTTAGGCCACCTGCCTTGCCTAGGCAAGATATTTTGGTACACCTGAGATCTGTCCCAGGGGTTGCCATAACAAGAATAACATTGTAGGAACAGGGCCTGCTCATCTTGCATAAGAATTAGAGCTGACACTGAGGCAGGGTTACAGCTGGGACTTCTTGTTGGCTGCACCTACACTACAAAATCTTGTTTGCTCTCAGAAATGGTCTTCAGCTCCTCACTAAATGGTGTGGAGAGACTCAGAGCAGAGTGCCTTGGAGGCCCCTCCCGAGCAGAGCAGCTGGGTCCATGTTACAAAGCACACAGCCAGGGTGTGTGGGGCATCTATTTAGTCATCAGCATCCAGTGGTTTTTATGTGGAGTTTATTGCAGATTCAAATTTCTCAAGTGATGTGGGCTTTGTTTTGGCATGAATCCTGGGCGTGCAGTGTTTGTCCTGGAATGTGGTACGGGGGCAGCTGCATACTGGGTGGTGCAAAAAATGCTACAATAGAGTTGAAGTAGGTTGTGCAGATGGACTAAATCCTCCATGCTGCCCACTGGGAGTAGTTACTGAGCTGGACTTCCCTCAGAAGCAAACCCAGGTTTTTGTTTTCATTTGTTTTTATTAATTGGAGCACATCAGCTTTTTCAAAAAAAAAGTTGCCATAAGAAAATTAACATTTCTGCAGTGTGAGCAATTATATGATCAGCTCAGCGAGGGATGAAATGGGAAACTAAATTATTAGACAATGTAGAAGTAGCAGTAATTCTGATATAGCTTCAATAATACATCTACTACATCTTTCAGTTACTTTCATAACTATAAAAACATTGTCAGTTAACTGTTCCTTTCCCGATAATATTGTTGGATTATGAGACCAAGGCTTTTCACAAACAAATTTAGAGTCTCCTTCAAAGAAGGACAATAAGGAAAGACACCTGGAAAATCAGATGATGACCAGCTGTACCTTCCCTGTCTGGGCTAGCCAATGACTTTCTGATTTTCCAGATCAGGACACAACATAGATCTCATTCAGCAAAAAACCTGTACTGTTTAACTGAGATTCTTTAATAAGGATTCAGGATAGAACAGTTGCACGCAAGGACTGAGACTGGGGAAGAAGGAGGACTCTGAGGCAGTAACAATGACATTTTCTACCAGCAGGAAGTTCTTGAAATAGTTTTCCATTAATCAAGTTGTGCAATCATTCCTATAATATTCATGATGTAAAAATATTTCCCCTCTTTACTATGTTTCTGGCAAAAGCAATCTTTACTAGGATCTCTTTTTTTAAGCCCAAGTATTTGTTACTCTGAAACCGGGGAAGACTGGTTTGCCTCATGAAGCAGAAAAGTATAACTCCTGTCTCCTCCAGTGTGACAACCAGTTTGGTTCACTCTCCCAATCACTTGAACCACATACAAATTTTCCTGCTGTTGAATGGTAATATAGTTAACATAGATTAATTTTCAGGTTAAATGAGTTAATAAAGACAGAAAAAGAAATCTAATAATGTAGTTAATAAAGAGACATGAAATACCTTTGTGAAGAAAAGATTTCCTAATGCATTTGTCTAAAAATTATAAAAACTAGTACTGTTATATGTAGGCTGAGAGTTGTGCCAGCCATTTGATGGTTTCCAGGCTGCTCTTTCTGTGTTATACACTTTGTTAAAAAGGCTGCACTGAAAGTGAGGGAAGAACAATATGAAAAAGAAGAGGGTATTTAGGAGAAGCATGGAGCCCTACCTGTCCCCCAGAGGAGTCTATGTATAATGATACAGCAGCCTCCTGAGAAATGTTCAAAGATCCTCCACACAAAACCCTCCTGCTTGTCTGAGACATAGGCAACATCTTCAGCTGGATAATTAGAGGGCAACATGCTGGCAAAGAGTCTGTGTAATCTATATAACAATAACATTAGGAAAAAAGTCAACATTCTGGGGACTATGCCAGCGATCAGGGCATGATAATTGCTATAATTAAAAGCAAGGCAAATATTGCAGGAAAAGTAGGTCATTCTTCAGGCTGTGTATCCCTGATGCAAATGAAAACGATATAAAGAAGATTGTGTAATGGGATCTAAAGTAGACAAAAGTGCTGCTCTTCCAAGGTTGCTGCAGACCCTTCATTAAATGCCCTTGTTTTCATATGCCCCACCAGCAGGAAATGTTTCCATAAACACAGTGAAGCTGTTGCAGTCTGGTACAAGGACTACTGGAGGAGTCTGTTGTAAAAATCCAGTGAAAGGAGCATAATTAAGACCTATTGTGTGCAAGGATGCTTTAAAGGAGACTGTGATACTGCATATTTGAGAGTTGGTGAACTTAAGCGCTGGGGTTTTTCTGACAGTAGCTCCAGCACTGAATTTTAACACATGTGGCTTTGCACTTTCAGAGACATTGAGACTCCAGTCAGTATGTGACATCTGTTTGAGCCACCTGAGACCTGGTTTCTGCGGAAAGGACAAGGCACAGTAACAAGAAAACAGAAGGACATTTCCTTGCATCGTCTCTAGAAGCACCTGGGCAGCACACTGATGATAATTCTGTCTTGGTGGGGATGTCACTTCTTCCTCTTCTTTGCCAGCCTCACTCCCACCATATGTTTCCCTTGCACAGGACTTGCCTAACTTTTACAAAGAGATTGCTGTGCCCCCACATCTCAGCCCATGTAATTTCCACCTTCTTTTGCCCTTCCTATCGACCCTAAAACTGTCTCACTGACTTCTCCCCCATGCAAACCTACTTTTGGTCTGACCCCTAGAGACAAGTAATGTCTCCCCATGTGCTAATCCTGAAGTTTGTAAAAGCTGTTGGATACATACCATGAAGCCCCTTGTGCCATGAGCCTCACCTCTCCTACCATGCTTTTTGGGTGCCCCTGTTCTCTGCTGCCTTAACCTGGGCTGAGGATTGCACTCTGAGTGCTGAGCAGGGACTCTGACCTGACAGCAGTGTGTGGGACAGGTCTGTGTGTATTTCAATGAAAATAAAAATCATAAAGGTATTTGAAATATTTATTGCAACTTTTCAGTATAAGGGTCTCAACTTTCCAAAAATCCCTACATTTACTTGCATTCCCATGCCACTGCAAGATTAATTCTGCATTGAATGCAAGGTTACAAGAATTTTGCTTTAAAAGGGTGGGTGGGGAGGGGCGGGGGTGTACTTAAGTCTAAATAGCATTCATTTGAAGGAATTAGTTAACTGTAAGCTCTCTTCCTCTTATTTGTAAAGATTGTTGATATCCATGGACTCTTTTACTCTGTATCCAACTTTATTTTAAATATCTTTTTTTACATTTATAATTTACCTAACAAAGTGATAGGATTCACAAGTAAGATCCAAAGTGTACAGATGTTTTACCTTAAAAAATAGGATAGAAAAGTCATTTCTCTGTGAAACAATGGGCTTGATTTAGTTAGCATCCTATAATGAAACTATTTAGATAATCAATTCAAATTAGGGCATGGAGCTTCTTTGGTAAACTACTGCGTTATTAACCTTAACGATGTCAGTGTTTGAAGTTTTCTTTCTCCTGCTATCAAACTCAACTTATTAGTGTCTAAGGTAAGAGTCACAAGTGTGCTTCATACTGAGAAATGTATTAATGTTTGTAATTAAACACAACAACTGCGTAGCACAATGTGAGGGAATTGGGAAGTTGGCTAAAATTGAGACAGACTGCAAGAATGAATTTATCCTTCTAAGACTTTTCCTAAAGGTCTCCCTGTTGTTATTTGGCTTAGTGCACTGAACTAACAGCAATTTAAAAATGCATGAAAATAATTAATACTTGTAATTATTTTGGCTATACTTGTGTAAATTATATATGTTGCAATGCCCTACAGAAGAAGGGCATGACAGAATTTGACAGTGTTAGATCAATATAGATCAATGTCTTGGGTTAGCCTCGGCTGGCTGCTGGATGCTCACACGGCCACTCTTCCAATGCCCCTGTCCAAGAGCACAGGGCTGGGATGAAGCACCCACACATCTGCTGCAGGCTGGGGTCCTGGCAGGCTGCACTGTACATCTGCTCCAGCATGGCTCTCCGTGGGCTGCAAGGGAACCTCTGCACCAGTGCCTGGGGGACCTTATCCCCTCCTTCTTCTCTCACCTCCGTGTCTGCAGGGCTGTTCAATTCCTGTCCTGTATTCCTGTTAGCTACAGTGCAGTGCTTTACATGACCATCCATGCTTCCTCTGGCAATCATACACCACCTATCTTCTGCTTATGACTTGGAAAAAGTCTGAAATACATTGTCTTCTGCTGTTTTTCATAATTATTCCTGACTCTGCTGAGGATTTAGGACAAATTGATTTCACTGTGGGAATAGTTGTCTTCCCTATTAAATCTTATAAATCTTAGAGTGAAATGGACACTGATAGGATGATAGTCTCTGCAAGGAAGACTGTTCAGAAGTGTTACTATGCTAGACCTGAAAATTTAGTTATTTTCACTGCTTAGAGTGGTACCAACAGACTAAGGCCAGGCAGAAAATGAAGACAAATCAATTAAAATGGGGCCACTGAAGAAGATAGCTTCAGGGCACCAAACCTGATGCCCCTCATTACTCTGCCAAAAGAATCTCACAGGTCCCATGCAGAGCCTGAGAATCCATGTTGGAATTAGAAACTACCTCCAAAAGACTGAGAATATATCTACATCCCTCAGCAAATCTTTTTATGGTATTGTTCTTTATCTTTCTACTTACACCCATTTGAATTCCATGAGCTGTTACAAGTCTTCTTTTTTCTCAGTACGGCTTTTCTAGAAGTGTATTATGTTTCAGCACAGGCATTTGCAGCAGGTGATTAAGTATCCTCATATTGTGCTTCTCACTATCTAACTGCACTTCATTTGCTCATGTTTTGATTCTTCCTTATAACTTACCTCTGCATGCTATACTATTTTTCCAATGTCTTTGTCAACTTAGACACACAAATTATTTGGTCTGGGACTGTCAACTGATCATCCATTCTGTCACTGAGGACTGCTGTTCTGAATCCAAGTCATATCTTGTACTCCTCAGTAGTCGTCTTCTGCAATATCCCAAGCTTTCTTTAACATGGTTCTACTCCTTACCTTTTTTTTTTTTCCTTACTTAAATCCTTATTTTGTGAAGACCCCTTGTGCACAAGTGATAAATTTCAATTACACCTGACATGAATTTATGGGCCCAGGTTACCCTACTATTTTTAAGATAACTAAAAAACAAGGTGAAAAAAATCCATGAGATGTAGAATACAGAACAATTGTATAAGAGTTACACTTCTTCTCGGCAGAAAAGTAACATGCTGGGTGAATAGGCCAGAGGACTTCTGTATTTTTGAAGGCAAAATTCCTGCATCTCCCATTTGCTGTCAGCTCTGGATGCAGTAGATACTGCATCTATCACCATATTTTCAGTGCATACTGTGAGGTGAGACAAACAATAATAGTGTATACAAGTTGTTGTGTCTGTCAGTGATTGAAGCACAATCAGGATTCTTTTATGTCCTCTTTAAGCTGATTATCTTGGTGGAAGCAGCCATAGTCAAGGAAAAATCCTTCTTAGTGAGCAGTTTTCTGCCTTCCCAGCAGAAGATGCTGCTCTTCAGCACCACAGTCCAGCACAACCCTTGGTGGAGGATGTGGGCAGTTTTCCCTGTAACAATGTTTAATGGAGTAGTGTAAGGCCCCAGTCAGCTTGCTCAGTGAGACTTGTGAAAGGGTTTACAATGGTTCATGTACTCTTAGAGTCTGTTCTTCAAGTTTTGCTTGAAGGAAGCAAATACTCCAGGAAAAATCTCTAGTGCACAAAGAAGATCCTTTAATTCCAACAGCTGAAGGTCTTTTTGCTCCACTTTAGACAGGATTTACTGTGGAAAAAGAGCAGCATGGAGGCCTCCAGAGAGCTGCAATTCAAAACAAGCACAAATGTACCAGCAAAAACCTACTTCACACAGATGCAGCATGAGAAGTTGTACCTTCAGTGGTTTTTTGGCATACAAAAAAAAAAAAAGAACAACATTTCAATGGTTTCTTGTCCAGTTACAAATCATTTGCAGCATCTATTGGCAGCACATTATTTCTTTTCTGTGCTCTGACACTAAAGGCTATTCCTCAAAATGGAATATTTCAGAAAAGCAATAAACTCTTTCCCAGATCTCTGATTTGAAAATCCAAAGAAATCCAAGAAAACTTCATTGGAAGAGACACATCTGCTGAAGTTGAAGTGTCAGTATTGCTTCCTCTTTTCTTTCTCTTCTTTCAAAACACAAGTCAAACCTACTCATCTAGCATCTTCTAATTTAAGTTGGAGGGTGGTTTTTTTTTTCCAAAGTCTATTACAAAATAAATGTTCTGTCTTCTACAATTAGCAGAGAGCACTGGCCAGCTGCCCAAGTAACTAATCAACATGAAACTTTTATCAAGACATGCTGCAAAGGATATACACTATTAGGTGCCAGATTCTATCACTTTTTTTGAAATTCTATCATTACTGAATGAAATTTCTGCCACAAATCAGTTTCTTGCTGTTAAACTTTGCCTCATTTGAGAGGATGATAACTAACATCAAATATTTTGAGACTCCTGCAAGGAAATATTTTCTCATGGAAGAAATGCTGCAAGGTTATCTTCACTTATTGCTACCCTACCCTTCAGATGAGCAGAAAAGCGTTCTAGTTTAATTGCACAGCAACACAGCCAGAAATAGACACAGACAGTGACATCTGCACCAGAACTTCTCAGCTAGTTTGAAAACTTCTAACAAGTGCTTAGTACTGTAAGTAGTTCCCTGCTTGGTAGCTGAATACTAGACTACCTTTGCCTGAAGAAAATTTCAGGTGCTTAAGAACACCTAATTCATCTCCTTTGCTCTATTTTGTGTTTCCTTAGCAATCCAGGCTACTAAGGATGTCTGTATCACTCTCCAGAGAAGCATTCTGTTCCTTGATATACTTCCAGGTTAGGGAGAAAAGGGAATGGATGCTTTGTTTTTTTCTTTGTGTGTGGAGATGCCTCAATTGAGAACCATATAACTTTCTTACCACTCCCTCCAAACTGGGTGCATTGCAAAATGCACATGGTAAGCAGCCTGAACATGCCCTATTCTAGACCACAGATATAATTTTTGTCTTTGTATCTCGCTCAAGAAAAAAAGTTTTCAACAGATGCTTCTTCTTGGCTTCTTCTTTCGTATGATGATCCTTATGAGAAAAGGAATTCATTAATGCCATTAGCTGCATCCTGCAAGGCTCCCTGACAATCTAATAAGTACATGGTCCAAAGATGCATAGTTATGTACTCCTCAGAAAGGATGCCAGGTGCTCCCTTGAGCTTTCAGTGTCTTCTGAGTTCTCCATCTGCTCCAAAACAATTACTGTATCTGAGGCACACTGAAGATTTAGACGTATGAGTAGTCTGTTGGATCACTGAATTTATAACCAAACTTGCACTGTTATTGCATATAACCCATTGCTATTTTCTTCCCAAAATGAAGTTGTTATAATTTTTTTAGCAGGCAATACTCTACATCAGAGCATACCAGCACATCTGTGTTGATATGTGATGCTAGTCAGACAAAAAAGTTTCAAACACCCGAACGCTTAATTCCCTTCTGCAAATCTCCTTGTGGAGCTCTGCTGTCGGATTCTGCTTCTCCTTCAAGCCCCTGCTCTGCTCCCTGATGAGAAATCACATTTTGTTTGGATAGCAGACTTTTTTTTCCTCAAGGTGCGCCAAAGTCACTGACTTGCACTTGAGTGGCTGGTGAGAGCAGCGTGCCCACCGGCTCCCGAGGATTGCAGCTGTTTGTACTCCTCACTGCTCAGACTTGAACGTGCCTACGGGACCTCAAGAAAAATGTGCATCTGAATATCTGAGGCTGTGTTTTACAATATGTTGTCTAATTTCAACACTGTGGTACGCCAGCTTCCCTAGGAGGTTTCTTAATGCAGTCTTATTGCTCGATATCCTCTGGTGGCTGCCTTGCTCGTAGCTCACTGGGGAGGTGGCAAAGAAAAGCCACTTGAAAACAAACACTGCTCATCATTACAGGGAGAGGAAGAAGAGAGTAAACAAAGACAGTGCTGGCAGTGTGACAGGAGGGATCAGGCAGCCTCTTCTCTTTCAGAGGCACTGGCAGCCCCCACTGGCCAGGCTGCAAATGCTACCTGGTCTGTCCAGAGGTGTCTACAGCATTTAGTTGCCCTCTGTGACGACAACATCCAACACCTTTCGTGCACCAGCTGAACAGGACAGCTTGTCCATGTGTGACTCTCATAGAAATAGGGATCTTTTTGAGGAAGCTAGCAATGTCATAATGGCATCACCCTAAATGTTTTAATCCCATGGACAGAGAAAAAGAGAAGGTGTATAGGGTAACCAGGGTTATTCCATGATGCTGCTGCTGGTTAAAACCATGTTTTGAATCAATGTTTCACTGCAGGATATTGCCTCCGTAATATACTGCATCAATACATCAACAAAGGAGTGTAAGCCTGATCCTTCACTGTTCCATAAATCATCCTCCCATCCCCAGCTGTAGAATTTATTGATTAGCAGGATGGGTATCTGGGAGGAGAAACATACAGCTCTCAGGCTGTTTTTGCCTAGTGTTTAGAGAATATGCAGAAAACAGAATTCTTATTTCCTTTTAGAGGAGTATGTGCTGTGTCTGGGAAAGAGGACCAGCCTCAGATCTTTCTTCCCCCAGTCCCCTTGTGCTGCTGTCTCTGCAGAGGCACATTTCCCATCCCCATGGAAACAGGACGAGGAACACAATTTGCCTCTCTGCAGAGGACCCTCTGCAATAAAGCTGCCCAGAGGTTTTGGCTTCTCACAACCCAGCCAGTGACACTTCAGGATCTGAGCTTCCCTTGGACACCTGGACCAGCTCCTCCCAGCAATTTTCCTTTCCAAAACTAGAAGTCCCACTGCAGGACAGAAAGCAGCTATTATTTTTCCTATGAAGCAATGGGGATACCTGTCTGCAGCCTATACTACCTGTCTACCTAATAACATTTTCACCCTGGGTATTTTTGTTTAATCCAGGGTCTGGGAGGGATAATGTTTTCCATCAGGTCTAAAGAAAATAGAACAAAACTTTAAAACTTGAACGGTACCCTCTAAAAATGTCTCAGAGTAAATTAAATTAAACAAACTGGATTATTGAAATCCTGTTTCAGGATTTCATTTTTCAGGAGATGATGGATCAATGGTCAGTATCTGCCATTTGGGAATGATGAAATCAGTTGTATGGGAGAAAAAGCAGAGACAGTTTGCAGTGAAGGAAGAAATAAGGTGATGCAGATTTCAGGCCACTGCTATGCTACAGTGATGGGCTTTCCTGGTGAAAATGTGGACTACAATTCTGCATTGGTCCTGTTTAAACATACAAGTAATGAAAAAAAGAAAAACAAAACAACAAAACAAACAAACAAAAACAAAAACAAAAACAAAACAAAACACCAAGGACCAAGGAAGAAGAATCCTTTTAATATTATTTGGTTATCTGGTAATCAGCATTTTATTCAGAAATTTTCTTAATTTTTCATGTGACGACAGATCATTTTAGTCCAGAGTACTGCCTTTCTGGACTTACACTGTCTACACAACTGTTCACAGAAATGCTGTGCTTTCTCCTTCGAGAAGAGATGATATATGCCAGCTATCAGGTTTCTCATCCTGATACCTGGGGCCAAGCAACTGATGATTAAAATCTTTCAGCAACATGCGTTCTGAGCAAAGAGGAGTCAGTCATGATTGCTTCAAAACTCCACTTTCCTCTAGGTGAAATCAGATTTTAAGATTATTTTCTAGAAGATTGGAATTGGATGTCTTTTCAGATTAGTAAATCAACCATTACATGGATTAAGAGAATTAATAAGAGGAAGTTATCAGTGTGGAACAAAAAGATAGGTAAGGGAAACTACCAAAAGATATGTATTGTGAAGTAGTTTCTGATGCAGGAAACCATTTTCTACAAATGAAAAGAACACGATGGGAATAATTCTAAAGAGACCATGCATACAACACAAGTAAGAAGTATAGTCAAAAGTCAAAAAATTAGCAAATTCCAAACAAGTTTTTGATTATTATGGGATTGGTAGCTAACAAACAGCAAAATTATTTTGGTTATTAGATTAAATGTTTTCAATGAAATAACTGAAAGGAGCATCTTACGATTTATTAATTTTCAAAATATTTTGTGTTTCCATATTTAAACTCATAGTAACAATTTCAGGCTTTTATGGAGTTTGACACTTTTAATATTTAATGTTCATAATATTTTAATTGACCAAAATTTACTGGAGAAGTCATAACTTAGTAAGACAGGCAAATTTCCAGCTGCTTTAGTAATAATTGGTATCCTTTTTATTTTTTTTCAGCAAAATATTTGGTCCCATTATGTCCTCTTGAAATATAAATCTAATTTGAAACAGCACCAATTTAATATAGTTCATGGTGCACTTTTATGTATTTTACTTGTTTCAATTATTAACTTTGCTAAATGGCCCTATGGAAAGTGCTTTTTAATGTGCTGTTAATTCCCTGATTTTGTATCATAATACATGTTCCCAGCAAAAAAGAGGAAGTTACATCAGCTTCTATCATCATGCCACTTTGTTCTTACCCAACCATTTTCATTGCAGAGACAGAAAATCCATCAGCTGGTGTAACTGGACATGCTTTGAGGTCTCAGTAATCATCCAGCTCAAACTCCTATTTGTGTGTCTTTGCAGACCACAGACAAAGAACAATAAATTGTTGTACCCCATCTCATCCTCTAACCCCCACACTGATCTGTGGGGCCAACCCAGCTTGTGCAGCAACAGGTCAGTAACACCTGATTTTTGTCAAAAACATCCCTCAAGGAAAGTCAAGGGCTTTTTAAAAGACTCCTCTGCCTGTTTCATCTTCACATGCACTTCTAAGGAAATGGATGCAGCACTGTGTGATGGTCACACCGAAGTCAGTTTTGGTTCATGAGTTATGTCCACTTTCCAATTCCACTTCAAATATACTGGGGCAACATAAACCACAATTTTCAGTTTATTCAGTTCATGCCTGATGAATTTCTTGAAGAATGGAGCCATGAATTTTTAACAGCTCTGCAAGTATGAAGGAAGATAATGTATACTCATTTTATTTGTTATTTTCTATGCAATTTGACGAGGGAAGTTGTCCCTGTGCTCCCAACAGAGGAATCTTACATCAGCTCAGATGCTTGCTCTGTCTGCCAAGGCAGTATTTCATGCTCCTGCCCTGGTCAATGCCTCACAGAGAACAGAAGAAAGGTTGATGTCTGCTTTCTGTTCCAGATCCATTTTTCCTTTCTGACTGTTTGCCAGAGGAGAAGGGAACATTATGACTTTTCCAGCTACTCCAAACTACCCGGATTCCTTGTTGCCTTGAGAGCAAAGACCCTTGAAAAACAAAACTTCAGCTGAACTGCTGCTGCTGAGGGGCTCACAAGTCACAGCTTTAGATAAGTCCCATCTTGCTCATTTTCTCTCTCTCCTATCTTGAGCTGCACCTGCAGCTTCCCACTAATAAATCAGAAGGCAAATACACTGCCTTAGATTTTATCAGAATATGCACAACTGAGCGTGAGGGCAAGAGGAATCTGCCAGAGTTGGTTCTGTTGTTTTATGTATGCTCTCTCTTAATTTCATCCTATTTTGGAGTTCCATGGGTTAAAAATACGCTAAACCATCACCTGCTGTGCACATCTGAAAGCAGCTTTAGCATCCTCAAGGTCAGGGCTATAATGTATAAATATCCTGCAATATTTAACTTATTTTCCAATCTGCATCCCTATAGTATCCCCAGAATAAATAAAAAAGATGTGTTTTTCTGGCTGTAACAACTGCTGCTTTTTCTTTTCATTAAAGCTGCATATTTATGTATTTTCTTCCCAGCAACAGTGTCTGAACAGGACTTGCGTTTTACCTTCACTTCTCTACAGCACAGAAAGCACTGTCACTGCTTAAGAGCTAAAAATGACAATGCTATAGCAGCCTCCAGCCATTATTATTTGCAGTGGAATGTGGTTTTCATTTTTGCTGTCTTCTAAGATATGAGCTGTTTCTCTGAATGTATGTGCATGCACACGTCGTCTCAGAGGAACAAAAAACCTCAACCAACTGCCCAGATCCAACACTAAAAGGTGTTGGTTGATTTATTAACAACCAGTTTCTGTGACCCCAGTCCCATGCACTGATCACCCTCACGTTCCCACCTGAGCTGCTGTGGTTTTTCCTGGCCATTTAGAGACCATGCTGTGATGGGAGGAGGCAGTGTGCAGGCTACTTTCCCCTGACCACAGCAGGGAGGTGCAGGAGCTGAGGAGCCAGGACATGCTGGTTTTTGCAGTTCCTCCAATGGGGCAGTAATTCCTGGCAAAGAGCAAGGCCACAGGAGGGTGGCAGCTTTACCCATTAACACCCAGAACTTGGCCACAGACACAGTAGCCTTTTGAGGGGTGTTTAAATCCTGGCTTCTGAGAAGAAACTTTCATCAAAACAGTGCTTGAGATGCACTGAGAATTTACTGGACCTAACTTTCCTTTCATCTCAGCAATGTTTTGCCATGACCTCTGGAAAATGATGCAAGTAGAGCAATTGAAAGACGGAACGACATTTTGGATTATGCTGCAAACTACAGTTTGTAGCAACCTAGGATCTGATTAGCAAGTACCTAATCTCTAGCACAGGAGAAATTCCAGCAAAAAACAATTTGTATGCTCATGTACCCTATTGAATTTGAGACTTGGTGACTATTTTCTTCCTATAGATTGATATGTATCCTGAAATTTTCTGGTCACACTGCAGAAACTAATCCAGCTCACAGAAGGTTCATGTCCCTTTTCTAATCATCAGTGTGTCAGGGCCATAGCAGTGATTTTATCTGAAAACTTAGTTTATCAATTAATTTCCAGATTTATATATCTGTTAAAAATGTCAATATTTTAAATCTGTTTGCTGAAGTGAAAACATGGAGGTGATCTTATGCACTCCCACTTACCTACATACTGGAGGACCCAAATCTGTCCAGTTATTTGCAATCATTCATGGTAACTAACATCATCAAACTCTGGTCAAGTAGGACCTATTCAGAATATAATGCCCCATGAGCCAGGCTCACTAGTCAATAGTGGAAAGGAAACCCTGTGGAAGTGTCTCTCTCTACAATGACAGTGCAAAGAGTTGAAATACCACTTTAGATACTTTATGTTTAGACATCTTAAACAAACAAGACTATGAAGACTTAGAACCACACTTCCCCAGATGGTTTCATTAGTGAACTATATTTCTAAATCACTAAGTTTCTGTATTTCTAAATCATGCACTCTGCCTTCCCCCTTCTGAAAATAGTTGAAATTTTATTCTGAGTTCAATTGAGCTAATGGGAAATTAGCTAAAAACAAAAAGCCCCAAACACTTTTCTGTCTTTGTTTCACTTGCTGTTAGGGTTATGGCTGGAAAACAGCAATCAAGTGCAAAATTCTTTACCTATTTTTAGACAAAAAGGTGCCTATAATATAGGTATCTACATATATGAGTTGGTTCTTAAGACTTTGTTACAGTTAGACTTCAGATTAATACAGATTAAGGAAAACAAGGCTAGCATTGTTGTCAGCTGAATATCCAAACTATGTAATTGTCCAGCCTAAATGATGGGAAGATTCAATTGCCATTGATGCCATTTTAGCTATATCCAGTTTCTGCTTCAAATATGGTCAGATCTCCCAGAAGTCCTTGATGTCTCTGACACCCCAAAACATCTCATATGGTAACATGTGGCACACTGAGGTAAAGAAACCACGTGCCATTGACTTGGGCACCATTGGCTGTGCTGCGAGCTCAGGCACGTATGGACACCCGTATGCAAACCTCTGAACTTCCATATCTGCAAACTGGAACAGAACTGCATCTGTTTGGACATGCCCAGTAATATCATCTGCAGCACCAAAACTTAAATTCACCCTTATTTCGCTTCTACCTTCAGCCTCTCAAGGTTTCATTTCTGCATTTGTTTCTTAATCTGTGCTGCCCATGACTCTCAAGGAGGGGGTGGGAGTCAGGTCTCTCCTCCCAAGGACACGGCCGCTGCAGGTTAATTTGTCTGGGGGGTGGGAGGGCTGGTGGAGCCACTCAAGCAAATTCAGCCCAATATTTTGTAAATTCAGAGGGCTGGAGAAATAGATTTATAGACTTCAAACCTCAACTCAGCATAGACCAGAGAGAAGTTAATCAGGCAGCATTATACACGTTGTATCTCTAGGCAAGGATTTTGAAAGAAACAAGTAAAGGAACTCACAGAAACTTTTTTTTTTTCCACAAGCCTGTTTCAGAATATAGAATGCTTCAGATGTTAAAAATGTAGTTTCTTTCTTGTCACTGTGATAACATTAGCTTTAGGTTGCTTCCTGCTGCTGTGTGACAGCTGTTGCAGACATCAGTTGGAATGCACAGAATAGAAGTTTGTCATATAAATTTAAGCTAACCAATCTCTCATCTTGCTATAAAACCTAACCCGGTCATCTCCTATGTAATATCTGGTCATTGGAATGATAAAGTTGTTATAACAGCATCTTGACTAATTGCATCCATCAGTAAAGATGGGTTCTACACAAAAAAAAAAGGCATCAATTAAAATTATGAATCCACAAGAAAGCAGACACTTTTAATGCATCATTTATCACAACAACCTGGTATTCTTCTCTCACAATTTTTAGAAATCTTGTTGCCATAACAACTGGATGTAGCCTTTACACAGAGTGGGCCAAATCCTGTCCATGGTGACACAGATGTAAATGCAGAATAACTTCACTAAAATGCCTGGGAAAACAGTGGTGCAAATACAATCTAACGGGGCAGAATGGGACCCACTGTCTCTGTGTTACAATTTTCTTCTGCTGCTTTGCCTTGTCAGGAAGACAAGATGTTTTTCTCTTCTACTCTGAATAAGCACATAACATAGCAGAATAATTAGACATAATGGCAGGTTAAACAACAAAGGAGTGTTACACCTTAAATACCATATTAACTAAATTTTAAATTTGTATA
Organism: Phylloscopus whistleri; assembly: GCA_017589585.1. NCBI lineage: Eukaryota > Metazoa > Chordata > Aves > Passeriformes > Phylloscopidae > Phylloscopus > Phylloscopus whistleri. The sequence continues at coordinate 774,206 of JADMLD010000238.1, forward strand.
TTAACAGGGTTTTTTTTAAAGCCTAAAGAAAGAGAAGACTAAATAGCAGATAGAAATATATTCTCTCTGTTCAGAGGTTACATCTAATCACATGACATAATCAATAACTTGTGTAATAAGAAAATACAATGAAGGTAAATTCACACTTGTTTGGCTAAACAGAAGAGATACACTCTCACAGAAAAAATGCATTGAAGGGTCCTGGGTCCTATTATCTAGAGCAGGAACCCATGCAGCTAAACCCTGTTTTATTTACATGAAACTCATTTCAAAGACATCATAACAGAATATTCACAGGCTTGTCCCTCTCTTCAAGGAAATCCATAGGAATTTGCTGGTATGTCATGGTCTGTGTGTGGATCACTACACCCAAACAAAGCACAGTCCAGGAAGAAAGTATGGATTTATTTTATCTGGATTGTTCTACAGAAGCATTTTCCAGGCTACCAACCAAATAACATCTTAATTAATTATAATAATCAGAAACCCAGTTGAACAAGTACTTTGGAACTTGGTAGAGATAAATTTGGTAGACACATACTGTAATGATAATTTTAACACCCATTCCTGTTACAAAATCAAATTATACCACCAGGCAAATTCTGTAGGAAAGCTGGAGAGAGGGATATACAGAATTTAAAAGGCAAGGAATTCTTTACAGGAAGTCCACAGAGCTAACCAAACTGCAAACTTCTATGCATTAGAGATATATTTTCCCTTATTAAATTCATAAAGTATGGAGCTGCCATCCTTGATGATAAATAGCTCGTCACATTTGAAGGCTTTCTCTGGGTGCAAGGAGACCTGAAAAACCCAGCAGCAGGAATGGAGGTGACTTGTTACATTCAGAGCAATCTTAGAATAATGTCATTTTGGAATGTAATTTTGCAAGCAAACCTAATAGCAGGCATTACTAGTGCTCAGATGTCACTCTGAAGATTGATGCATCAACATTGCACTGAGGCAGTACAAGAGCCTCAGAAAAATAGATTAGCAAAGCTTAGTATCCAATGAAAATGTAAGGTTATAAAGTTAAAAAATGCACCTGGCCAGGACATCAAGAGGTCAATTACTTTGTCTATTTGCCCAAAGGCAGGATCATCTCTAACTACATCATTCCAGATAGCTTTTTATTCTGCTTCCATTTAAAAACCTTCAACAAAGAGGTTTCACAATTTCCAGCCACTTCATTTCAATGGTTCCTTATCTTTATAATTAGAACGCTCTATGGTGCACTTGAGGGTGTGATTTCAGCATTCATAGGTACTGCTGCAACATCTTTACTGCAGGATCAGGCATTAAGAGCAGTGAAACCGTCTTGACACAGGCTGTATTTGCTGAGCTTTGACTGGATGTCCATTAGTAACAACAGAAGCCCAGTACAGTTTTGCTGGTATTAATCAAAACAAGCTGATCTGCTGTACTTTTCTCCCATCACCTCCCTTACAGTATGGGTTTCGTTTTATTTTCTTTGATGCCATGATGTTTCACAGTTTCCTCTTACAACTGCTGTGGCAAATGGTGAACACTATGGTTTCCAGGCTCTTACCCAGATTTTTTCAAATTGATTCAGAATCAACTGACAGGTGCCTGACCAGTGTTGTGTGTACTAGTATGCTTGTTTCAGTGGGGCTAGAGTTAATTTTCTTCACAGTGGGTAGTACAGGTTTTCTTTCCCCCAGCCCATGCCTCCAAACAGAAAGAAAACTAGTAAGACACTGACAAAAATAATAAGATGAAATAGATTCTTTCATGGTAGACTAATTTCTGTGAGTCTGTGCAGTGAGTGTCTCTATAGTGCACTACAAAAGGAAAACTGTAGCATTTCAGAAAAAAAAAGTGAACCTAGATTGGAATCCTACTTCAAAACATTGGATGTTGAAAGGAAACATTAAAGCACAGAATCAAATTTGATAGAGGTATTGGTTAGAACTGAAATGCCTCCCACAGTGAGATCAGTCCTTAAAAGCAAACTCTGAATATCGAAACAATATTGAAAGAGCAAGACAACTTTTTGAAGCCTGGGAGAATGCATAAATGATGCAGATGACTGGCATTAACATGGGTATAAGGCCCCACTGACAGCAAAATCTCTTCTTGGAATCTTATAATTGTGTGGTGGTAGTGTCCATGCTCCTGTCTGCAGGGTCATTTTACCAGACCCAACAAAGAGTGAAGGTAAAGAGCAGTGAGTGGAAGGATTACAATGCAAAATAGTTGCTTAAGAAGCATGTGTTGGTAGGACCTTCATGACAGATATGGTAAAAAACAAGGTCTGCACTTGACATTGCTGATAAAAGACTGAGAATGGAAACACTGGCTGTGAAGAAAGAAGCCACTGAATCTGTTGAAAAAAATGGAGAAAGCATCCTGCTGAGGAAATTTAAAGACTAAGTCCATCTAAAAACCTTCAACCAGGTTGAAATTCCTAGGTTAGGGGTTTTGACATCTGAATTTCCTTACATACTCAGTGTGGTCAGGGGGAAGAGAATCATCACTGCAAGGCAACGCTGACCTCACATGCCTGGAAGGTACCTCCCCCTTTCAGGTAATCACTGACCAAAAGAATGATTTTATTACAGTGTAAAGTACTTTCAGAGGAGGAAAATGGGAAGTGCAACAGAGTTCTCCAAACGGAGCAGAACGACATCACATGGACCATGTGGCATGAGGGTGATTCACCATGTGCACACAGGAGCAAAGGGGTTTTAGCCCAAAAGCCTCAGAGGAGCTGGCCCTCTAATGCTTGCTGAGTACAACAGTGCAGTGGCACCATTCTTCCTTGGTCATTAGACACTGCTGTCATAAATGTGGTGAAGGGATTCTTTATTTTATAACGCTCTTAAAACCAGACCAGACGCCAAATAGGAGTCTTTACATTCTGTAAAGCAGCAGTGAGTAAAATTATGAGATCCATAAATTAGAAGAAATCATTACTTTGAAAAACTAAAAATAGAAATGAAAGAAAATATGCCTGGAAGGGTTTCAAGACATTCTCTAGCCTACCTTCCCTTCCCAAGTCAGGATCTGCTCTTTCTTTTGACATTCCTAAAAAAAGTTTATCTAATACTTACTCTCAAAGACTGCTACTAATAAAGGTTTCACAACCTCTGGAGACAAGCTATTTCCAAATTTAACTTGAAATTCCCCTGAAGCAATTTTAAATGGTTCCTTCTAGCTGTAAGATCTACACAGATTTCCCTCTTTCTTCCCCTTCTTTTGAAGCCAGCTCCCTATTTCAAGGAACACAAATCTGAGTAAGTCAGTAATATACTAATTTATACTCTTCACAGCCCCGCTGAAATTAGTTGCTTCCAACAGTGCAGATCTCAGCATGTAATTAAACCTGTAAAATTCTATCTTAATGCTGAAATAAAGGTTTCAAAGATTTCATTCATACAGACCTGTTCTTTATGCCCATCTTGATATCCCTAATGTAATTCTCTTACAATTTGTCCACATGTTATAATGACAAATGATTTATCACCTTCTATCTCTTCAATCTAAGTCTTCAGTAATTTTCTATTTCAAAAAAATTTCTCTTTCATATTTTTTTAAATGACTTTCAGCCAAACTTCCTAATACTGGCCATAAGTGTAATTACTATGACTCCTACTGAACCAGCAGCTTAGAGATTATTGAGTGGCTTCTGCTCCTCCTGGTGTGGTTGGGAGTTCTGCCATTGCCTTCAATAAAAGCAGAACTATACACCCTGAAAGAGCCATATTATTGGATAACTCAAAGTCTGGTGAGAATTGACACTGGTATAATGACAACAGCTTGTTTTTTTAGTTTAGGATATCTTAATTGGATTAACCAGTCTTTGTTTTGTGTAATGATTTTATATCTCTGAATGCAATTTGCTATGATTAAATAAGAAATGTTTTCTTGTTCAACTGACATCAACAAGAACAGTAAGTAGCTTTCAGTCAAAACTATAAATTCCAACTTGCATCTCTTCATGCACCAGGAATCTTTGTGTGAAAAAGGAGACAGGGTTAGTGTGAGGAGGAAGGAATTCAGTCTGGCAACTGGGAGTGCAAGAAGAATTAACCCAGTCTATTTCTCTTTCAGGTTTGCGTCTCAGGCAGAAACAAAAAATGATTCCAAAGGCTGCACCTACGCACCCTGCTCTTAGCAGATGCCAGCTTCACAGCTGTGTGGTTCAGTGTAATGCTGTTGGTTTACACCAGGGGTGGACAAAGGAAGGTTGGTGGATGGAAGACAACATGAAGCTGAGGTGGGGCAGGGTTAGATGTCAGGAAAAAGTTTTTCACCCAGAGCATGATAGGGCACTGGAACAGGCTCCCTAGAGAAATGGTCACAGCAGCAGCCTGACAGAGTGCTAGAAGAATTTGGACAATACTCTCAGGCACACAGTGTGACCCTTGGCCTGTCCTGCACAGGGCCAGGAGCTGGACTTGATGATCCTGGTGGGTCCCTTCCACCTCAGAATATGCTATGATTCTCAGATGTTTGCTGCCTGAGCTGAAGTTCAGGTCCCTCATAAGGGAGCAGGTGAGACATTTCCACTAGCAGTTTTTGCGATAGCACTTGACTCAGCTCCTACCTGCCTTGAATATAGCTCTGGCTGATCATTAAGTTAACCAGATTTAGGTGCACTGTCCTAAAAATCTAGCCAGGCTTCACCTCTCTCATGAGAACAGAGGAACAGGCAGGAGACTGCCCTTACTATGACATAACTGCAACTTCCTAAGGAGGAAGTGTCTCTCTTGGAAACAGAGGATGCAGACTGGCAACACAGGGGCAGGTTGTCAATGACCACATGAGATTCGGTGGCAGGTGCTAATGTATAATCCATCTGTCAAAATCCAAAGAAGCTGCTTTGGACTGGGATCCTGGACTCAGGCTTTTCCCTAGCATTGAACTACATTAGCAAGGGAAATTCTATTTGTTGGCCTAAAGATTCTAGAGTGCCTAGCCAATTTTTATTTATTTTATTAAATACTACTTTCTTTTAACTTGATTTTACCACAGAAAAAGCATGCTCCAGAGCAATGTGAGATCCAGTTTGCATTGTCTTAAGCAAGCCACATACTGGCCAAATAGTTTCTAAATCATCAATATGCTATCTCACTTTTCATCCATAATTTCTTCTGACCAGATTCAGGAATACTTGGCCCAGTCATTTCCCAGGCAATGATCTGGCAAGTGATTAAAATGCCTTCTTGGTCATCATTTATTCGGATTATGAAAAAAGAAACAATTTAACATTTGCTCAGATTTGGAAAATCTTCAAACAAATTTGCCTGGGTTTTTTGCTCTTATTTTGTTCTCTGTTGAAATAGATCCATTCTGGTCTTCGTGACATAGAAAAATAATCATCCCACCAGTCTTGCAATACATAAAAAACTGGAATTCTACATCCCCCTGCTGGAAAGATATTTTGAGTATGTGTAAGGCATTACACCACCACCTGATCCTTGCTAACCTGGCAGTTTGGAAAGCAAAACAGGCTGATACCTATTGAATTCCTCTGCTTTCTCACCTTAGCTACTGCAGAGTCCACCTACGGGAATCCCTTTTGAAGAAACTTGCCATTTTTACTTACAAAATACACTTGTCAAAAAGCAGAGCACAGGATTGCTGCAGATTTTTTTTTTTTTGTAGGATTTTACAAACTTATATCTTTACAGAGTAAAAAAGGTAAAAATCAGAGCTACCAAATTAAGGTGATAAAATTGCCTTCAAAATCTTTATGATGGTAGAAAAATCCTGTCAAATGACTCCTGTATGCTAAACTAAATTTTACAAATAATTATTTTAAATGGCTGCCTGTTTAAAGAATAAGAAAGCTGGGTAGTTGTTCTGGTTTTTTTCCTCCTCAAAGATACTGCTGTTGCAGGAAATTGTGATGCTTCTTGAGTAAAGCAAGTTGGGACATCCATCAAGATGAATGTGTTTACGTGCATACCTGGTGGCACAGTTTGAAGTGGTATATTGTAGATATAAAACCCTGATCAAACTTAACAGGCAGGAAAATTTTGTGCAGTAATTGCATTTCTTTGTTCCTTACTAAAATCAGAGCTGCTGCGTGGAAGCATGCAAGTATTTAATTTTGTCACATAATTCCCTCAATTTCAGGCCATGGTAAGTAACACTTTTGGTACATGTCAGCAGTCAATTCCCATTAGAACATCTAGCTATTACATGGTTTAGATGTAGCTGCCTGACGATTACTGCTGTGTGTTGTGAATTCATCACTCCAAAAATGGCAGAATAAATTGAATAGTAAGGATTCTGTATGAATTACCTTAACCTGTGAAATGATAATTTCTGAAAGCTTTGTCACGTTATCAGCTTTTGCTGGAGAGGATTTGCAGAACACGTGCTCTAGGCAGGAATCTTGGTGGAAGGAGATAAATCTCCTCTGACCAAGTGAAGAGAGACCTCTACAGGTGTCTGGTTTTCTCAGTCCAAAGACCTTTGGAAATCATTCCCCGAAACTCTCAAGCAAAAGATGTGCCCAGTGCTCAGCTGCTGAGTCGGAGGAGATGGGAAAAAATCCTGACCTTACTCCTGAGGGGAGCTGTGTTGTCCTTCCTGGTGCCACCTTCAGTGCAGCCCTCCTGTTTCCCTGGGGAATGGGGGATGTACAGGGGATGTGCAAGCAAGCAGCCCCCAGACCAGCAGCCAGAGGGGTGGGAAGTGTGGCCCAAACACCTACAGGACTGTTCCTTCCTGCACAGTGCAGGGTATGCTTGGCTCTGCAGAGGAGCTAATTAAAGGCCAGACGAGCTTTTAAACAGCCAGCTTCATTATGCTTCTCTACGAGGCACACTGGGACTCAAGTTACTTATTATCATAACTGTTTTGTAGTATGCACCAAGGCCCCAGAGACAGCATAAATAGAAGGAAGCACACAGTCCTACAGTTTTGCAGAACATTAATTTCTGATGCTTCTAAGGAGCTCAATCCATCTGCAATAGGTAGCAGTCCCTTCTGACACTACTCTTTGCTGCTTGAGCACCACGGTAGGGTGTAACCTTGATGCAGATTTTTTGTATATTTTGAAAAGCATGCTATCTTTCTCCATTACTGAGGCTTATTGACAGAACTAAAAGCAGCCTGATGGAAAGCAGGAACATCATCTACAACCATACTTTCTGCACCAGTATTCATATAATTTTTTCTCTCACGTGTATCAACAAGGCTTGCATCACTGAAAATGCTGGGAAATAAATGAGAGGTAAGAGAAGAAAAATGCTAAATAGGTATTTCTATGACAGACATAGCAATGGAAATGTAGAGCTAAAAGCTGCTGATTCCATACAGTGCTTAAGCCTTTAAGAATTGTATCAGCTTCCCGTCTAAATTTCCACAAAATCATTCTGTTTTAATCTATAAGTACCAATATTTTTCCAGAAATTGTAACTGGGCAGAGATGCTGCAAAAGGTAAGGCCAAATTAGGAGCCACATTTACTTTCCACAGTAATTACATGTGACCTGAAAAAACAGATTCTGAAGTTTCTCATGCATGAACAGGATCAACAGGTACACTTTTCAGTCATCAAGTGTAAAAATATTTATTGATGGAACTGCATGCTGGGGACTACTGAAAACTAAATGTTCTGTTACAAAGATAGAAGATGAAAAGAGTACTCCAGGGGAAACAGAAACTAAGAAAAATAAGAAAACAAAACCTAAGCAAACAAAAAGCAAAGGGTTCTCTTTTTTTCTAAATTTGGTTTTCTCATTGGTATCTCCACAGGCTACACAGTGTTGCTATTCCTGTGTGCACACTCTGCCCCAGGAGATACTTGGAATTGCTGTATATATCTGTACATTATTTCTGACTGTCTAGGATGTGGCTGCATCAGATAGAATTTCATAAGACCTCCGTTACAAAAACTCACAGACATTGCATTGGTGTCTGGCCTTCAGGAAGCTGCTTAATGAATCCTGCCCTCACCTGCTCAGGTGTAAAATAGATGGAATAACTTTGCCCTGGCAATAGTCAGTTTCTCTTCTCTTACGTCATCTGAAGTTTTTAGGAAGGGTATTATGAGCACATAGATAAAGGTCCTTGCAAACTTCCCACAAATTTAAATACCAAGCAGTAATCACGGAAAAAATATTACCATAACAACGTAATTACATCAATATATTCCTTGGTCATGGCTGTATTTACAGATATGCTATACTGTGTATTACCATGTTCTCACAGGCTGTTTTTTTTTTAATGAGTTTGGCTAAGTAAATCCCTCTGCCACACCATCATTAATTCCAGAAGCAGCTGGAGAAAGAGAGATCTGCTACTGTATAGAGACAGATCTAGATACAAGATGAGGGCTCATGCATATGGACCAAAGCACCAACCTCAGGGACCTGCAGGCATCCCCGGAGCATTCCCTGGAGCACCCCCAGCTAAACTACGAGGGGTGATACACCACAGAGCACTCGATGTAATGTGTCATATGCCACTGTAAAAGGCATAAGAGGATCTTTTCATTTCCTACCCTTCAGAAAATGCCAGTTTCCAGTCTACTTAGTCTTGCTGCTTCTTTTTTGTGCTGCATCTGGATTTCCGACCCCTCTCCCTCCCTGGCTGTTTTTCAAGAGAGAGCCTACACTAAGCCAGTGTCAGTGAGAAGTGCAGGAATCTGCTGTTTCCCTGCTCATGAAATTTGCATGGCTCTTGCACTGCCAGACGCTGCCTGTGTTTTCAGGGCTGTGAAAGCTAAATCAAAATATTCACTGTAGCACACCGTGCTAAGCATAGCTATAGCACATTTCACGCTAAGAGTTTACCTGGCTGCCTTCTTTCAAAAGAGGGCTGAAATTGTCATTTTTAGAAAGTAACTGCTGATTTGGGTCTGTTAGCTCCACCTGAGCACTAACAAACAGCTGTGCTGGCTCACAATGCCTCTTCAGAGATGCTTGGGGTCAGGCATCAAGTTGAGGATAGGTGCTGTGAGGAGGGGACGAAGGAGCTGCGCACCCAGTTAGTGCTGTGTCTTTTACAAGATAGCATAAGAACCAGGTGTGTCTCAAGCTTTTGTTTCCACCAGCCTAATGATAGGCTGGCTGGAGGGGTGGAAACTGCTCCATCATGACAAAGAAAGCTGTGTTCTGTCCCCATCTATCTCTCCATGATGTCCCTGCAAGCAGCAGGGTTTCGAACTGCTTGCATATTTCATCATGCAGCAACACCTCTCCAAGCCAATGCGTTGGCCAGTGGAATTGCTCATCATTCAGAGAGCTCAGTATTTAATTTCACTTCTTGAAATTCTGTTGCTCCATGTTCCTGTGGGTCCACTCATTCCAGCCCACCCTTTCCATTATTTTCAATGAAATACTTGAATTCAATGCCATATATGTCCTGTATTTTTTGATTTAGGTGCTAAGGGTCAGCAACAGAATTTTTAGCATCTACAGTGATCTAAATCTAGGACACTACATTTAAGAGTGTCATTTACAACAAAAAACTACTTAAGTAGTCACATAATTGAAAGATGAGAGACATGGCTTGAGACGTGGTAGAACTGAGCATCAGTTTCAAGACCTGCTTGAAGCTGAAGCCTACATGGGATACATGCTTTCACCTCCTAGTGCCTGTATGCCCTGAGAGACCCAGTCCAGCAGACACTATTTTGATAATGTGACCAGGCACATTAACTGGTGAGCACTCCAGCTAACAAGCCAGGACTTACTCTGAATCCATTTCTCTCTAATTCAAACATATCATCAGACAGCTATCAGCTAGCTGAATGATTATTTAAATGAATTATACTGTGACATCCTAATATTTATGCATGCACCCAAAATCTTCTCCTTCAGAAGAGCTCAGCAGTGACATGAAAGCTGTCGTAATCAACCAAGGGAGTCAACAGCTAATAACACATGCCACAGCATATCATGTCCCAGAAAGCCATTTCACCCAAAGTACCCAGTCCTGTCCAAACACACTCAGTGGCCATTCTTTATATTTCCTGAAGGGATTTAGTAATGACCTGCATTTATAGATATCCCTTATATGGTTGTACAAGGGATATAATTTGCAAAACCTATGCTTTTCAAAGGTTTTACAGCTTAAACCACTCTAGTGAATTTTCCAAGAAAATGTCATCTACTGTGGCTAAATGATATGTCTAAAATCCAATTAAATAACAGTCTGGCCACACTGTCTTGTTCAAACCACAGTGAGGACAAGAATTAATGCTCAAGCAGATTTTATACTATTATGTAGAGGATCAGAGGTCTGTACCTGCTAAAGCTCACAATATAAAAGTGTCTGTAGCCCTTAAAAGTTTGAGTATTTACATTCTAAGGAAAGACCTAAAACAACTTCAACTGCAGGGTGGTAAACCTGTTATTCTATTACACAAAGCATATGGGTGTGCTGTGCCATCCAAACAACCCACACTCACTTCTGTCATCCTTTAGATTTTCTGTCATATGGAGAGTCATTACTATAACAAAAAGTGTAATAAACCTTGTACATTTCATATCTCATGACAAAATAGGTTGATCTAGCTATGGATTGCTTTAAGGGTCCAGAACAGAACAGACTGATACCTAAAGCCAGGTCTCTGTTGCTTATAGTTAAAGATGGAAAGGGGAATCCAAAGTGCAGCCCACAAAAAGGGGGATAAAATGAAATCAGGATTATGGCTGGTCATGAGAAAAGAAAAAAAACTCAAAGGGAAATTGCATTCTAGACTGACTTTTCAACCTCGGGTGGGAGCAGGAAAGACAGTTCTGGGAGCTTCCCAGCACCTAACAAGCCCAGGGTTGGGTGCAGAGGCCAGTGTGGGCTGACTTGCAAAGCCATAACAATGTTGGAAATATAAGAAAGTTTCTTATATTAAGCATGAGCTCAATAATTTTGCTATATTTTTAAACTTTATTTCATAGTAGCAAAATTGTGTTATCTTATTAGCAAGTCATTTTATCTCTCAATCTTGCTCAATGCTAAATCTGTGACTAGTATAACGCTGGCTTGACATAACACGCTCTCCCCATTTTTGGAATCATTTTTGTAGAAGGGAAAACATTGTCTCTGACACACTAAACGCCAAAATTCTCAAAAATGTGAAGTGTTTCCAACCCTGAAATGTAGATGTTAGCAAATTTGGAAAATGTGTCTTTCTGCAGCAGAAGTCAGCTTGAGTATCTTAAGAAAAATGCAAGGTAATGAAAGAATAAAAATTATTAGTCACTGTAAGATGATTCTGAATCTCTGCAGCCTCACAATTCTTACTTTCCTAGCTCTGGATTGTTTATAAAACTCACAGAATCACAGAACCAGTCAGGTTGGAAGGGACCTCAGTGGGGCACCTGGTCCAGTCTCCTGCTCAAGCAGGCTCATCCCAGAGCACGTGGCACAGGGTCATGTCCAGACGATTCTTGAGTATCCCCAGAGAGGGAGACTCCACACCATCTCTGTGCAATCTGTTCTCATGTGCAATCACCTGCACAGTAAAGAAGTTCTTCCTCATATTCAGGTGGAATTTCTTGTGCCCATCCAGTTCCTGTGGAACTTCAGTTTCTGTCCATTGCCTCTTGTCCTATTGCTCAGCAGCACTGAGAAGAGCCTGTATCTCTCCTTTTGGCACCACCTCTCTGGATATTTGTATACACTGATGAGGTCTCCTCTCATATCCAAGACTGAGAAACTCAAAGAATCACACAGCACATGAAAGAAAAGGAGCTTTTAAATGAAATTCTTCATTAAGGCATTACTTTTTACCTGCATTCCCAAGGTAATTAGATGTATTTGATCATTACCTGAGTGCCTGTGTCTCTCCTACCTCCAAAACATTGTCTGAACCTTTTGGCCAGTTTCAAACAAATCACATCTGATTAAAAATTCCCCAAAATCTCCATGAAAGAAAGTGACCAAGATGGACTCCCTGAGGTTCTTCCTGAAGGAGAAGGATAGCAGTAAGTGGCAGGGGAGGAGCCAACCAGTGCTCAACTTCAGGGGATTCCTTTGTGAGAGCACCATGATGCCAATCTTCTCAGGCACTTCTTTGGCCAGTCAGGACATGGCGGGCTGCAGAATAAAAGCCTTTGGTGCTGCCACTTATAATTCTTCCTATCCTGGTGTTTCATATTGCATTATTATCATTATCTTTTACCTGTACTATTTATATCTCTAGCTGTAACCATTTGTTTCCAGTCCCCTGGTTCTTTAAATAAGGCTGTCTAAATGTATTACTGTCATTTTTTGCTATTATTATTTCATTTAATTTTTTTTTGTGTGATGTAAGCTGCAGGCATAGCTCTAGCCATTATATGACTTTAATTTGAAGTAGAAATGTACCTAAAATAGTTTCTCTTTTCTTTCTTTTGGGACTTACAAGTTTCTTCTAAATTATGGATGCTTCCAGCCTGTTTTTCATTGAAGATGTAATTGACTATCTGAATAACCTCTCAATTTTCTGTCAGTTGGGTTACATAGGAGTTCTAAAGTCTTGCAAAGTGTTTATCCAAGGCTTACTTTACCAAGCTGATTTTGCTATCCTTATATGAAGGTCAATGGTCAATGGAAAAACTCCTCTTTTGCTGGCTCCTACTTTCAGACAGAATTAGATAGTTTTCAGCAAGGGGAAATATTTTACCCTGAATTATATAGGACATGTAAATCATGTTTTTAATAGGCTTAGAAACTCATGCAATTTCACTTGAAATGTTTCTGCAGTGGATATATGCTAGGGTCACAACACATTTCTGAAAAGGGGATCTATAACATTTCAAAAATTTCTAGAGGGATGCCTTGGCAGAGGGGTCACAGGTAAGGCTATGCTATTGTCTTTCATCTGTAAAAGAGAAAGAAAGATTCAGGCAGGTAAAAAAATCCAAGAGTGTGCCCAAGATGGAGGGTAAGACCAGGCATTTCGTGTCAGGGCAAAGGACTCTCCTTGCTGTGCACAGTTATCTCACTCTGGATGCAATTGAGAGGAAACGTCCCAAATGAATGAAGCCAAAACTGCACATTCCTCACAATGTGCTTTTCCTAAATCTCCTGTGCTTTACTGTAAAACTGCTTCTTAGTAAAATGCAGGAGTTTAGGAGAATAATTTTATTTATATCTGTCCTACTTCATAGTTAAATACACAATTCATTATTCAAATATTCCCTGCTCAAAATGAGGTATAACTGGGAAGGAAGAAATGCTGACTAAATAGGTCCACAACTGCATCTGTTTCTTGTGAGCAGCTGGAGGCAGTGAACTGTTATTAATTTTATTATGTATTTTGTGGTTGCCAGAAGCAAGTTGGATGTAAAGCTCTAGCTAACAAGGTGTATGGAGTGGAAATGGCCTCCCTGTTGTTGGCTGCATCTCTCAGTAAAACTCTTCTTCCTCTCCCACTTTAATCTGTGTCAACAGTGAGTGAATATCCCTGTTGTTCTCAGGATGTCAAAACAGTCCCAGCTCTGGAATCCTCTTCCGTGAACCCACATGGCTGAGCCACCAAGACCAAACATCAAATGTTGCAGAAGTGGCAACCTACCACTCCTTTCTGTTCTTACTTTTCTCAGATAAAATCCACAGTCATTCCAGGGGTCTTCCTTATCATGAAGAGCACAAAGTTCATACTTCAGAGACAATCTTTACCGTATTAGAGTCTTTGGTGTAACACCATCAGTGATTTCGTGCCCATGATGAATGGCCTTGTAATGCATTCAGAGATATTAGGGGTGCACTTTGATAGGCCCTTGAAGTGAAAAGGTGACAGTAAATGCCAATTTTCTTCTGGTTTTATTTCATACCCAATGGTCTATGATGTGGATTGGAGTCAATGAGGCATTCTGGAGATTTGTACAAATCATGTTGCCTATCCAGAAATCGGACATGTAAAATTTTTGCCTCCTAATGAATATATAAGCTAAAGACTTTTGGGTTTGTAAGATGTTCATTTTGATCAAATGATCCATTGAAATTAAAAAAAAAAAAAAAGGAAGGCTGCCGGTTCCTTCAGTTTGGAGGTTTGACAGTTTGGAAGTACAGGTTGGCACTTGAATTAGAAAGCTACTGTATTAGTCCAAAGTCACAGAACTGAAGACATTAAAAGGTGTCTTGTGAGATACCAAACTTCTACAAAGCACACAGAATTTAGTCTATTTTTGCTCTATTTTTCTCATAATTGTAAATAGCTAAAGACACACAAAGACATACAGTTAATCTCATTCTTCTACTCTCTTATGCATTGAATTCCTACATTTTATGAGAGAACATATACAAGCAAAAACTCTGAGCCAATGTTTTGATAATTTCATCACTTTCAATGGAATGAAGCTGTTGGAGTGAAATAATCATGGCACTCACATCGTGTTTTGAAAAGAGCTATTTTCCTTTTAAATTTCGAACAGTAAAACATGTTGTTCAGACAACAGCCCTTAATCACCATCAGCATCAGAATTTCAACCTCTCTTGAAACAACAGCAAGCAGCAAGAGAAAGAATTCCAAATAAATTTAGTAGTAGAATCCAGGTATGTGTCTCATCATGGAGCTTGAAGTAATTAAATTCTTTCTCCACCTCAGCAAGCAGTTTGGGGCTATTGGCAAGCAAGATGGAAGAGATGAAAGTGCCAAGTACAGCAGTACTTTTAGGTTAGCAACAGTGACAGATATTAACACAGCACAGAAAAGCACAACATTTCTGCCATGAGGCTACTGGGGCTAGTGACAGAGGGGTGAGGGTGAAGCGACACCCTGCCCCCTTCCTGAAAAACTGCTTGCATTAGGGACCAGGTTTAAGAGCAGACAATTTGTCTGTGTATGATGTTTCATGACTAAGACTGGAAAAGTTATTTTGCAAGGAACTGTGCTATTAATGAGTTTTAACAATGTCTCCTGTTCACAGAATACCCAGAAACAGATCACAATGACCTCTCATTTATCCACTGTTGGAATTTACATGTCTTGTTGCAAGTCTTTTCAGTCCTCTGAAACTGCTTTAGTTAGCTGATAGTAGTGACAAATCATACAGGATTGCTGTTGTTCCTGAGTGGATTAGCACAACTCATAATTAAGAAAAGGTTTGACAGGGTTTACAGAAAATCTTGAAGGGGTTCAGGAGCTGTGAATAAATGGAGCTGTGCAATAAATGCCACGCCCTAAGGTGCTTTCTTATCCCTCATGCTGCTTCCCCAAAGGGGCACTGCCTAGTGCCTGCCAAAGAGATGATGTCTCTGTAGTCAGCAGGATCAATCCTCAAAGGATCTTTGTCCCTCAGTGGAAAACACATCCTTTTCAGGAAGTTCTCAGCTTCTCACAGCAGATACCATGTAAGTGTTCTTGTACACTTGCAGAGCAATTTTCCACTCTCTAATTACAATGACTATACCCTCACTAGAACATTCAGAGTGTTTGTTTCCAAGTTCCTAGGACAAGACTAGCCAGACAAGGTGGAGTGAAATGAAATGGTCCCAGATTGGGATGAATGGAGGGTAGGATGTGGGATGGACACTGCTGAATGTGCAGACCTGCAGCTAGGCCTAGGTGCACCCTGTATGACTTCCTTTTTACAAATCTGGGTTTAAAGATAGAATATTAAGCTTAACTTAGCCACTGAAAAAATCAAAATTAAGCTATTAAAGGAAAAAGCATCTAATGCACTTTGAAGATCATTGTTTATCAAATTCATTCGGAATGCACATTTTAAATTTAAATATTATCATCTGAGATGAAAAATTTTGTTTTGGCCAGCCCTGTGGTAGGAAGCATTGTCAGGACATGAAAAGGGCTTATCAAATAGTCCACTTGCCTTCATTATGCCTGCAAAATCTGACAAAGTTAGAGAATAATTTTGATAAATGTATCTATTCAGGATTTATGGGTGTTAACCAACTCAGATTCTATCCCCTTCATTTGAGTTTTGGTACAGTCATGGCCAGAAATTCCCATTTTTTCATTTGGAACATGATTAGTTTCAGCCTCTTGCTGATCATCAGTGGGTGAACAGTCTTTACAGCACCTGCAATTGTTTATTCATGGAGATACCTGCCACACTTGATCAAATCATCTCTCTAAACTACTATTTAAAAAATAAATAAATTTGACTTCTTAAATCCCTGGTTGTGGGAAGCAGGTTCTCTAGATTTCTGGATTTTTTCCAATGCTCTTACCTAAGCCCTCTCTAAACTCCCCCCTTCTTTGCCTAAAGGTAACCATGAAACTTGTTAAAATAATGAGATCTCTTTTTCTTCCATACCGTAGACATAATAATATTTTTTTTCAGTCAGAAGGAATTTAGGTGAGTCAAATTTTCCTCCTTTTTGGAAATCCATGGATTAAAAGTCATCAGTGCATTGAGGCTTCAGCTGAAAAAAATACAGGAAAATAAGAAAAAATTAGAAGGTTGCTATAATTCTAAAACTGGGGGTTGCACTCACTAAAAGAAGGAGAAGTAAATGAAAAAATTTTGCAATCTGATACTGATCCCAGCTTCTCAGACATATTTTAGGCAGCAAAGAATGGATGTTTCTCATCTCACTCACTTAGTGAGCCTGCTTCCTCCAGAGGGACTCCTTTATGTCCTAAGAAAAACTGTGTCAGTTCCCAGATGTTCTCCAAATGTTTGACACAAAAGGGTAAAGTAAGGACAAAGATCTTGCTGTAAATTACTTTTTTCTCTCTGTAGTGGATTTAAATGAGATGTTTATTATCGCCTTAACATTCTTACAGTGGTTTAGTTCTGTATAATAGCAAAGCCAGTACTAAGTTAATTAAAAGAGCTATAAAGTCTGAAAGAAGCCAGCAGGTTTCTATGGGTTGCTGATCAAAGGGAAAGTGGTTCTTTTTTAAGTGTTTTTTTCTTGGTCCTTTAGAAACACTATATCTCTCTAATCACCTACAATGTTGCTATGATGACAAAATTACATAAACCCAATAATTTGAAACAAAATAAGGTTGAAAGTGGAATTCACCAAAAAAGGAAAAAAATCAACTTCAGAAAATCAGACCAGTAATTTGTAAGAGCAACCACAGATCAGCCTAGAACAATAATA
Organism: Phylloscopus whistleri; assembly: GCA_017589585.1. Taxonomy (NCBI): domain Eukaryota; kingdom Metazoa; phylum Chordata; class Aves; order Passeriformes; family Phylloscopidae; genus Phylloscopus; species Phylloscopus whistleri. The sequence continues at coordinate 791,188 of JADMLD010000238.1, forward strand.
TTCTGTAATCACAGCACTTCAACGACCTAGTTTAAGAATGAGGAACAAAGGACAGAAATTATGTGGATCAATAATTCACTTGAGTGGTAGTAATGCATTCATGTAATAATGTAGTTTGAATCAATGAGATGAAGCTATGGCTATACACTACTTGGAACTGAGGGAATTGTGTGCCAGGGTTGTACCCAAATCAATTTTCCAGTTAACGTGCACGTAGATATTTTTAATGTTCACAGCAGTGAACTATTTGACTCTTATCATACACTTACTTGCACATAATGGATCCATGTTTGTGTCTGTAAAGAATGGCAGCATTAATAAGATCTATATTCTCTAGGAAAACAAAGCAAAATATTTATTCTTCTCCATAATGCTTAAAGAAACTTTTTAAAAACACATATATGCTCTGGAAATACCATTTTACTCTAAATGTTTCAGATCACCTAACTCATTTTCTCCTATGCTTTAAATTACTCTTCCTGTCCAAGTATAAATGGATTTCTGAAGCAGGGGGATTTTTTCTGGGAGAGGGAGAAAGAGAAGGTTCAAATTTGTCATGCATATTAATGGACACAAAGAAAAAAGGGAAATTTTCTTAGCTTCCCATAACATTTCCTGTAAAAAAAATTATTGTATTTTAAAAGTACTGTTAAAGTGTATCCCAAGGTAAGCTATAGAAAGAAAACCCACAGACTTCTGAATTTTCATTTTCATATCTTAACATAGATACAACATTGTGTCTGTCTCACCTACAAACCTTTTTACCTGGGTATTTTAGTAAACACACAGGACATTTCTTAAAAAGTGCTTGTGTCAGGTAAACTAAAACTTTTGTAGAGACATCCTAATTTGAAAAGTGTTCAATGGGGAGATTCTGAGGTACAGAAAGACAGAATATAAAACAGTGTTAAATCTATGAATCTGACTTATATGATCTAAAAAAGACCAGTCGTGTTTGACACTCTGGGTGTTTACTGGTTTTCTGATAAGGAATTAAGAGAAATACAAAAGTCTGAAGGGTCAGAGCAAGAAAGAATGATCAGCCTCCATGCACATTTTTATTTTGGATTCATTAGCAATTATAATATGCTTTGCCACTGAAATCTCTCAGTGATGAGCGTTTTTGACATGCCGTATCAATAGGGCAGGACAACTGAAAGGTGATAAATTTGACATAAAAATTACATGGCCCTTTTTATTTTCTGTAAAGAACCGGAGGCAATTTGATTCTAGCACAGATATCTTCCAGTGTAAATTTATTTTAAGTCAGAGTGTGAGAAACAGAATTTAGGTAGTGAGAAATTTTTGAAATCATTTTTCCCAGTAAACATAGCCCTATTTGGCAGCGATAGGACCTGGCAAATTAGGCTGATTTTTGCTGATCAACTCAATTTCCACAAATATTCACCAAATTCTTTATGCAAAATCAATCAGCATGTGGTGTCTTTGCACATTGTTCTCTTTATTCTTTTCCCACACATTGAAATGGGGACAACATGATATAAATCCCTCATTGACTCTACACTGAAAAAGGTAAAAAAAGTTTGATTAACAATAAAAAGGAATAAAAAACTATGATTAGTGAACATATTTCTTTCTCTGCATGATTATCATTGATGTCAAAAGAAAATGGGGGCCATACCAAAAGCAACCCAAATACCTGCGATGAAGATAATTTTAGAAAGCACTTGAAAATAACAAATATTTAATCTGGCGTTAAGGAGATGATCTGAAGAACTAATAAATATTCTTAAGGTTGGTACAGGTGTCTTTAATGAGTTTAGATCTGTTAATCTGTTTCAGACTTTGGACTGATTAAGAACACTGACTGAAAAAATACCTTGTGACTAGGGTACACTGGCTGAATACTAAGCCAAGCTCCCAGCATGAACGACACAGTCTTGAGTATATCTTAAAGCTTTTGGCTGCCTTAGACAGAAAACACATACTCAAATGGAGATGTTCTGGAGTAATTTATAAATACTGTATTTTGATCTACATAAAAAAGTGTTCACTGCAAGAGTACAAGAGGGTTGTCAGTAGAAACAAGCAGTGAGATAAGGAGAATGGCTAGAAGTAAGACATAAATCCAGCAGTAAAAGTTGAAAGGTAAAGAAAATTGTTCATACAAACTGGGTGAAGAAAGATACTTGTTCACGCTCCAGAAAATTAACTGATATTTGTCAAATCTTTGGATATTTGTCAGCTCTCTAGTATCATATACATACAATCATACACCTAGTTACCACCTAAAATCCTTCTCTTTCCAGCTGCTCACCTTCTGGGTGAGCATGGCTAATGCCTGCACTGCTCTGCAGCTCAGAGTAACATCATGTGAATATCCCAGGTACAATAAAGACAGACAGCCTGGCCTTGAGCTGCTTTAGGGGAGGCAGAAAAGCAGCTACCCTGGGTGCAAGGTACAAGACTACCGAGATGAATTGGGGACATTCTAAAAAATCGTGAAATTCCCACTTACGACCTAAGTTTTGAAAAATGCATGTGTACTCTTGAGTTTAGAAATGAGACTTACAGCTTCATTTATTTGGAGAACTGCAAAGCCATTAAAAGTGGCACTATTGAAAGAAAGGATAAAGAACTTTCCATCCAAAGCTGTTGAATTCTTCCCAAGCAAGCAAGTAACCCTCCTCTGTGGCTAAAAGAGGAGGCCACATTTTGCTATCGTGACTTATGCCAGTAGTGGGAACTTAGCCAGGGGCAGCAGGGAAAATAGTTGCCAAACTCAAAATTCTCCATACCTAATAATAAATAAGTGTTCCATATATTACACAGATGTTCTTTCTGGAAAATGTCCTCTCCTTTCAGTCAAACTACACAAAATTATCCTTGCAATAAATATCATAGACCTTGCTATAAAATCTGTAAGGAAAATCCCCTCCCCAAATCTGTCTATGGACCTTGCTTTCAGAGTAATATTTGTTATTGTACAGGGCATATTATACCCACAGTTTCCAGAAACTACTGGAATAAATAACCCATTTTAGACTCCCCCTAATTAGAGTCAGGGAAACAATATGTGATTTACAGCCCACAAGAGCCAGTAGAAGCAGGGAAGGCAAAGATTGTGGAAGCAGGGTCATGCAGAGGTCTTGGTGACAGAGAGGTGAAACAGACCTAAAATCTTCATCATATGCTGCTGCAGTCCAATTACTGTGCATTTTGCTACTAAGTTCAAAACAAAAATTGTAGGTTGTGACAGGAGAACATGGCTAGGAAAAGACCCTGAGGAAATGTAAACCTTGCCAAGTACGGAGGAAAGTGCAGAGGAGAACAAGCCTTGTCACCCAAAATAATAAGTAGGAAGATGCCACCACACAATAAAACACACACCAAAACCTTTCCCAATGGTTTGAGACCTGGCATCTGAAATATCACCTTCCTGGGCCTGGTTCTGACACTGTTGTACATTGCTGCACTGAAGGATTTGTTTTACTTTATAGAGATGACTTCAATGGGATTCCTCACACATGCAACCAAAATAAATCATTAGATTCCTTAAGAGAAATTGCTGTATCAAACACAAAGATCTTTGAAGGTTTGTGTCCAATTTGTAGACCAAGCAGGGCATGCTTATGAAAAGAGCTGAATGGTTTTTAGCCTGCAGAAAGGAGGTGTAGAGTTTCTGCAAGTTAAGTAAATTGAATGTGTCTTACAGCAGCTTCCAGAAGCCATTGTTTTTCCAACCTGGAGTATTGGGAATTTGGCTCCTTCTGTATTTCTCTTCTAGAGACCCATGTTATAAGCTTTGTGCACAAGAAATTTGTTGTCATATTTGCTGTCACAGTAGCAGCTGTAGGATGTTTTGAAGCATCTCCAGTGGGGAGGAAGCTTTTGTGGTGAACAACTGCAGTTGCAAAGAGTTCAGTGCACAAGCTCTGGAACATACTGTGTGCCATTAATTTGAATACAGCAACATGGAAAGCTAGAAAACAGGCAGCTGAATACTGCAGTTTGGCAAGGTATAATCTAGGTAGCCTCAGCACTATATGCAGGAGCTACTGGGAGCCTTTAGGTTGAATGACAAGCTTCTCCCACTCCAAGCATTTTTAGACACTTTAAAGTTGCTGCTCATGGCAGCATCTGTTGCTGACTTGGGTGTCCTAGAAGCCATCAGTGTAATTTTAGTGGCCACCACATACAATTTGATACTCAGAGTAGCCTGTATGCGTTTGAAGGAGCAGAGAGGGCTGTAGGAGTGGATGGATAAAAAAAAAAAAATCTGACAATATACCTTTTCTTTTTACAGAGGAATGAGTGCCATAGCTCCCTTGCCCTCCCTTCCAACATCATTTGCTGCTGAAATGCAGCATTTGTGTCACCGAGGTTCAGTGCCAAGACGAGCATTTGCCACCTATATAGGAGCTTAAAATAGCACAGAGGCTGACAGAAATACCTTGAAGGCTGACAGAGGGGTGGCTGTCTGATGTATTATACCCTGTTGTAGGAAGTTTTTATTTATTTAGAATTTTATAAGCACCCTGGGGAGGAATATGGCTTAGATTTACTCTGGTCTGACCAACCACAGTGTGTCTGGAATTCAAAATTATCATGGAGCACTCCCCAAGAGTCTGGAAATGGTGCAGCCCTACTGAATGATAGATTTTTAGCAGTTCTCCCGCATGGATCCCTCTTGGTTAATGTAATGCTGATTAAAGCAAGTACACTTCTTCTACAGCACTCCCATTCATCCCTCCATAGTCACTTACTGCAGAGACCATGCAGGCTTTTAATTATTTTACTAAACAGGGAGCATTTTTCTTGGAAGTGCATAATGAAATTTTAATGACCATGCTTTTAATTCCAACAGGAAGACCTCAAATAGCAGCAAAGTCCATGTGAAACTCCACATATGTTTCAGCTTTCCTTCCATAGCACCAAGCAGAAGGAGGAGTCCGAGGGGAAGGAAGGAGTCTCAAATAATATGTAGCACTGCTACTGTCCTCAACTCATAAACCCCAAGGCTTTGCTTTCCTACAGGAGGGCAAAGCCTGTTTTCTGTGTTTCCACAGCCATGGGTGCCCCCATCCCACTGTCTTTAGCTCATGCAGAGCAGAAGAAACATACCTGTCCACTGAGGTATCTATGCCTCAGACTCATAGTCAAGATTACAAGTTAAACTCTTGGAGAAGAGGAAGAAAATGGTCCTCTTTTTCATTCATTCTGTCTTTGGACTTCATTCTCAGAGGTAAAATATATCTCCAGCCAAAGGCAGCTAACTGGCAAAAAAGAAACCAGGTACCATCACTTTTCTCTACAAATGCAAAAGATTCCCTGGGTAATTTCATCTCAAACCTGGAACCATTCTCTGTAAGCAAATTTTGCTTCAATAAATCAAGAAATCATCAAACTTGGAATGGTTTTCACAAAGATGACCCAGCATATTAAGTTTTTTCACTGTTTTGTTGGAGGATGCACTTGTGAAGGTGCAATAATTAAGGTGAATTAGCTACCAGCTGAAATGAATTATAGAGAGACCTTGAGAGAAATTCAGAGGAATAAAAAAAAAAACGAAAGATGGAAATCTGAGAATTCACATTTGCTTTATTAAGCAACGAAAATTAAGATGTCCTTGCATCATTCCTAGGCAGCTTAATCCTTTATTACTAATAAATGATCTTTTATTTAAAGGATTTTGAAGTGGACAGAGATAACAGTTTAATCATTTTGATGAAAAGCCAAGATTTTTCATCTTCAAAGTGCTGAAATATCAGCATACACCAGTAATAATGAACCTTGTTAATCATTAGCATCCTTCAAATATAATGGGAATAACACTTTTCCTAAGAGCTTGCAAAAGAATTGAGAAAAAAGCGGGTGGGTTTTTTATAGGTTAGACCTTTTATAACTAACTTTATTCATATTTTAATGAGTAATGTATGAATAAGTGGATTTTTAAGTTAACAAATGAATATTTAAAGAAAAGAGAACAGAATGAATTTGTCAATCAAAAGACTTCCAAACCCAGGTACATGCTCCAGGCGTGATCTTGAAAACATTTATGCACATGAGTAACTCATGACTCATGACTCATCCCAGTAAAGTCAAGGGTACTAAATTAACCTTTTATGAGGAATGCATGTTAGGATGACAGTTTGTATTCCATCCAACACGGTGGAAAAGATAAACATCTGCAAGGTAGGGGCCTAATATAAGGGCATCATCTAAGCTTTTCTCCAGAAGATGGAAGAGCAAATCTCTGGGAAAGGCCCTGGGAGGAGGGAGGCATCAAGCTGACCATGAGCACATGATGTGCCCGGCAGGAAAGGCAGCCAACAGCTCCTGTGTATGGTAACAGGGGCATGGCACACAGACAAAGTAAAAAGGATCATCCCTCTCCCTTATGGCACTCATCACTCTAGGTAGGGCATTGAGTTTTGAGCCCTGCCATGCAGGAAACACATGGGAAAACTGGAGGGAGCTTTTAGAAGGTTCCAAGGCAGTAGGAGCTAGAGTCCTTGGCATATGAGCAAAGGTAGGAGGAGCTGGGCTGCTTCATCCTGGAGAAGAGATCACTTTAGGGGCACCTAAAAGCCCCTCAGTGGCTTCAGGGGGTAATCAGGGAGACAGAACTGCGTTCCTCATAGTGGTACAGGATGGGAGAATGAGACACAAATGTCCATGCATGGAACTAGAGTGTTTCAAACATGATTTAAGGAAAAGATTTTTCCCCGTGAGGACAGTCTGAGAATGGGGCACGTTGTACAGAGTGGTTGTACAGTATCCCTTCTTTTCAAGATCCAGCTGGACAAATCCCTGAGCAGTCTTGTCTGATACCATAGCTTACCCTGCTTTGAGCAGGGGTGTGAACCAGGTCACCTCCCCTGACTCATTTTAACTGATCCCACAATTCCACAAATCACCTACTGTTGCTTAAACCATGTAAATGTTGAATTGGCTCTTATTAGGGAAGAAATTGTTCTTTTATTCCCACATTTCCCCAGAAATGGTTATGTTTTAGCCTTCTAATGAAGCTCCCCAAACCTGCATACTACCAGGCAGCCTTGATCCTCCCATAATCACAAGCACTTACCACAAGTTACTGGTATCACTACTTCAGTCAGTATCTATACTGTACTCCTGGTATACCACATCAACAGTGAAACAACAGAAACTTATTCAACAGATCCTTCTGTCTAAGAATAGATTCAGCTTACTTCATCAGCCATCTTGCTTTTTTTTGGTTTTCCCTGTAAAATACCATGATAAAAGGATTATACACATCACCATATGAAAGTGTGTGTGGCCTCTAATATAATACTTTTATATTGATGAATACTTTGGCAGGAATGTGCACCAGCACGTTTGTAAGAGAGTGAAGGCAATCAGTATATATGAATCTTTTCATTTTCTATGGCCCCTCTTTACACCAGATGCCCAAACAGGGGCTATTTTCAGTTAACCCAAAAATTTATGCACAGAGGTCAGTGGGCTAAACACTGAGCTTGGTAATTCTAAGAAAATCCCACTTTGAAGTCTCTTATGTATCAGAACTGTTTGCAGGCATGAGCATCTCTGTAAGGGTCTACCTAGAAACTAGAAATGGTCATGGTTATCAAACCCTACAGCCATCCTGGCTGGGGCACTGTGTCAGGAATTTGACTCCTGTAGGCTGGGAATGGGCAAGGGATGCCCAGTGCCTGGCCCCCAGTAGGGTTCAGGCAGGAGAGACAAACACATGAACTCCAGCTACAGCAGCACATTCAAACCCAGAATACTCAGACCTGGGGGATTTTGGCTTTGAAGTGAAAGAGAGAAACATCCAATGAGTTTCAGCAGCTCTGAAGTGGCCATTCTTACTTATAAAGACTCTGGGGATTTATATCCTTTTAAATACTTATGCCTTCTATATCTGGCCATAAGTCCATTAAAAATGTTTGCAGCAGATCTTGGGGAAAGACCACAGTTTTGCAAAAATAAAACAAAAATTAAAAATAAATTTAAAAAAACTAACTTTCCGGGAAAAAATGCTGGAGAAAGATCTTCTTCAGCAATTTTCCTGCAAAAAGGTCAAGCTCAAGATGTAGATAATAGAGCAGGGAAATAGCTGAAGAAATTCTCAGCTGGTATCTTAATAGTTATAAATCCTCTTATCTCTCTTGCAGGATGCTTTCAACCATTGCAAACTGCTTCTTCCAAATCTAAGGGTGACAAGAATTACAAAAGAGGACAGACTAAACCAGATGTCACCCCTCTTGGACAGATAGAAAAATCAAGTATATCTCTGTTCTGGATACCATCATAAATAGTGAGAGGGTCTTGTAGGTAGAGAGAGAGGAGAGAGAGGAAGAGGGATATACTAGGAATATTTCTTCTTACAGTATTGGTATCTGCTTTTTCCAGCTTTCTTTTGGGGTCACGTAAAGAAAGAAGGAATTCTATAATCAATGTTCCAACATCAGAAAGTCAGCTAAAATAGATTGCTTTCCCACTGCAGATCTCCTTATCTACACACTAATTTAATATCTACAACAGTTAATGAAATCTGAAGTGATACTTGATGTAAGTTTTTAAACCAAGGTGAGGGAATATCTTGCTGTCCAAGACTTTGTTCTGTGCTCAAGTGCCCATGGCTATCTTTTGGAAACGATTCAAGATTTTTTTTTTTCTGTGTAGCCTTCCCAGTCTAGACCTGTATTAAATGAAGTAGATGATAAGCAATAGCCAGACTTGTTATCTCTCTGGTTATTCTTGAATTATTAAAAGTAACTATAGTTATAATATGGATGATTCAGAGGTTTATCTTTTTCAAATGATATAAATACAACAGTCTAAAGCTAAATATGTATCTGGGCAACATGAAGGATGGATAGAGTAGCTGCCTGAGCCACGCCTGAGTAAGACTGGTGTGTGGAAGAATATTTATTGAAGAACTCTCCCAAGTCCAGTGCAGGCTTCTTCTTTTAAGTGCACACAACCTGTAGCAAGGTCATGTTGTACTTACTCCTTTAGTGCCCTGGGTGGTTCCCCACTGTTAGATGCTCCCACAGACATGTGCTGAGGCCTGGAGCAGTCCCTTATTTCACCCCCACGATGCTGTGACCTTACCCATCACCAGGTGTTGGCTGAGAGCACAATGATGAAACACGTTTAGGTGTACAGCCTTACTCATCACGGAGTTGGACACACAACAGGGGCATCTCCTCAGCCACCTCAAGTACCTCAGAGCTTCTCAAAGGCCATGGAGTCATATTTAAAATGAGTAGCAGCACCTTGGACACAATCCATAACTTAGGCCTAAGTTATTTTCAAGGCTAGTTCAAGCCACAGAATTATACAATCATAACCTTAACCAGCTCTTTTCTTGTGTGTGATGGAACTCAGATGATAATGAAGGCCACATAGAGGACAATACTCTTGCAGGGATCAACACAGTGGAAACAAACTATTTTAGGAGCTAAGGAGTATGTTTTCTTACCAGCTTCTGCTTGAAGGACTGTAAAAAAGAGGACATGGTCTTAAGCTGTGCCAAGGGAAATATAGGCTGGATATTAGGAAAAAAGTTTTTTACAGAAAGGGTAATAAAATATTGGAATGGTCTGCCTGGGGAGGTGGGGGATTCACCATCTCTCGATGTGCTTAAGAAAAGACTAGATGTGGCACTTGGTGCTATGGTTTATTTGAGGTTAGGGTTGGGTTGGACTTGATGATCTTGGAGGTCTCTTCCAACCTAATGACTCTGTGGTTCTGTGATTCTGTGTGACTGAAAATATGTTCTTTAGAGCATCTGCAACATTTCTTGGGTTATTATGAGCTAATGAGACATGTGTTACCCCTAAACAGCATGAGAAAAACCTCAACCTTCTGCTGTGAAAATTAAACCTTTTGAAAGTCGTCACTAGTCTGTAGCCAAAAACATCAGATGCAGAGGTGAAAATAATGAACTATATGAATACACATGTAGTTTCTTCACTTTACCCTCCTGAGTATGCTCCCTAGGTGCTTCATGCTATGTCAGTTTTCATCTGCTAAAGATCTGTCCTAACACTTGGAAATTAAGAAATGTAGTTCGAATAAGACTTCTTGAATAAGTTCGGAAGTGGAGTTGCAAAAGAACTTAAAATTAGTGTGTGTTATACTTATTTTCCTATTCTTTTTGCCAAAGAGATTGATAGAGTTAATACACATGGTGTTCCTGATGTTCAGGAGTATCTTTTTCCAATACTGTTACTCCATTATGTTCTTTCTCATGTAATTCTTTTCAGAACTGAACAAATCCCTGCTCTGGTGTTTGGTTTTGTTCTCATATTCTCCTTCATGCTCCACATATAAAGGAAGAAAAAAAAATACTGCAATATGAAATAGTTAGAATCATAACACTGATAATCTAGAGTCTGAAAACAGACACTAACCAAAACACCCACCCTCACCCCAGCATAATGCTACTTAGCAATTAATTGCAGTTGTTTGTAGGTTGATTTGTGACTTGTACATTTTAATTTAGCCTCACCAGATACTCCTTTCAAACAGACAAGTAAACAGATTCCTCCTGTTTAGCTCTGTCTCATCTTCAGCAAGGGGTCTCCAGTTGATACTTTGGGGTGACACTTTGAGCATGGCTGCACAAAATGGAACCCAGGTAGAGGCACTTTGGAAAAAAAAGCCCTTGGAAAGTTCATTATTTAAATATTTATCATGTGAGCCTGCCCTCTTCCTCTCCCCAGCATTACAGCAAGTGTACATGACAATGAAAATATGGGCTGACATTCCAGAATAAGACAAACCTACAGAAAACCATTGACTTTGGGACTCTTGCTGAGAAAGAATAATCCATAATGATTTTTCACATGTGAAAAAATGTGAAGGAATGAAAAGACTGTAATTTCACAAACCTGACATAGCTAAGATGAGCTTCAAGCCTTGATCAGCACACACAGGCTTCTTGGATGGCAGTGAGTGCAGGACGTGAGCGCAGTCACTGGAGTTTAGCAAAGCATAGATGAGAGCTGACTGCATCCAAGTTCTCTGTTTGTGTGGCCCTGCAAAGGCCAGAGATGCATCAGAGGCTTCCCATCCATGTTGAGTACTCTTCAGATGTCAGATGGTGTTTCTCTTTGTGGGTGATCCCAATCTAAAGCTACATTTTAGAGGTAATAAAGAACAAAGCCTCAATTTGTCTTTCAGGATTGTGCAAGACTCCCTCAGAAGATCCTTCAGGAACACGAAAAAGGTAGAAAAATCCCCATCAATTACAAGTTGTCCTTGTAGCATACATTTTGGAGACAATTTGAAGAAAAAGATGGGTCTAGGTGAGAAATAAAGATGCCACAATCTAAATCGCATTTTTAAACTGAGAATGTCTCTCTCCCCAGAGAATTACAACATTCTTACCACAAAGGAGATAAAAATATATCAAGGCCAGCTTCTCAGAGTGTGTTTAAAAGGTAGTTTTATTTCTCACTCAAGTTTTTCGCAGTTCGAATATGCCATTTGTGCTTGTGTTGTAATGGGCAATATAGAAGGATTGAAATGCTTAAAAATTACATGATTATCACTGTAATTTAACACTCAGTTAATGAAGGCTTGAACTGTTGCCCATATTGCCATAGCGTAGCTAGCAGGTATCCATACTGAACAGAGTTTACATTTGCAGAAAACTGAGTTAGAAATAAAGGTTAATCCACTGCCATATAAACATTTGATCTTGCAATGATCCCATTAACCTTTCTTGTACACAAGGATTAGGCATAAGTAGCTAGCAGAATACTAACCTTATTTAAAATTGCAGAGCTGTGAGTACCCAACTTTTTTATTTTTCCACGTAGGTGCAAAAGTTTAAAGCTTCCTCTGCAAAGTGATCAAGCCCAAAGTCTCACAGGTTTTGTTAATGTGTTAAAACCATGCTGCAATCAGCAGTTCAATGAAGCAAACTCAATTAAAAATTTTTAAAAAATTAATCTCTGTTGGCTTGATTTGAATCCTATCCTGACTATGAAAGTGAAGAGGGGTTGGGAAGTTCCTCCTCGTGGGCTCTGCAGCACACCCTTTCACCAAGAACTCAGGAGAGACCCATCCTACAGCTATGACTGAACCTTCCAGCAGTGCCAGTAGCAGAGATTCTCTCTTGGCTGGTCCTAAGGGAGGAGTGGGCATGCCAAGTTTTATGATGTTAACAGCTAGAAGTTTTTTCAACTCACTAATGTCTTCTCATTAGTGAGACCTATCTGCTTCCCAGTGGAGGGACTCTGGAGAGCTGCACTGGTGTGAACTTTTCACCTCTGCAAGATCTCAGTGAAAAATAAATGTAGTCAACAGGGCACTGCAAAATCCAGCTCCAGTGCTGAGTGCAGTAGCTTGGATGTCTGCATGTGTGATTACAGAGTTACTGCTTCCAGGCAGAGGGGAGGTCATTAATCACAAGGTCATAGAATTATTTAGGTTAGAATGGGCTTCTGGAGGTCATCTAATCTAACCTCTGCTCAAATAAGAAAGTTCAAAACCAGAGCAGGTTGCCCAGTACTTGTAGCTTCTGAGACAGCTTTGTGTGGCAGGGAATGGCACACAGAGATGAGCAGTGTGACAGTAGGAAAGTGACACTGGGAATAAGAGTGGATGATGGCTGTGAAGCAGGCTTCTAAATTTCTGTATGCTCCACTGTTTGGCAGTCTATTTCCATCTTCCAACCCTAGAAGAAAGCTAGCAATAATTTATTTGCATTTTCTTTAAACACAAGCAAACTTTTTGGGCATGTTGCCATAGGAGGTCAGCTTCATTATTTCAGGAGTAGAACATGCCAGGTTGCTAGGGGATGAATTTAAAAACAACAAATAATTACAAACCTGATAGTGGATTAACCCATAAACTAATACTGTGGTTGTATTTTGAATGATAGAGCTAATATTTTAGTTTTTAGGTTAAAAAAAATACATAAATATGCACGTGTGTTTTATGGATTACGTGAATCAATATTTTTGGCATGAAAATAGAAGCTATTTGCAAAAGAGGCTTTGGGTCTTCCATGAGCTTGTGCAGCACCTAGCACATCAGAGCTGCTAAAAAAAAAAAAATCCATAAGTATTATTTATTATAATAAGTTATTTATTCTGGTGTTTTTGCAGATCTTTTGTCCCATCTACTCTTCCAACTGAGTTTCAAGAAAAAATAGCTATTCTAGGTTATCCCTAAGGAGATGATGGCAAGATGAGTTGCCAGGGCACCACTGAGTCTTTGGGTATTTCCAGAAGCAGTTGTGATGAACAAGACCAGCGTTGCAGCTGCTGCCATTCAAGTCCCATTTGTTGCAATACCCCTACAGCCATACAAATGTTTCTGGAAAAACTGACTCCTGGAATACCAGCACCCCCAGATGAAAGCAACTTGTGCAGCCCACATGGCAGGAGAGCACCTGTGGCTGGTGGCAGAGAGGTGGTGGAGATGCTGCACCACCCCACCAGGCTGTGACCTCCTGAGCAGCTGTGTCTGGCAGGCCTTGTCACCACTCAGGCACCTGTCAGTGCCACCCCTCTCTCTGCATGAGAGGAGATTTCCCTCTGTATGGACAGCCCATTTTGATCATGCTCCACCTCCATTTATAATGGTAGCTGAAGCACATTTAGGATGCTACTTTGCTCAAAGATGGAAATCTGCAATTATGTTTCTTTCAGAACAATTATTACCACAGATCATGGTGGAAGTGGATAGAAGTCTTTACCATTGTTCTGGGTTCAGCAAATGACTCATGTTTATTTCTCCCTTGTGGCAGCAGAAATGGCAAAAAAGTAGATGTCTGGACATTTTAATGTACCTGGCATAGATGGCAATATATTTGCACTTGCATCTAGCTAATATGCACTTGCTAGACTGCACACTTTATAATCTGCAACAGAAGTTGGCAGCCTCTCCACCTCTCATCTAAGATTTAATGGAAGGCACTGCAGTCTCCTATTAATAGCATCATTTCTCCTAGCTACAGCGCATGGGCTAGTGAGCATAACATGAGGAATTGCCTTAGTACAGCAGCTCGAAAACATGCCATTGTCATAAACAGCAAATCAGGGGCGACAACATAAATGAGCTGAACACACCTTTTGACTGATTGCACATTTCCATTTGCTTATCTACTTGTTAGTTTGCAAATTTAATTATTTTCCAAAGAGTTTCTAATCATTACTGCAAATTAGTGAGCTACTGTTGCATTACACATTGTTAGACTGACCTGACTAGAAGATACAGAATTAAATAGCAGAAAATAGTAGAAATTAAAATGGAAAAAGAAATTAAGTTCTCATAACAAGCGTAAGATTACTGCACATTTTCTCATCATTCAGAAATAACAAACTGCAGGAAAACCTACACTTTAATATCTCTCCTGAAGGAACAGATGCCCTTATTTGTCACTGTCCCTTGCCTTTGCCACCCACCAAAAAAAGCAGGGAATAATATATATGCTATGGTGAATGTCAATGCTGACATAATCTATGGCACTTGTTAGGTTAGGAACCACCTGATCACATCTTTCTTGTTTACCCAGCCTGTGGTCATTTGTTGGGGATGTCATGCCATGTTTTTTAAGGAAACATTGGTCAAATCTGAGCCTTGCCAACAGCAAGTGGTCCTTGGTAATAGATCAACCAGGGTGTAAGAAGTGTTTTGCAAGAGAAATAATGTCCCATCAGGAGGGCTGGCTCTGGGGCACGAATTAAGTCCCAAGGCCTCTTGGCCCAGCCAGGAGACAAGCAGCTCTGTTATGTTCAGATCCCCACCTGTGTGGGGGGCAGGAGCTGCCAGCCTGAGCACATGTTATTGTGGCTCACCACAGTGCCCAAGACACCCCACAGTCACAGTGCACTGCTTTGGGTGGGTCAGGTGCCAAACTGGGATCATCCCTGGCCAAAGATGAAGCAGGTGGCTACCCCAAATCACCAATGTAAACCATGCTGCTCTACATACTTCACACCATCCTGACACACAGTCCCCTGTGGCAGACACTTTTTCCAAAGAATTTTATAGCACGTACGAAGAAAAAATAGTACGTTTTTCCCCTCCTTTCTTATTTCAAATTGAATTTTCAGGTCAAAGAAAGGAGAAAGAGCTCTCACATCAAATTCAGCAGATGATTCATAAAATTAATTTTTGAAGTTACAAAAATAAAATGTCTAAAAAACTGAAGCACTGCATGTCATTTCACTCATTTTTGATCTCATCTCTTTGACTGGATCAATAGCAAAAGCAACTGCAGAAAGACTATCCAGGAAGGAAATCTTTAATAAAATACTGGTTCCTATGGTGAGTGCTAACAGGGCCAGGGTGGAGATGATTGACGTCAGCAGTCAGTGTACACAGTGGAGAGAAACTGCTGACGTAGAGGAGAGACGGCCATGCACAGGGTGAACTGAGCTGAACACACCTGAAGCTCAGTCCACAGTATATCCTCATTATATTTAAAATGCATTCCCACTGTGTCCTCCCTTGGCTGTGTCCTGACTTTGTCTTGAGAAGGGTTCATGAAAAAACAATGTGGTCTTTGAACCAGAAATCATTCTTTGACCTCACCAGGATTTGATCAGGGAAGAGGTTGGGAGAACCTGATTTACACTGCTACATGTTCTTCCTGCTGAGCAAGGAAGGAGCCCCATAAGGCAAACTGCTGATTTCTACCATCACATTTGTATTCGTGAGGCTCCATTCACTGGTGGTGTAAGGCTGGTGGAGCTGAGGGGGACCCCCTTGGTAGAAAATGCTTTATGTCTACATACAGTTAGGACTTGTCTAGAAGCAGATCATCATTTCTCCCTTTTGTAGAAAATTAAGATAAACTAAATTTAATTTCATATGTGAGAAAGCAATTAAGCATCAAGGTTTACAGGTGACTGGTTTCTCTGAGGCTGCAGGCCTACTGCACTGGAAATACTTTATGATGGCTTCAGTTAAACTTTATCTGATTCTTCTACAAATTCAGAGATTATCTTGGATTCCCTTTTTCAAGGGATGCAGCATGTCAGCCTGGCTTCATGTGCACTTTGCTCCCCAGCACCAGAGCCATCTCCAGCTGAGTGAATCTGACTTTCATTCCTTTTCCTGCGCATCACTCTTAAAAGTTTCTTCTGCTTATTACACTAGATTAAAGAAATAGGCTAATGCTGCAGGATTTCCTGATACAGCCATCCAGGGCAAAAGCAGTACCAAGCCCGGAGTGCAAAATACTATCTGAAAATTTCTCTTGGTTTTATGCTATTGTTGGGGTACTTTGGTGCCTAAATTTAAATACAATACAAATGACTGAGAAAGGAGCACAGTCTCAGTGGATTAGACAGTAGATAGAGAGCTAGAGGTGCAAATTAGATGTCCTCACTAACCTATATCTTTCTGCAGACCATACAAAAAAGCCATGGAAGTTGATGACCTAGTTGTTCACATCTAATATGTTAATGCTAGCATTGTCCTAATCTCATGCTGAGATCCCATACTACTCCCAACAGATTTTTATTTAATTTGAGTTTTAAGGCATCCTTTGATGGACAATATGTCTCTCTTAAAAAGCATCTTATTTAGCCTGACCATTATAATATTTGGGGAAAAAAATCAATCTCCTCTGATGGTGTTTAACCCTCTCTCATTTTCTTTCCTGTAGGCCAGTTCTGCTTTTTCACAGAACCACAGAATGGTTTGGCTTGGAAGAGACCTTAAAGATCATCTTGTTCTTCCCCACCCCTGTGCCAAGTGCAGGAACACCTTCCAATAGGCAGTGTTGCTAGAAGACACAGCCAGCCTGATCTTGAACACCTCCAGGGATGGGATCCACAACTTCTCTGGTCTTCTATTTTGGCAGTGAATTGATTTTGCCTATGGAGGTGAAGAACTTCTCAATTTTCCTTACCAAGTAGTACACTATGAATTTCACACCAGTTTGTTGCATTGCTGAGTTCATCATGAGTGTTCTGAGGTACAGACCCAACTTCCAGAATGTTTGCTACCTCACTTTCCCTACCCCCTGCCACCCTGCAGAGGGGTTGTGTTTGCCAGCTTCGATCTTGCTCTCTCATCTTTAGAATAAGACGGAAAAATATTCAATTAAATCAGCTCCAGGGCAAATCTTGTTCCAGGTAACAGGTGTTTGTTTTCAAAGATCTAAATCCCAGACAGACACATAAGATGCTCTCAGCAAAGCAGATGTTTTCAGAGAGGGCTTCATCTGCTCTCTTCTTGGCACCTTTCTCCAGACCTGTGACTGCTTCCAGGGGTGTGTGCTGCTCTCCCTTTGGATTTTGGAGGAGGCCAAATGAAGGGCTGAAAGCTCTGCTTGTGATGGTGTGACTGTGGCATATAATTTCTGCCTTTGGAAGCCTTAACTACAGCCCCCTCACCACCACGTCACCTGACACAAACCCACAAGTTTATGTGTCCTCAGCCTGCACCTGTCCACAGAGCCACCTCCCAAGGGCTTTTGGGGAGGAAGACACCAGGAGCACATGCCACAGCAGGTCATGCAGTCTCCAATTTATGGCCACAGGCTACAGGCCAGGATAATGGCCCATCCCATAGGCTCTGCCCTTGAGCACAAGAGACTCAAGTGACCACCGCAAGAGTGTCCAGACAGTTGGTTTGTCACCATCTCTCTTCCCTGCAACCTGCAAATCTGCCACGAGGAAGAATCCATAAGGGCTGCACCTTGAAGCACATCAGTATGAATCTACTACCTCCTCCCTAGAACTTGGCTTGATAAATTTTAATGTAATTTACCCTTGCTTTTATTTTTTTTCTCCTTTCACGCCTTTCAAATTATATGCCTCAACACTGGCTCATTGCATGTCAGTACTGCTATTAGGTAACTACCTAATGAATTTCAAAAGCCTAAAAAGGCTTCCAAGAGACCTCTTCTTTGTTTACAGAGATGAAGAGGCTGATCAGCTTTTCTGGAAAAATAAGATTTTTGAAAAAAGGGGTTCTGTCAAGCCCCTTTATAACTTATTTGCTTTTTAAACAAAAATAAGCCTTTAAGTAAACTTGTAAGTTGCTACAGTGTGCTGCTTTCAGAGTTGTTTCTTTTCTCAATATTATTACTAAAGTGAGGAAAACTGGTGGGTTTTTACCTCAGCAACAGAGGCTATTTTTTCTAAAAATTTAGACATATTCCCCACAAAAAAAAAAAAAAATCCAAGCTAAAAATTGTGTACCAACAAGAAATAAAAAATATGAATCATAATATGAAGAGAACCAAGAATTCAATTATTTCTTTAATCCATGTTTCTGATAAGTATAATGCATACCTTTCTAAGCTGCTATTGCTGTCTTTTCCCCTGCTAATCTTGGGCTAATGCAAGCCTCTCCACCTAAAAACAGAAATTAATAGAACACTTCTTTCTATTAGACATATGAAAAATGCTTTTCCAAACCAAACCACCACACAGAGCGCAGCTTTTAGATATGGAGAGTGTGTGATCTTAACTCTTCTCACCTTTGCTCATTCAGTTTACATAAATTCAATTCAACATATTAGCTAATACTTGTCACTGTGGTACTCCTCCCTGAAAGGACTTTCTTCCAGCAAAAGCACCACACACACCAGAAGAAGAGGAAGGAGCATAAATTAGTACAGGTTTCCAAAAAAGGCAGGATTTGTACAGCTGTGCTGCATATGTATCTCTGGAGCTCGTTTCTTATTTAGGCAATTTCTCCTACTGGAAATGGGAATTTTCCACAGCCTCGCTTCAACAGATGAGTGAGATGTAGCAAGATGGTTTTGTCCACATAGAATCTAAGCAGTAAAACCAGGAGGATTCATAACACAGAGAGTTGGGATAAATATTTCCTCATTCACTCCTTCTGCCAACAAACAAAAACCAGAAGTTTACCTACACTCTTGGTTGAGATCTGACATTTGAAACAGGCTTTCCTGTCTGCAGAAGGTACCCTGATAACAGTGCTGCACTTGCTCCTAAAAGAAGTAAGATCCTGTTTCCATTAACCAGACTAGCAACTCTCTATGGGTTTGCCACTGATTTCCATGGAAGCAGGATCGTTCTCCACCTAAAGCATCTCTGCTCTGAGACTGTCAGAGAAATAACACTAATGAAGATTTCACTACAGTAACCAATTATTCATTTTAATTGTTTTATTAAAGTACTGAATTTATAGACAATATACAGACACAAAGCTAAGATGAGGACCCAACAGGAGGTCAAATTACCTCTGATAATTAACTGCCTCTCTTTTAAAAGGCCAGTCATTTGAGGATCATCCTGTCAGGAAAGAGATGGGGAGAAGAGGCAAGGCTTTGATTTGATAAATAAAAAGGAGAAAACAAAAAAAAAGTATAGTCATTGCTAGTTTGCTACATTTTAGTATTCAAGGGTCTCTAGAGATCCCTGTGTCACCATGAAGTTTAGCCTGAGTTAATCCACCAAAAGGAACTGGTGAACATTCTCCTAATCTCTAATATTTATAGGCTTTAGAAAGGGAACAACACAGGGGAAAGGTTTAAAACCTCAGATGAGCCAAACCTTACAAGTGTATCCTTAACCTTGAGCACCCTCTTCTCTTTAGGAAAGTGGCTGAACATTTCTTTTTAATCTCATTGACATTTTCTAAATCCTGTTGTCTTTCATGGAGCCCACAGGTATTACCTGAGAGCTTTTCTGAAGAATATTTGTCCTTCCACAGCACCACTAATTGTTGAACTTGTGCTCGCTCCACCACCTCCTGCTGCCATTCCCCTTTCAGTATTTCTATTTATAGTTTCTTAAGTGAGAGGCCATATTAAATCATATATTAATTGCTTTCTTTTAGATTATTTTCTTTTTAAATCTCAGAGGCACTCCCAGTAATTTTTATAATACACACAGCAAACCATCTTTTTCACCTCTGATTTATTTTATATGATGTCATTAATGAATCTCTAGTATGTACCTCCTCAGCTGCATTATTCCTGCTCCATATGAAGAGCAGCGCACTGCTGATCTCACGTAGCTGAAGGAAACCTAGACTCCCACCTGTGAGCAGGGAATAATAACTGAGGCTCCTAAACACCCAAAGCAGTTCATGAAGATGGCTGAAGTCTAAGAAAGTCCAGCAAGGACTCAGCTGGGACATTTCTTGCCAAGCAGAAAGGCACAGAGCTGAGTTCTGGCAGATGATTTGCTTGTCCCTTTGCCTCCTGCCCATCTTGCCATGATGAGGAACCAGAGTTCCCCAGCTGGGTGACCCACCTGGGCACTTGCCTATTTGAGCCTCCCTGGTTTCCATCTCTGTCAGCCCACATGGCACAGCTATTGTAGCTAAGCCTTATTTTCCATCTTTTTTTTCCTTGTTCACACAAAAGCAGTTACATCATCAGTTTTCATGTCCAAACCCAAGACAAAGCAAAAGCAAATCCCCACATCTTGGATCTCTAAAACTCTGCTTGAAAATGTGGTTTTCCCAGCTTCACGAGTAGTAATGAGTTACACTTTCGTATCTGTATCCTAAGCCAACACTACTGAAACATTCATCAAAAGGATAGCAGGGCAGGGCTTTTCAGCCCACCAAGATATTCCCCTTGGCTGTGTACTCAGATTACAGATGTCTACTACAGCAGGCAGAGGGTACGTTCATTTGAGTATCATTCACTTTTAAAGAGAATGATGACGGGGGAGAATCCAACGAGAGAAGGAGAGGGCAGTACATTAATGAACTCTCCTAAATCAGCGTGTGTAACCATCTAGCCTCTTCAAAAAGGCAGCAATCAGCGCCCAGAAAAATAACTCATTGCCAAAGAGATGTCTCCTTTTCAGCTGTGGTTATTGCTCTGCCCGCATGGGCATTGTGTGCAGTGTACTTAGAGATAACATCTAACACAATTTTTCTTTTCTGTTAAAGAAAGTGTATTTTAGTCAATGGAATCAATTTATTCCTTTCCTTGCTTAAACAGGAAATTGTCTTTTAACCAAGATTTCCCTTTCAGCTCAGAAGCAAAGTAATGAACCATTTTTTGTGTGTGTTTTTCCTTGTAACAGTTTTCAGCAAGCCCTCAATTTCCCTATCTGGAATACATTTTCCTGCATTACTGCCCTTCTTTTTAAATTGCATTTGATCTATTTTGCAGCAGTGAGCTGATTTTAGTTTCAACTTTAAACAACAACAAAACCTAGCCCATTCCCAAATATGTATGAGTGTGGTAAATGTAGGAACCATTTTCCATCCTTCACTTAGAGAAGAAAAAAAATTATGCTGCAACAAGAATTTCAGTAATTAAATGGTACAAGTGATTTTCACAAATATGCTCCTGCTGTGAGACCTTTTGCTGCAGATTAACTTTTACATCCACTTCAGCAAAAAAAATAAAAATAACAACTAACAAACAGTTCAATAACATCTCTCCCCATTCCACTAAGTTTTTCCTGAAATCAAACCCTTTATTGTTCTCCACCCAGTCATTGTGGGAAAGGGGACCAGTTGGAAAGAAGTAAGATAAAACATGGTAGAGCATTGGTTCTAATTTTCTGTTTGTGTTCTTGAGAAAGGTTTTGGCACATCCCCATAGTTTCTGATGTAGATTGCTGATTTGTAATGGGCCTTTGCTGTAAGATACTCATTTTCCATGTGGTTAAAATTGCTTCCTGATATTTCTCAAAAGAGCACAATGGGGATTAGAAATTGCTGCAGCATCTCATTTGTGGAGCTCTGCTGGTGAAGTGTAATTGTTCTGAAATCATGCATGCCCTCTGCCCAAAGGCCAGATTCTGCATGTTGCATGAAAGAGACATCCATATGTCTGATCCCTGTGTGCATTGGAGCCTGCCTTTCCCTCTGCCTATGGCACAGTCCTGGCTGCAGGACACTGGGTTCAGTGAACCAGAGGACAACCAACATCCCTCATGGGCCATGTGCTCAAGGGAATATATATCTGCTCCCACAGCATACACAGAGCCCACAGCAGAGATAAAATTCAGCTTTATCATGGACATTCTAATAGTCTCTGCTTATCTTAAGGTCTGATCTGCCAGAGGGAGGTGGAGTCTGGGGTGCTGTTTTGGCAGGATGTCCTCTTCTAGCTTTCGAAGCTGCAGATTAAAGCTCAAAAATGCAAAGCAAGTAACCCCCAAAGCACAGAAAGTACTTGCTCATTAGAAAAAAAAAACATTTTTAAAGGCTTATTGAGCCACTCCCATTATTTTGGAAGAGGCAGATCATGATTTTGAAATGCCTCAAGAGAAAAACAGTGAACTCCTGTTCAGGGAAGAAATGGTCTCTTGACCTCCCCACCCTGCACTAGCACAGCCTGGAATATTTCCCATGCTTCCAGTGGAGCCAGGATTTCACCCACCTCCCCCAGTGTTTCCCTGTGGCATCTTCTCTGTGCATTAACTAAAGGGAACAAGTTCACATTTAGGGAAAGGATATCTTTGGTGTAGCTTCTAGTGGCATAGGAACTGACTAGTGACATGCTTGAGAAAAAATAGAAAATCAATTGAAAGATTCAGATGGTTCTTCGATGCTCTATGTATAATGTAAACAGGATATTTATGTAAAATAATGTTTCAATACTTTTGTTTTAGGTTGCTGTAGGCTGGTCTTTTTTTTCTCTTCCTTTTCCTTCTCTTCCCTTTTTCTTTCTCTTTTCCTTTATTTACTCTCCTTTTTAATTCCTTTATTTTGTTTCACTTTAGTATGGTTTTATTTTTCCTGCTTGAACCATAAGACTGTAAAAGCAGTGGAAACAATACATGTTCTGAATTTTCTTCAAACAATGGCTTGTAGACTGAAATGAAAGCACTCTTTTCCTGTTCAGAAAAAAAACCACAGACGTCCTGAACTATGTCAATAGGAGAAGACACACACCTGACTCTGGGGCGGCCTAGGCAGCATGCATATCAGACACCAAAAGATCTCCTCTCCTGTCAGCACAGCTGCTATTCCTGCATTTCTGGCAGTATCAGGTTCAAGATGAGCAGGGGCAATGGTTGGTCACAGCAGCTACAGAAAGTCATGCCACATAATGCCACAGATGATAAATGCCTCAGGACAAATGCACTGAGGACTACCTGGAGCAAAAATGCCGCTTCTGGCTCCAAGACTTCCTAATTCTTAGATCATTCGAAACCAGCTGAGTACTGAGGATATGTTTACCTTGTTCTTATTTTCCTAGGCATCTGCTGTGGACCACAAGAAAAGGCAGATTATTTAGCTAGATAGGCTATTCTTGGAGGGGGGGTTTAATGTGCAATCAGCCAGGCAAAAAAGAAAGTTGACTGTCCTCAGGACACAAAGTCTTGAAGCTCCTGGCAGGAGGATCATTAGGGTTGGTGTTTCCCAAATAGCTTGCCATGCAATCCATCCAGAACCCAACCTCCTTGCAATGCTGTACAGAGAATTGCAGGATGTTTAGTTTTGATTACAAATGGGAAAGAAAGCAAATATTGAACCCCTCCATGAATCAGAAATACCATTGCCAACCAGCTGCATTAACTATTCATGACTCCAGCGTGCAGGGAACTTTGTTTCACATTCCTTTGGTGCTCTGCTTTTCAAACTGTGCTAAATGTACCACAAGTGCTACAGAAAGAGCCTGAGAGCAGCATGCCCACACTGCCCAAATATTTTCCTGTTTTCTCCTCTTCTTGACAACAACAGCATTGCCAGAGCAAACCCAGTTTTGTATGCCTGCCCTAGGATCTGCCATTCCACAGAGCTCCTCATTATGGAACAGAGCTAACCATGAAAGACTCTGTATCAAATAAATTGACTTCATCTGATGGGGCAAATAAGACTGATCTGGACTTCAAACAACATCTCCAGCATATTTGATATCTTGTAGGATATCAGGATTGTCTCTTGGAGCACAACATGGGACAGGAAATGCCCCACATTGAGTGGATAAGAGTTTCTTTTCCAAAGATCATCCATGAGCAGCAGGTGAAGCAATGCAGGAGGAACCTCCTGAGAAATTAAGGGGGCTGGAGATCTAGCTGGGACTTATTTCAATCTGATTTGAATTATTATTACTATTCAGCTCTTTGTAAGATATTTTGCAGCCTCTCTTGAGTAAAGGCAGATGTCTGCACCTAAAAAAAAACTTTGGTAGAAAAGAAAACTTTGTTTGAGAAATGCAGATTTGCAGAAAATTTTCTGAAAACAAAATTTTCCAAGAGGCTGAGGTCTCCTGTCTAAGGTCCATGCTGCAGAAGTCTGTGCCCTCAAAATGAACCTAACACCATGCCAGAGGTCTAACCAGGGAGTGTCTTAACCTTGGCATGAAATGTGCATCCACAGCTCCCAAGTCCCTGAATTCTTTGCTGCAAACAAGGAGCAAGTAAACCAATTAAACTATGCTATAAGACATTTATAGGAATGATTTCTAAATTACACTTATTGGATGAAAAAAAAAATTATCAGCACCAACCTGAGAAACATCAGAACCATTGGTTGGACCTAAAAGGCTGGGTTCTGTAAAGTAATCTGCTTCTCAGACTCTGCATCTCCTTGAGCATCTCTGGAAGGAGGAGAGCTGAGACCCTTAACAGATTCTTTACAAGAACAACATTCCTCTTTTTCTAGTATGTATGTAACACTAGCTCTGGTGTTCTATTATCCTCTTCTCCTCTGTCTTCTGAGGAAGTATCTTCCTCTTCTTTAAAGGCCTTCCTTCTAATCCTGCTAGCAGAAGGTTATTTCCCCTCTGGATGGAGTGTCTCCAGTCCACACCAGCTCCTTTTCCAGAGGAGTCTCACATCTCCTGAATCTAACATTTCTTCTGCCAAAGACTTGTTTCCAAAATCCTGCTTGGTCCTTCTTTGTACTCCATTTAGTATTTACAGGACTTTAAATACTAAAGCTGCAGCCTTCTCATCCAGTCTTACTCTTCCTCTGAGGCTGCTACTTGTGTCATCAGGGGCTGATAAAAGCAACTTTCCCCAGGTGGGATTCAAACTGTTCATCCTAAATTTAAGCTGTCCATCCAAATAGCTGTGCTTTTTTTTTTTTTTTCTTTTTTTTTTAAGACAGTCAGTATTGCCTAATTTGGAGTCACCTTTCAGAAGCAGTTGCTATTTTCCTAGCTTCCAGATGGTGCGTCTCAGATTTTGGTATCTTTACCCACTTGCCGTCCTTCATCCTCATCTCCAATGTTTCTTTAGGGAGCAGCTAGAAACTCCCAGCAGCCACTGTCCATTAGTTCTAGCTTCCTTCCCCAAAATGGTGTATCTCTCTGTGTTGTGCTAATAGCTTAAGCCTCCTCATACAGGAACCTTTCAAGTCCAATACTTCCATTTTTCTCTTTGAATGAAAGTGTGAAAATTTGCACCTGAGTCCTTTCAGGCAAGGAAAAGCTGTCCTTCATCACACCAGAGACACCATAGCACTCATAGTGACAGCCAGAATGCACCTCCCCTTCTGATCCATCAGTCTTGGCCCTGCCAGGCTGAGGACAGTGTATAGCAATATGGGCACCAGTGCAAGAAAAGCTGTCTAAAGAGGACTGATGGCTCCATGACGTCTTTGCAAACTGCACCTCAGACAGTGACACCTGAATTTTCTCTCACAGACTGCTTGAAACTGCATGTTTTCAGTGGGCTTTCAGACTCATAGACACCAAAAAGTGTCACTTCTTTCTTCTCAGTTATACGTGGTGTCCAGCTTTCATGCTTGCTCACTGGGTGTGAATTACAAGCCTGGCTTGTGGCTGTGTTCTCAGAAGCAGATGGATTTCAGCCATCAGCAAAAGGTCTTAAACCCATTAAAATCACCATTGACCAAAGAGCAGTTACAAATTTAAATACCTCTGTGAATCTAGACTTTAATTACTGCACTCCTTTCATGACTCACAAAGAAACAGGTGGCAGGTGTCCAATTTATATGCTCCCTTCTCCGAAACATACATGCCTTACAACAATGGATTTATCACTTTGGACCTTCATAACTTTGATACCTTATACCTGTCTTTGATGTCTTGATACCTGCCACTGTAGTTTCCCAAAGGATCCTGCCTCTGCTGCTGTCTGCTTTCTTTGGATTTTGGCTGTAGCTCAGTCCCTTTTCTTTTTCCATATGGTTTTTCTATTACCCTGTCATTAAAATCCGACTGAACTTTCCTGTTGTGCATTTAGGAACATGATGAACTTTAGCTAATCCCCAGCAGACATTCAGGTCTATTTGTCCTCATTCTGTAAAAAAACCAAAAGACTACCTGATATTCTGGCACCATCTAAATATGCCAAATAGTGAAGAATGTGGACGACATTTATTGGCAAACTGTTCCGCTCACATGCTGAATTTTCCAGTACCTGCCTGCACACCTGCTACGTTCCTCTGTATGTATAATTTGGTTTATTACCATTATATTTGCTTTGATTTTCACAGCCCAGCACAAGATGTAAAGGCCAGAGCCAGTAAAGACTCCTGCATGCACTAAGCAAGAGCTGTTATTTCTAACTTCTTGGTACCTCGTTCCCAGGGAGTGACATCCAGAAGCTGTTCACTGGGGTTGGTGGGAACTCTGAGCCAGGAACTCAAAAAAATCCATTGAGTGTGCAGACCTAATGCTAAAATCAACTTTAGACCTTTCTACAGCTGGGCAGCAGCTAAGGGAGGGGAGACTGACATAAAGCAAATTGACCCTGTTTCAGGTATCTTAATCCTCTTTTTTCTGTCAAAGTTAATAAGAAATAGTAACTTATAGTTACTATGAAATTCTGAAGAGTAGCAAAAACAAGCATGGCGCTGAAATGATGCCTTACTTCTATTTGGTTTAGGAGTTTGAGTTCCTCCTTGTTCCTTTTCCAGCCTCATGAATGCAGAGACTTGTATTCCTTCAGGTGCAACAGGAAATAAATGCCAATATTTTCAGGCTTCTCGGTCTTTCAAGTCATAGAACATGTAATTCTACACTCCTGCAATATTATATTTGGCAAGATCTAAAGCACTATCACAGCCCATAAAGTAGAAAAGAAAAAGAATTCGTGATTAGGCATTTCTGAAAGCAGAAGCCAACAACACATTTTGGAGGTGCTTAAATTTCACAGCTCTGCCTTTTGAATATTCAGCATAAATTGAGGTCCATTTTACAAAAATCTCTGCTCCATTGCACTTCTAATCATTTGGCAAACTAGAATTAAAAGTAAAGTTTGCTGGTTTTCAACAGCAGCATATTGCACTATTAGTTCATCTTGGTTTAACCCTCCTGCAACCCAGAACCGTTTCCATTTCTACCACATTTTGTTCATGATTTTTTTTTTTTATTTCAAAACAGGCAACAATCTTTTCCAACAGCATTTAATGAAGTCTCCAGCAACAAAACATTACTTTTTGATGAGTAAGCCTTTTCAGCTATTTAGGACATGCCATGGAGGATCCTAACCAATAAACAGTGAGTGTTATGCAAATTTTTTATAACCAAAGCATACTTTGTTTACTTGGATTAGAAGGCTTGAGTAGATTTACTAGTGAGGTTTCTTTCCAGTGTGAGACCTTTTCATAAGAAATTACAGAGAGGGTGGTGACTCCCCACTGACAAAGGTTTCTCTTCTGTGGCTATATATAGACACAGACCATGCAGACACTCTGAGACTGTCTGTGTGGTCTGCAAACTGTTTGGGCATGAGCCAACTCTGCTCCAGAATGTGGAAAGCCAGGTTAAAGTGAAACTACATCCAAGCCATTAACACCTCCTGGGAGCTTTACCATTTCTGTCACATTCTGGACCAGAGTTTGCTCATGTCTGCCTACCCTGGTGCATGAGCAGAAGTGTCCAAGTCTTTGACGTCTCACTCCTTCTAGGGAATAAACATAATTCATTATGGGATGGGCTGAAAGAATCTGCTGCAGAGTTCATGCAATGCTGTGAGCAGAAGGTAAATCTTCATTTCTGACAAACAAATAAGGAAACAGAAATGGCTTGTTTGTGTACCCAGACTGTGCAGTGAGAACACTTCTCGTAATTCCCAGTGCAGATCTCGCAGGCTTGCACTGTCCTGGGAAATGAGCTGGAAGTTTTTAGCCCAGCATGGTGAATGCAGGAGTCCCAGGCAGAAGGATAAAACAGGTCACCACACTCCTGCTATGGCTTCCTATTAGCAGCACAAATGCAAGGGACAGGGTACCAGCAGGTAATGCCACACTTGGCCTGAGCTGCAGCATCCAGCAGGAGCTGCAGCTGTTTTCCCAGGGAAACAGCCTTGCTGGCTCAGAGATTGCTGCAGTGACCTCCTCCAGCCCTGCCAGGCTGGTCATGGTCTCCAGAAGGATAGTTTCCAATGAATCTGTCCAGGTTTCAAACAACAAAGGCTGGCGAGCTTGATGTGATGGGGGATATGAAGCTGGAGGAATGCCTGCCTGCCTGCCTGCCTGCCAATAAGAGTAGGCAGCTGCCCTGGGGAGAACTGCAATTTCTGCAGGAGCTGCTGGGTAGTAACTAAACCTTTGAATCCCCAGTGTAATTGCACCACATCCAGCAGAGTAAAATCCAGGTCATTCCCTCTTGCCTAGCACATTTAAGCTGTAAAAACCTGTGGAGGAGACTACTACTAGGTGACTGTACACAGCATGCTGATCTCCACCTGCCATCACACTCATCATCACAAACCACAGGCAGCTGAGGGTGAGGGCAGCCTGCAGCCCCACAGGGCTCCCAGAAACAGCCCTGTGCTTCCACCAGGCTCTGAAGCAAACAGCCATCCCTGGAGGAGGACATGGCCACTGTGTTGTGGGCAAGCTTTGCCACTTTTTGGCATTCATACACTTGTGACAAACTTCCCATGGCAAACAGGATCAGCACATTTATGCCTGGACCCAGCAATTTAGTTATGCAGCATTTAGTCCAACCCTTTCTGAAAAGCATTGGCTGCGATACACATTGGCCCGTGCAATGACTGGACACAAACAGAAAAGACAAGGTATCAAATCTAACTCCTGCTCTCTCAGACACCTCGCATGCAACTCCTGCCAGAACTCACTGTAGGAGTGATTAGGGGTTTTGGTACTCACTCCTCCTTTTTGTATGGTGAAGGCACATCATCAGACCAGAAGAATTTACCCTGTCCTTTTAAGACCTCCCCTTACCAGCATGACAGCTTTTCCAACACCAGCATAGTATCCTTGTTTCTCTTGCAGTTCCTTTTTCTTGATCTTTGGTGTCCACAGCTGCAACCTCTGTCCCACATAAGGTTACACCAGAGGCCTGTACAGTGCTGAAATACTTCCTTTGCACTTCAGCCAGACTGGGATGCCAACATTGTGTTTAAATTATTTTTCAGTTTTTGCTATAAATCATTTAGTTTTCATGCAAGAAGGTCATCAGAGACAGAGCTTGCTCTCAGATATTTTTATTACATACATAATACTTCTGCCATCCCTGACTGTACAAAATCACAGCTTGGAGGGTAATGCATCCTCAGAGCAAACAACTCCCAGCATACTAGAGAAGGATGATTTTGTAGCTTAGATATTGATCCAAACAAAAGGGTTGCAGGCACACATAGCTGAGCTGGGAAATCCTGGGCATGCCTGAAGCCACAGGGCACTCCCAAGACAGCAGCTAATGTTCAGTTATCTCTCCTGGCAACAAAACAGCCACTATACATCACACTACTTATACATCCCTAGAAGGAGGCATTGTTACAGTCCTTGTAGCTAAGAGCCAGACTGTTGTGATCATGATCACAGGGTGGTGTCATAGGGATAATGACTGTGCAGAGATGGGCACAGGATATCAGAGCTACATTCACTGCAGGCAGCAGCAATGTTGTAATCCTGGCTTCCCTGTGGGAGTCCTGGGTGCCTGGAGCAGGCAGGAGGGGAGGCTGAAGGACAGTGGCCCCTGGGCCAGCTTATGAGAGACAAAGATCACACTGCCACCTCTGCTGCCAGCGTGCCATGAAAATCTGGATAAGACTCACAGCAACAACAGTGGCCAAGAACAAACCATCTTCTATCTTGAGTAATAGGCGATTGTCTTCTTCCACAGAGGCTCATTTCGTTCATCTAAAGTACTTAACTTCTTTAAAATGTTTGGATTTGTTGGGTTTGTGGCATTTATTTTTTGAAGAACTATTGATATTATACCTGGAGGATGTAGTAAACTTGCCTTCATTCTGCAAGTTTGTTGGAAAGGTGCAACTGGGCAGCAGAAAAAAAATTCCCCAGGTGGATTTCAATGCATTCTTGAAAATATGCCCTCAGTACTAAAAAAGGAAAGAAATAAAATCAGTCATGATTCTTTTAGCACAATTCATATAACAGCAGAGATATTAGTAAAAAAACCCCAAGTATCAGCAGAAAAGTGTTCACAACCTAGTGCTGATGATTTAAGAGTAGTCAGGGATTCAGAAGACAGTTTAATGTGCCAGCAGCAGGGGGTTTAAAAGTTTAAAAAAAAAAAAAAAAAAAAAAAAAAAAAAAAGTGATTTAAAGGAGAAGTTATCAATGTTAAAACATCAGTTTGTGTTTCACTCACCTTCTCTCTATTTTGCTGACTGTCTCTCACCTGGAAAGTCCAGAAGTCCAGAAGCAGGAGTAAGAGTGGGGGTTTTTCTTTTTTTTCTCTTTCAATAGAAAAGTGCATCTAAGAGCAACCACATTCACAGGTGAATCCTATTTCCCACTAGACATACAAAATGGTTTGGGTTGGAAGGGACCTTAAAGATCATCTAGTTCCACCTCCCCCACCACAGGCAGGGATACCTTCCACTAGATCAGGTTGGTCAAAGCCCCATCCAACCTGGCCTTGAACACTTCCAGGGATGGGCCACCCACAACTTCTCTGGGCAACCCAACTTCTCTGTGTTAGTGCCCCAACACCATTACAGTAAGGAATTTCTTCTTAACATCTGATATAAATGCCTCCTCTTTTAGTTTTAAATTCTCCCCTCTTGTCACTTTCTGCCCATGTGAAACATCCCTCCCCCTCCTTTTTAAGCCATCTTTACCTACTGAAAGGCTGCACTAAGGCCTCCCCAAGAGTTCTTTTCTTCAGGGTGAGCAACCCCTGCTCTCACATCTTTCCTGACGGAAGGGGCAGGTCCGATGTCCTTCACTCTGTGACAACCCAGCCGGGTGCTCCTGTTCTCCCTGTGCCAGTGAGCAAAGCAAGCCCAGCAAGCGGCTGCTGCCTGCCCCGAGCAGATGTCACCGTGCCGGCACATCCATCCCCCGGAGCAGCGCCGGGAGAGCCGGCGGAGCAGCGCGGGGCGCCGCGGGGCCTGCAGGTGGTGCTGTTTAATTGTGGAAAGGCTCCCCCTGCCCGCGCAGCTCCCGCAGGATGCGCCGGGCCGGGAGCAGCGCTGCCCCGCGGGGCTGCAGCCGCGCAGCGCTGCCCTCCCAGCCCCCGCTCCGACAATCCAGCCTCCTCGGAATGGGAGCGAAACCCTCAGTAATGCCAAAAAAAAGCCGTCAGCTGCCGAGGTGGTGCGAGCACAGCCTCCTCAGACTGAGCAGGAGAGGGTTGCCCCTTTGCAGGCAGTGAAGGTACGGCCATGTTTTAGAAGAGAGGGGGTTTGGTGCTCCCATGGATGCTGGAAGACACCCCCACTAAATCCTGAGTTACTCCACTCTCGATGGGCAGTACCAGGAGACCACGCACACATAGGACCACAGCAGCAGAAAACCAACATGCTCTAGTGGAAGTTTTCCCTGCTCGTGGCAGGGGGGCTGGAACTAGGTGATCTTTAAGGTCCATTCCAACCCTAACTATCCTATGATCCTGTGAACAGTTAGTTTAGATAAAACTTCCAGACTTGTAAAAGCTCAGCACACCTACACAATGCCAATTCCTTCTGCAAATTTTCCAGAGTCTGCCTGACTCCCTACTCACCCAAAAGTAGCTTTAACACCTGACTTTTGATTCCTTCTGCAGGACCACTCCAGCAGCCAAAACAATGATCTCTTAAAGAACTGTAACTTGGTTCCTTTTTCTGTCCTTGGGACACAACCAGGCCACACAGTCATATAAAACACCTAACATTTACCAGAGGTGCAAAGGGTATGATGTGCAAAGGATTCTCACAAATTTCAGAGCATAAATTTCCAGCCTCTTTCACTCAGGTTCTGCACCTTTAAACCACACTACCTCTTCTGCAGTGCTTTTCTGCAGCCTTTTAGAGAGAAGGGAAGAAGAGAGAGCGGACAGAATAGCCAGGGAAGGGAGAAGAAAGCAAAAAAACCCAGCAACCTTTTGTATCAAAAACCTGCATAGCTGGGAAAGGAGTGGAGGCAGGGGAGAATGTAGGAAAGAAGTGAAAAGAGGAAAAGGACAGAAAAGTCCAAAAGTTCTGCATGGTGAGATAAGGAAACTTGGAGGTAAGTTTGGATGGAGGAGTGTGAATTTTTGAGTGCTTTCTGACCTTTGTAATCTTATTTTGTAGTCATGGTTTCATTCATTCTTTTTGGGACCTCTGGAAGAAATAATTTTCTAAGCAGAAAGACATATTTGGTATTTCTGACAAGACTTCTCAAACCCAGCTGAGCTCATGACCTCTCAGTCTAGCATCACAGTCTCTCCACTTTGCAGGTCTTCTTGTATTTCCTACAATGTCCTGCATCTCAGCAGAACATCCCTTCTCACTGGACAAGGTGTAATGTCTCCCCATCCTGGAGGAATGTGCCTTTTTACAATCAGCAAAGGGAATTTAAGGATCTGTGAGCTCCTACACTGGAGCTGCTGCACAACTGTCACTTAACCATCCTCTTTTCAACTCTTTGCTGCCTTGCCCTTCTCCCCTGTATGTACCCCAAGTGGTAATGATTCAATATCTGAGAAACAACTGCATACAACAACAATAGCACTAATGTTGTAGTAAAAATGTATTTATATTAAACCTCACCAAAATCTTAAGATGTGACTATCCTCTGAAGTAGGCAACAATACAGATTAGAAGTGGACTGAGACATTGCACTGGTTTCTTATCGTATGGTAATAATTTGTGATCAAGAAAATTAGAGCATCTTACAAAATTGCCATAGCTTATAGTAGTCCATAAAGCTTATAGTAATCCAAATTAAAGTAAAAATAGTTGAATTTAAGCTGCCAACTTTGTCCCCAAACATATACCTTTTGATCTTGGTGCCACAGATCATTCTGTGGGCTGCCATCAGCAGAGATACAGAAACCCAGTGCTGAGTTAATTCATCATTGAGGTGACTTTTAGGAACCTCAGAATATTCTAATTCCTTGTTTGAAAACTAACAGGAGATAATGTGAAATACACATTGACCAACCAGTTATGTGACAGTGTGAAGCTGACACACAAGCACCTTCCACATGATGATGCATGATCAAAACGTAGCTTAGGTCTTGAAATTACCAGAGAAAAGAGTAGTTTTACTTCAGCTTAGGAATTCAATCTTTCTGCAGCTGGGAGGGAGCCAAATATGTTTGCATAATCACTAAAAATGCCTTTTTACAAATGTAGGAGGACTTTCAGTTCACATACTTTTCTCCCAGAGATAGATGGAGTAAGTCTCCAGAGGGCTGAAATCCAGAAATGACTGGATTCTACCTACCACCCTTACTTAATACCCTCTGGGAAAGGTTTGGGTTTTTTTTTTTGCTTCATTGACCAAAAAGACTTTTTTGAGGCCTTTGGAGAGGAAGTGTACAGCACCCCAGTTTAAAACAATGAGGCTATGTGAAATCAGTGTAGACAAAGGAAGGTTACTGATACATCCCAAACATTAATGGCAAAGGGTAGAACATCCCCCCAGCGCCCCCCCCCCCCAAAAAAAAAAAAAACTTTTAGAATTCCTAGTTCCCAGGTAGGTATTCTTGGCACAACACTATTCATTATCTTTTCATTAGTACTACTTTCTGGAAGGAATTGTAAAATAATTTATAGTAAAAATGGTGAAGTGATATATCATGATGAGAGCAGAATGTTTATGTGTGAAAGCTCACCCACACTCATAAAGTGTGCTTAGATAAATAACACACAGAATCAAATTTAAAAATAGGCTTTTAGTTTTATCCCTGCTACCTTCCTGTTGTAAAAAAAAAAATAATAAAAAGAAGGAAAAAAAATCCAGGGATCCTTGGACAATGGCAATGTTTGGGAATGCAGTAGATAATAATATCACTGCAAGCTCCAAGAACAATTGAATGGCGAGAGTGTGGCTCTGAAGGCATGAACAATAGATAAGAGTAAGGAACAAGAAGGTAGTGTTCCCCTCTCCAAATGCAGCATTGTAAGGCCACCCCAAACCACTTCCTGTGTTTCTGCAGTAAATGACAAGCAACCTGTGCTAACCACTAGCTCTGAGGAAGGCTGGTGTGAAATGGTTCATATCCTTGCCTGTAAACTATCCTGATTTCTAAATCACTGTGACTGCAGGTGAGCTGCTGGGAACGACTGCTGGCTTGTGCTAAGCCCAAACTGTGCTCAGGCATTCTCTGCAATGAGTGGATCTGTCCCATTGATCCAGGGAAAAACCACACAAGGGCCTGTGCTAACAATTTAGCACCAGGGGCAGTCAAGTTCAAGCACTAAAAGAGTTTTCTGTTTAATTTACTATTCTAGATGTAGCCAGTGTGTCTCGGCTTGATAGATGCACTGAGAGGACGATGGTGAAAAATGGGAAAAGGCTCAGAAGAGGGCCACAAAAGCGATTTGTTGCCTATAAAACTTAGTGAGATGCTCAAGGAGCTGTATTTATTAATGTTATTTAAGGGATCAAAAGGTGTGAAAGTGATCTACAAGAACCCATATAGAAAAAAGATTTCCTGCAGCTTACTACCCCATACTCCAGGAGTTAAAAACATGCTGATATCCAGGATGTAGATAAATTCAAGCTGTAAATAAGGACATTTTTAAGCATTAGGAGAATTAACTATGGAGCAAATTAACAAGTGCTCTGGTGGATTCTTCATCATGTGTGATCTTTATTTTATTTTTTTTCAATATCTTGTGAATACAACAGATGCTTGGGGGCTCATAAGAAAAGAGTATTTGGATTTCGTTGACTTTCTTACACAAAAAGCCAGTCTATTTTACTGGTGCCTTCTGATCTTGAATCTATGATTTGATGAAAAAGACACTGTCAGTGTCTCTAAAGTGTAAGTGAGCAGACTTCCTGCTGCATCTATGAAAAAAAAATGAAAAAATTTACATATGCAGTCATAATTAAAGCTATGTAACCATTTTAGCAATTAGTCATATAGTAATTAAGGCAAAAATTGCTGTCCCTTATTGGAGCCAGACACCAGCCAGAGTAAAGCTCCTGTAGAATAAAACTGCTGTGGAAAAGAGAAGTCATTCTTGACATAGCTGAAACTAAATGGTCTTAGAGATCTAAATGTTTGTATCTGCCCTTTCTATCTGTCTGAAGTGAGGAAGACCCACTCTAATTGGCACCTACGTTCCACAGAGAGCACCGGAATTTCCATGCTAAGGAACTTGGCAGAACTTTTGCCAAAGAGATGTTTTCGTATTCCAAACAAACGCAAACACAGCATGAGCTAATTGGCATGCTCTACCTTACCCTCAGTTATAAAAACACAAATATGATCCATATTATTGCTGTGTAAACACAACAGTAGCAGAATTTAAAATAAGATTCCTGCATGGATATGAAGCTGATGACACAGACATATGGGTTTCCTTAAAACACCAACTTCTTCATGAGGTGAAGGTACAGACGAGAACTCACTGCAGGGAGTTGGTGGAGCAGAGCTCCCTACCCAGCCCTTGGGGCTGAGTCCCACTACACATCAAATAGACCTACAGTGCCTTGTCCTGCTCACAGCTATGCAGTAACAGATCTATCTATTCAAAATCTATTTTCCTTTACAGTAAAGAAATTACCTCTATGTGAGCCTTTGCTGGGAAAATAGGTCATTTTAAGACACACATCTTTTAACACTGACAAATCATTTATCCCACTACCCAAAATACCTTCATGCCAGAAATTACCTGGATATGTAATGATCCTGCCTGCAAAACTTGAAACATAAAAATGGGGTGGGAAGGTGAAATCCCTGCAAATCTCATGGGTTCTGAATGGTGGGTTATATTAATGTGGTTATTTGGATTCCTCAGCTTGAAGCAACATCTCTCTGGGAGGAAAGGTATCTGTGGTGCTGTTCCTGGTTCTGCACACTTTTTGAGTATGCACCCTCTGTCCAGCACTCCATAATGACGAAATTCCCCCCACACCCTGCCCTGAGATCAAAAATATTTTAACTATGTAAACAGCTTTTTTAAAATGAGATTCCTCAGAAAGTTTACATTTTCTGTTGGTGGAAGGTGTCAGGTTAATGATTAATTTAGAATAACTAAAAGTCACCTCAGATGACAAATTTTCATCCCCATATTTTTGTAGCTGTTATGCACAGAACTAATCCAGGATTTATTTCCGTAAGTATTCATCATTTTTGTAGTTGAGTGTAATCCACTCCGTCAGTAATCAAATACCTTAATTTATACACACAGACATTGTTCTCTTGGTATTGTGTGACTTACACTGTATAGATTGTCTTAATTTGGTTTCTTATTCCTTTTTCTAGTTGTAGTAGGTTTTTCAGGATTGCCCATCACCTTCTAATGTTGTATTACAGGGAAAATTATTTCTGGTATTTCCTAGATAGTTATTTCAATAACATAGAACATATACTGAACAGTAATAAATTAATCTCTCAGGATTAATTTAGCATGAAATGGCTAATGTTTACTAAACTCACAATCTTCTTCCCAGGGACTTCATGCACCCAGATGAGGTTTTCTAATCTACTCTTCTCAGTAAGCAGCCATTAAAGGAATCTAATCCCAAGTGGCACAGTAGAAGTAGCTTTGCAGCATGTGTTTAAAGACATTTTTTGTGCAAGTTCCTAAAACCCAACAGATCCAACTGAAAAACAATATTAAATTACTATCATGTCAGTTGAGGAACAAGCTCCATCAGCCAGGGCAGTGTGAGCCAGCACCAAAGGAACTTCAGCTCTTTCCTGGGGAGCTCCATGTCATGCAGAGCACCAGACTTTGCAGTTCCTTACAAAAGTACTTTATTTGCATGTAGTAGGTCAAATTGGTGGCCAAGGCCTGTATTCCTCCAAAACCTCTCCCTTTTCCAGGATCCATTACATGCATTTCAAAATGTCAGCCACATGACCTCTCTGTCTTTCATATGGCCACAGTACTTCAGAACTTGGGTGTTTTGCTGTAGGCATGACAACAACCTCCAGGGACACCAAGAGCACCCTCCCACTGCCAGTCTCAGCCAGGCACTGCTCCTGCCCCCTGTCCCCACCAGCCTGCATACCCCTGCAGGCTGCATGCCAGTGCTGGGAGAGCCACCAGCTCTCTGCAGGGCCTGAAACCCAGCCTGAAAAATAGGGTTTGTATGTTTGTGGCACCTCAGGGAATTCTAAGTCAAGTACAGCTCTGTTGGCTTAAACATCTTCCCCAAGAGAACTTGGATACAGAAACTTTGATGGGGCCATACGTTCTTGGACTATGCAACATTTTATTCTATTTGTTTATTGTATTCGTAAATAAAAATGCCTCATTAACTGCAGAAATGAGTTTCCTCTCCAATTATAGTCACCTTTTATGATATATTTCAATATAGAAAAACAAGTAAGCACTGATATAAAACACTGCATTCTGTTGAACTCTGTATTTATCTAAAGTATTTTTAAAGTCCTTCTTTGTGAAGCCCTAAAACATTCAAGTTTATTCTTCTTCAGACGAAAATCAGATTTTAAATTCTTCTGCAGACTGGAATATCCATCCTTCTAACTACTAGTAATATAAATTCTGCAAATACAGGACTATTATTCAACACAGAGCTCTCTTAGCTCTGCAGAAATGAAAGAAATATTTTATAAAACCACACACATAACCCACACAAACCCATAACTTAAGAAGACTGTGAGAACCTATGATAATATCATAAACTTAAATCTGTTTAGAGGGAAGATGCTATTGGCAGATATTGATTTCTGGTATGTTGAAAACAAGAGAGCCAGAGGATGGGGGCTAAATTTTTCCCAGACCTCAGGATAGTTTCCCTTCAGTATTTCTAGTACTGTTGTAGACATTATCAGTTGAAGACATGAGAGAGGCAACACTGACAGGGAGAGATAATCTAATTATTTAAAAATCTTGCTATTAGATCACTGTATTCCCTGTGGCAGTGTCCTCAGGAAAACAAGCTGGTAACTCTTTCTAAGCATTGCTTCCCAGCATGAGAGTGTGAACCTCTGTTACACTTCCATGGACAAGGACCGGGCTGGATGGAAAACAACTTGTTAAAGATGCTGCAGTGAGGTACTGGAAGGGCTGTCTGCACCCAGACCTCCCTCCTGCCTGCTGGTTTAGCCCAAGCCTTCACTGATACCCTTGTAAAATGAAAAGTTACAGCTTCATTCTTACAAGTAGTTATAGTCACTAACCCACAGTCTTGGGAGTGGTCCCATTACAGCCAATATGCATACGCACAAGCTTCACCTTCAACATCTTTTTCAAAGAAGCCCCAAACCAGCCTAGACGTCAAATTCAAGTTAAGAAGACCACACACAGAGTAGTGTCACTAATATAGACATCTATTGCTGTCCCTCTGCTCTGTGCCAATGGCCATGAGCTCAACTGGCAGGCTCTGAAGCACTGCCCTTGGCCAGAATGGTGTTACTTGGGGGTGCTCCCTTCCCAGAAGTTGGGAAAACTTTAAAAGCTGGAGTTGCATCGTGCAAGGGGCAGTGAGGGCTCTGTAACACAACAAGATGGTGAGATCTGCCCTTTCATCCCTGGGTCTGAAAGAAGCCCAACCTCAACATCTTTGGAGTCCACTACCAAAGGTATCAGTCACTGAACCATTGGGTGAAAGTTGTGGGAGCTGTGGATTTGAATATGGAAATGGTACAGGCTTGAACACGTATCTCTGCATTTCTCATGCTTCTGGCCAGCTATCGCCTGCATAGGCTGTTATTTAAAATAACTGATAGAGGTTTTAAACCTAAAGAGCTGCATTTTTTTTTTTTTTTTACTTAAAGTTGTGCAATACATAATTAAATTAGAGATATTGAAAAAGTAGAAAAAGAAAACACATTTAAAGGCATCTTGTTGGAACCCTGGAGGGGAACTCTTTCTCTTTTGTGGAGATAGAGTTTGGCCAGCCATTCCATCAAATGTCAAAGGTGGTCCATGTAGCATTGGAAGACTTACTTTGTTGACACCTCGCGTAAAAATGGTAAAATAATGAAACCATAGATAAAAGAGGTTTGTTGATCAATATGGACCTGATTGTGATGACAACTTTAGAGCCTGGAATTTTGGGAAGAGATTCACGGCAGCTCTTCTTCTACCTCAAGCTGCTTCAGGAGCTGCACTGAAACAATTAAATCAACTGAGTTGTTGGCCGAGTAAACAATCTTGTACCATTTCCCTCAGACTGAGCAATTTGTTAACTGATGTTCAAGGTGTGAGACATGCAACTCTGCAAAACAGAGCAGCGATCGATTTTCTTTTATTACTACATGGACATGGATGCAAGGGCTTTGATGGAATGAACCTTTGCATGAAACCTTTTTGATCATTCAAAATCTATTCATAAAAGTATACAACAGTTACAGGAAGGTATAAACAAACTCGAAGTCGAAGGAGGATCGTGGTTAGACCATCTGATGGCTGAGCCTTGCACCATTGTGGAGAGAACTTTTGAAAATAGGTAAATACATACTGATTGTCATCATAGTCATCATGGTATTTGTGCTTTGTCTACTTCAGTGTATCCAACAAAGATTTGACAAAGCAGTCAAAGTGGTCTTCATGGTTCAGACAGGAGGGGGAGATGTTGGAAGGACCCTGGAGGCTGAAAATTTCAGGCTTTCTGGCTAAAAGGTGCTGACCCTCAAGCAAGCACCACATTTGACTTGAGGCCGTGGAAAAGGCTTCTAAAGTTCAGTGATAGCACTGGGGTTGTGGGTGTGTAGT
Source organism: Phylloscopus whistleri (assembly GCA_017589585.1). Taxonomy (NCBI): domain Eukaryota; kingdom Metazoa; phylum Chordata; class Aves; order Passeriformes; family Phylloscopidae; genus Phylloscopus; species Phylloscopus whistleri. Next base: position 831,030 of record JADMLD010000238.1, read on the forward strand.
ACAATGTGATCTCACAGGGTGAAAAACTTAGATTTAAGATTTTAATATATAGCAATACATGTGAGTCAAGATGGAGGACTTTTGGCATTGTCTGGGTCCTTCTTCTTCACTTTCTTTTTCCTTCTTCATGGGTTTGGGTGGTTTTCTGTAATTGGGTGGAAAAGGTCTGCATTGCAGGCCTTGGGTGGTCATTATTGGGTCAGAAATATAAATAATATAAGTGTCACCTCATTATTGGGTGATTAGCGCTTAAATAACCTTGGAAAGAGTTAGAGGTACTCCATTTTACCTCATTTTTCTAACTTGCTATTTAGAGCTCACGGCTCGTGAGTCTGTAAATAGATAAGAAATAGTAAACATCCAAGCCCGAACATGAACTGCGACTCCTGTATATTAATCCCAACCTTGGCAGAGGAAAAGAAGCCAGAACCATCACAACTTCTGCTGGGTGTCATTAGTGATTATCATTCAAGCCTAGACATTAGGAGCCAAATTTTCCTCAGCTGAACCTGACTAGTAGTTAATGGAACTGCAACCATTTTGGTCATGTGATTTTAAATGTATTCACGAAACTCAAGGGTTAAACTGCAGTTTTCTTTGACTGTGAGTACCCCTGACACCAATGCAGTCATATTTCTTGAAACATCAGTAGGATGGACAAAAGTGAGATGGACACAAGGTATGCTACCTTATCCCCCAAAGTTTACAGGAATCTTTCCAATCACTGTACAACACAGTAGAGGAGAAATTTCAATCTGTTTTCTTTCTTTACAGACTCAGGACAGTACAGCTAAATTCAATTCACCAGCCAAATCCACCTACCCTTTTGCACTATTTTTCTACTCAAGTTATATTTTCTGACATTTTTAGATTTAGCTACAAATAAAACTCATCTGAAAGTAGGAGTTATATTTATTTTGGACTTTTTTCATGCTCAATCCACCGATTTGAAGCAGTTTGGGTACAGCTTTATTAGCATTCTGTGAATTACTTTGTTGTGTGGCAGACCGCAAAAGGACCATTCTGAAGGATGCATTAATAACAATAAAGTTGATACTGTGATGTGATGTGATAGTAAAAGGTAGTTTAGGCAGTGTTATTTGGGGTAATTATAATTAGCAGTAGCCATTTAAAGGTCCCAGCACGTGTTTTGTTAGAGAAGAAATGTTAACCCTAGTGTTTTGGCCAGTTTCCAGCATAAGCAATTACATTCTTGCCGCAGTAGTTAACTATCCCTTGTTGCTTCAATTAGATATGGTATTCTTCAGTTTCTCTCAGAGAGCTGCTGAGTTGTGTTCCTGGCGCTGTTATACGGCTGCTTCGTTCCAGCCGAGAGGTCCCAGTATTTCAGTTATAAATGAAGTCTTCTCTGCTTGTAAAAGGCTTCTTGAGTGCAGTCTCGGAGCACTGCATAAATCAATAAACAACAGATGCACTTGATATTGTACACTGACTTGAGGGCAGGAGTAAAAAAAAAACAAAAGCAAGGAATGGTACTGGCAGAAAGATAACCCCAGGCTATGAATAAAACATGTGCACCTATAACCATGAAGGGTGCACAGAGCAGCAAAAGGGCAAAGGCAGTAACAAAGGGCTTGGTCCTGGAGGAGGAAAACAAATAAAACCCAGAAAAACTGATTTACCATTGAATCAATCACAGAGGATCCAAAGACACTTTACTCCAGATAATTTTAGGAATGGAAATAAGAATAGCTAGTCTCCAGGTTTCCCTCTCTAAAGGGTAAAAGCAAGAAAAGAGATTTAAAAAACAATACCAATGCAACCTTGCATGGTTAAAAGTACTTTATAGCTGCAGTTAGGTGGTATATACCTCAATTTCCAAAGAACTGTTTAAAGAAGTCTTCCCACAAACTAAGCAATTATTGCATATCCATTCCATATCCCAGAGGTATATTACAGCAAAATAAAAATGTGACTACATCCCAAGAGATCTCTAGACAACTACAAGTTATAGCCAGGATAAAAATGTATAGAAAGAACAGGGTATAAGAGCAAAATGTTAAAAATATCACCTTTTCTCCACAACCTGGATTACTCTTCTGAATAATATGAACTATTTTTCTCTGTCTCTTTCTCATCTTTCTTCTACTTTTCTACTTATTCTTATTTTGCATGTACAATATTAGATTTCCATAAATAGAAACATCCTGTTGTGGTTTTGGACTATATGTGGAAGGAGGAGAGGAACACTTCAAGCACTTCATCTGTGAGGGCTGCTTTATGAAGTCTAGCTGTCAGGGTGGTAAGGGAGTCATAAGGGGTTTGAGTTTTTCATTTTCATAAAACTTCATGTTGCTGCAGAGAAGCTGCTGATATGCCTATTAAATCATCCTCAGCCTCACAATCTAATGTTTCTCTGGCTCTTTTGCCCCAACACTTTACATCTCCATCAGAGCAGCTTTGAATATTTTCATAGCCATCTCCTCCTCCTTCACCCCACCCTCACAAAAGTCATATGGTTAAATGTCCCCTCTTGAGTCAAAGAATAAGAAATTGAGCTACAGGTATAGGAGTTTGAGCTTCATTTTGTTGTTTCCTCTTAATAGAAATAGTACTGAGAGGTCCTCTGAACCAAGAGGATTCAGCTGAGGTGTATTTGAAATGTATTGTGTTGTGACACAAACCCTCCAGACCATGCTCTGCCATGTTCAGCTGGAGACCTCAGATGGACCCCAAGGGATACAGATTCAAAAAGTAAGTTTCTGTTGACCTCACAAGACAGGCAGTGGGATTCTGATGCAGAATTAGATGCCATTCTGAAATAAAAATTGTCCAAAGTCAAACTCATTAGGTTTAACTTTTGTGCAGGAAAAATCCCATTTATCACATTTTGTGTGTTTTGAGTATTTCCTCTATAATTATATTGTTTTCATCTTCCTGAAACTTCTCAGGACTGTTTGGTAAATTACAGACCATTTTTTTTTAACCTGATGAACAAACTCTGCCAGCTATGACTATACTTGGTTTCTATATGATTTCATTTTCAGGTGGGTCTAATATTTCCTTTCGACATTGAATACTGGGCGTGACCCATTAAACAGCCTTGTCTTATGATCCAGTGGAAAGTCATTTCCCCATTTAGTATTATAACCCAATCTGAAAGAAAAACTGCTACAGAAAAGCAAGCAGATCTCAAGAAAAGAGTGGAGCCATTCGGAGAAAGGAAAGCAAAACCTCTGGTTTATTTGTATCTTTTATTGATCTGACAAGATGAAAATGGTTTACATTTGACACAATGGAGGGTCAGACAGGAATTAATCCCCATTGTCTCACCTGGTTCCCCTTCACCTAAGCAATAATTCAGAACAATATTTATGGCATCAGGAAGAGAAGACAGCTGGTGGGACTTTGACAGGTGGGACCAACTGTCTCTGTACCAGCATACACCACCGAGATTTGGGGAAGTCCTGACTAATTACTACTGGATCAGACACATGTTGGGGGTGCTGGTTATAACTCCAAAACAAGAAGGAATCAATAACAGTCTTTCTGCATATTCTGCTTTTCTTGCAATGTTCAAATGCACCTTTTTTGTTCCAGGCTTTCTGCAATCCTTGATATCCCATCCTCATAAATAATCATCTCAACACTGTGTAAATACAGAGATAAAAATGATTTAATGAAAAGAAAGTGCAACGATGGGGGGAAAAAAGAAAGCTTTCCACCTGGAAAACAGTGGGAACAGAGAACCCTGGCAGAGAAGGAATCGAGGCAATTTAGCAGGTAGGACTAGAAATCCTTATGGTTATCTTACAGCACTTTTAGAATCATTTCACCTCCACAACCCCAAGAGAGGGCCTGTGGCAGACTTAGTGCTGTTCTATTGACTTGGCCTAGAGAGTCTAAGTTTCTTGTTCACACTGTTATGCCTCCATCTCCTGAAGTATCTCCCAATGCTAATCCCAGTTCACAAGTATGGCATACAACAGCAAGAGTAGAAACCTCTGCTCCAAACTGTGAATAGCATTCACACCAGAACATGCTCCCCATGGACAACCAGGGAGTTCCTGCCTCCCACAGTAAACTCAGTGCTGATAACTCAGTAAGCCCCAGAGCAGCCAGCCTCCAGGATGAGGGGCACACCTGGGCCTTGCAGTCTAGTTTCAACCACAGGTTTCTATTCTTCTCAAGCAAGAAAATGTAAGCAGCCATCATCCACACCCCAGCTGTAGTCCCACCCTGTGCTATTTTAGGACCACTGCTGCCAGCATCTCTCAGCTGCCTGGGCTGGCTCTGTGGGCAGATGTCTTTCTGCAAATGTCTCACTGCACCGTGCCACTGATACACCAGGGAGAAAAGCAGCATGACACACAGCAGATAGCTCCCGATGTTATGGGGCAGTCATGTTCCCAGCAGAGGCAGAGCTGGTCTCCAGACTGGCTCAAGTCTCTGGACATCTAGGCAGGAGGAGGCCTTAGCAGTGAAATCATTCCATCCCAGGGCCAGTACAGGCACCAATGCAGCTGTGTGCTGAGTTGCAGTGCGATAGTGTGAGTTGTGCTACATAAGCTGATGCTGGATGAATGACTGGTGAGGAGCAGGAAGGGTTAAGTAGAGGCACAGGGCAGTTTTACTTCATCAAAGCCCTTTTCCAGTCCAACCATCATCACTGCTCTGCTTTGTACGTACACATGTATCTGTGTACACAAACACATTCAAATGTTATTATGGCTACTATGTGTCACAACACCAGCCAAAGGAACATCTCCCGGACCAGAGAAGAAACCTGACTCTAGAGGGCCAGGCAGACTTTCCCAGGAGATGCTGTGGATCAGCTGCTGTAATGGGCCTGGGAGAACCCTTTGGACAGGTAAGAGGTGTATGTGTTTGGGATCAGAAGAGCATTGTTGTGAATTCTTGGCTCTGGTCAGGGATCAAAAGCTGTGTAGGCACAGGAAGCTGAAGAGGTATCAAGTGCTACGCTGCTCCTGATACAAAATGTTCAAAAGATGGAGGAGAAAATATGAGGAGTAAGCCTCTCTGGCTGGTGGCTCTGTCACCTTTCTACGGACACCTGAGAACTAAGGAGATTCTCAACCATTTTCCTTCTCTCCCTCAGGATTCTGTTGCTTATCTTTGGATTTCCCATTTTTTGGGGATCAGGGGAACTAGTTCTATTCCTGAACTCGGGTGACACCTGCTCCTCACTTTCCAGGCTGCAGTCAGACATGCTGCAGTAGTACAGGCATGCTTTTTCTGCCCTGATGCCAGATTGGCCACTGACAACCCCAGTCCTCTTGTGGGTCCTCTAAGGACAGCTGCCCTTGCCTCTGTGCCTTTCCCTCACTGCTTTTGCTGAAGTGTCACAGTCAATATGTGGCAGTCGACATGGACACTGCACTTGAGGTGCTTCATCAGAATCATCAGAAGGCTTCAAGTATCTTCATCTCGTTATTCAAAAAGTCTCCCATATCTTTTCTCTGTATCTTCCAAGAGCAGCTCCACACAGCTCTGGCTCTGCCTCTCTTTCTTCCTCAGTTCTTGCTTGCTCCTTCTTGTCCCTAGCACGGCCGCCTAACCCTGTCTATCCTACATACAATATCTTACCTTCTCTGGCCCTTGCACGACTTCTTGTCCCCAGGTCTTCACAGCACGGCCAGCAGATTCCAACTGAACTCTTCCCACTTAACTCACTCTTTATCATGCCCCTGGCTGTGGGGACAAGGCTGTTTCTACTCTTAGATAATTAACACAGGTGTAGCATATCAGAGGGGAGACTGCCTTCAGCAGCATCCCCTTTTGTCTCCCCACACTGAAGCATCTCTGCAACTAGGGTTCAGAAAGTGGCATCTTGCTGCAAAACAGCCTTCGTAGTCTGATGCCCAGCAGAATGAAAACCTCTGCCTTTATCTAGTGTTATAAATGAAATTAGCCAATTTATCAATAAAAGAATTTACTGAGAAATTGAAAAAGAACAATCGAGAAAAGCCACAAGTAAAGTGAGTGCTAAGCCCCGGATCAACGCTGGGTGAACCACAGACACGGCCTCTATTGCACCGTGTCCCCCACAGTTCACGAGGTGTGCACTGTGCAGCTGGTTTTTATACAGTGTTTCAGCTGTCCAGTGGTTCCAGTCTTTTGTCTATCTTGTCTGAAATACATATTCATGTATCCTTGTTTTCCTGCTGCCAGTTGGTTGGTCTGTTGAGTGGATTTCTGAGAAGGAGGATGCCTGTGAGTGGATTTATGGGAACCAGGTATTGGGATGCACGGCCTTGACGATGCTGATAAGATTCATATCAGTCGTTAATTACTGGGTCGTTGGTAGACTCATCCACAGTGAGAACCCATCTCCTCTCATTGCACCCTTCTTTCTCCTGCCAATGTTGTTTCCTCTGGAGTTGGCAAAGGTCTCACAATTCAAGGGTGCCTTTAGGTATGACTTTAAGGGTGCTTTTGGGTAGGTCAGAATAACATGACTTTATAGCACATATTTACAATAAAACCAAATTATTTACAATATTTATCACACTAGTCAGGACTCCACGGGGTAAGGCTGGGTCTATGTCTTGGTTTGTGTGATAGATGGTAATTCATGTTTTCATAATGTTTGTGTGATGTGATAAATATGGTATGTAATTTGGTTTTATGGTAAATATGTTTTATAAAAATCTACACTGTAACCTTAAAGCCAAAGTCACAAACACCTTGAAAAACTTGTCCTGAAAAGATTGTGACATCGCTGCCAGCACAGAAGGAAACCACATTAGCAGAAGAAAAAAGGGTGCAGCTGGGAGGAGATGGACCTTCACCATTGATGAGTCTGCCAATGACCCAGCAATTAGCAACTGGTATGTGTCTTATCAGTATCGTCAAGATGGTGAATCCCAATGCCCAATTCCAGTAAATCTACTCAGGGGCATCTCCCTGCCCGGAAATCTATTCAACAAGGTCAGCAGCAGGGAAACAAAGACACATGAATATGTATCTCAGACAGGACTGAGATCACCTACTGTACAGCGGAAACACTGTATAAAAACCAGCAGCACAAGGCACACTTGGTGAAACCCGTGCAATGCAGTACGACAGAGGCTGCATTCACGATTTCACCCAGTGCCGGCACTGCTTCCTTGACTGTGGGCTTTTGACGATTTCGCTGTCCGAAAATTTCTCTGACAAATAAATCACTTTTGATGAAATTGGCTCTCTAAAATTTATTACAGTTTGGAAAAGACAGGTGTCTGCTAGGGGGGGCAGGGCAGGGCCTCCCTTGGAATGGAGAATTCAAATCCCCTCCCTCTGAATTATTATAACTTAGAAAATTAAGTGGACTCTCAGGCAAAGGTATGGGGATAGGAATAACAGTTCTTTACTAGTATGTATAACAAGACAAACAAACAACAACAACTACAGCATTAATAATAAACAGAACCAGGAAAACCTCAAGGGGCTTTGTTTCACAAAGCCTGAGGCAGTCTGATCTCAGTGCGCTGCGGGACTCTGAGAGCACCAAGCTGGAATGGTGGGAAATCCTGGGCTGGTGGGTGAGATCAGAAGCTCCGTGGTGGTGGCTGGAACAGCAGGAATGTCCCGACAGGGCAGGGCAGTGCGGGGCCACAGAGCAGCAAAAAGCCTCAGAGCAGTGCTGAAGGAAATGGCAGCGGCGGGACAGGGCCGGCCCAGCTCCAGCTGGGCAGGGGGAGGCAGCTCAGAGTTCCTGGGCACATGAGTAGATGGTGGTAGATTTCCCAGGACCAGACTTGGTGGTGACATTGAATTCCTCTCACAGCAAGCAGCAGCCTGGCTGTCCTCCCTCCAATGCCAAGACCAAGAGAGAGTAGCTGCCTTCAGCCCATCCTTTACCTGCCCCAAAAACTCACCTGATCTTCCCCCTCCGAGGGAAATTCCCAGAGACAAAAGAAGTGTAGCCCCAATGCTACACTCCTCTCCTGACTTTTGGCCACCTCTTTGTTTTGGTCAAGTACCCATAAGTACCCAGCCGTTAGTCTCCTAGCAATTTATGGGGAAAAATTCTATAAGTAGAAAAGAGACAAACCTAACCCCCAACAGTCAGGAAGATAAAAATGTTTTATACACAGTGTGGGATGGTTATTGCATTGGCTACTGCAGGAGGTATTTTGGAAGATCCAGTCTTTCAGTGGTGCAGCATTCTAATACAAGACACTATGTCTCAAAGAAAAGTCACCAAGGAAAGGTGCAATGCAGACATCAGCTGCAAAAGAAAGCTCAGCGCAGACATAGCTAATGAAAGCCCAGTGGAGGCAAGTAGCAAAAAAACCCTGAGGAATCACAGGGCCCAAACTTGCAGCAATTGGAGGGCACGATCTTGGGTGGCAATGAGCAGGAGTTAGAAAGAACAACAAGAATTGTTGCAATAACTGTGGATGGTTTGATTTGATCAGGCAATACTGACCAAATATAAAGTCTACTGACAGAAAGTTAATCCATCAAACTGCTTTGAACACATTTGAAACAGGCAGAAGGAGTTTAGAAACACCTGACATTTCATATTAGAGGTTCAAGGCATTTTTCACCAATTACTAGACGTGTTTGAGCTTTAACACATCAAAACACATCTTCACATTGAAGGATAGACAATATGTATATATACATACATATGTATGTCAAAATATAATAAAACAGGAGGGGTCCCCAGTCCAGAAGTCAGTGAAGGCAGATATTGCAGCTCTCCAGTAATGTCTGGCAATCATCATCAGCAGATGGAAATATCCTCTCCCAGAAAAACAAACAAACAAACAAAACAAAACAAAACAACACCAAAACCAAAACCAAGCAAACCTACACTCTGCAAGGAAAAAGAACAATTGTAGTAATCAATTTGAAAGGATTTTTTTGTAATAAAAGCATTTTAAGCTCCAATGAAATACCTAGAGGCTTCATTAGAAGGTCCCAGATACATGGTTTTCAACTAGTTACTGTAAGGGAATGTGGAGAACACTAGCAATTATGCCCCTAGAGAACTAAAAACAACTTTCTGTAGTTTGGAGGCTAACTTTGAACTGGAGAAATACAGACAGCCATAACAGGAAGAAATAAAGTGTTTGATTTTACCCTTATTGTATGCATCCCATTTTGACATATTTCAAGACTGTTAGGGAAAAGATTTATTTGATCTGCTGGGATTCTCTGCCTCCATGGAGAAGTGTCACTTATTTTTGCACTGACAAACATTTTTGTGTCCACTTCTGCCTCTTGCTGTGATCCTGATGTGTTATGTGTGCACTTCAATTTGAGTTTCAATTCATGCCATTCTAGGATAGAGAAAGTAAGGAGCAGGTGGAGTGGCTAAGGGGGCTACTAAAATGCCTGAGGAAATACAAGGGAATAAATATGGCAATTTCCTTGTAGTGAAAGCTTTCGAGTTTGATTTGTGGACACTTAAATGAATCACAGAATAAGCTGAATTGGAAGGGACCCACAAAGATCATCAAGTCCAACTCCTGGCCCTGCACAGGATACCCCGATGTGCACACCATGTGCCTCACAGCATTGTCCAAACACTTCTTGAACTCTGTCAGGCTGGTGCTGTGACCATTTCCCTGGGGAGCTGTTCTAGTGCCCAACTACCCTCTGGATAAAGAGCCTTTTTCTAATAACCAACCAAAACCTCCCCTGACACAGCTTCAGGCCATTCCCTCAGGTCCTGTCACTGGTCACCACAGCGAAAAAAATTCAGCTTGGAGGCTTATGAGTCTTGTAAATTGAATGCAAGTGTACTGACAGTAGGCTGGCTTAATCTGCCTTAGTAGATCCTCTAAGGAGCAGTTTGCAGGTTCACAGAGATACCCTGACCAAATGGAAAACTTCCACTTTACAGTATGGTTTCATTATGTTTTAGTGGGACAACCTAGGACATAGGGAAACATCCACACTGCAAAGTCCAGCTCACGCTGGCAGATGCCCAATTGCAAGGCAGCTGGGTTAGTTGTGAGACTGGAAGTTGAGTGTCTCTCCAACAGACATGCATGCTGAAGGTTGAAGCATAATTTGATTCAAGGGAGGAGCTTCTGTATGCAGATAGGACGGAGTGTGGGTCACGTTCACTACTAAAATGCACTCTAAGTACTTTGAATAAATTGTATTTTAAGGCTGATACTGTCATTGCCTATCCTCTGTTTCACGTTTTCCAGAAACTTACTGAGACTAGGAGGAAACTTTTCTAGGTTTCTTTGACACCAGTGATTGTGGTTTCATGTAGCCTCTGCTCCTCTTCTCTTCTGGGACTAGATGACAACCCAATTTTCATGTTGCTTCTTCAGTGAAGCTGAGAAAATTATGCATTCAGAAAAATTCACTTCCAAAGTAGTTCCATTGAAGGGATCATGACCCTAAATGTACTCATTAGCTCAAATTGTCAACAGTTTTCTGTAGCAATTTATTCCTTGACCCTCAAGTGGTCAAGAACTGTCAGCACAAGCAATGTGAGGTTAGCACTTACTGAAATACAGCAGTTAGGCTTCTAGAGGGCTTCTTTTTTTTCCTGTGGAAGTGTCTGCTGGTTTGAGAGACTTTCTATGGCTTACCATCAATTCCAATTGTAACAAGATCATTCTGCCTCAAAATGGGAAAACCAGTGGAACCAGAAGTTTTCCAAAACAGAAAGATTATTTTCCAGTCCAAGTCACTGATAAAATGACCTTTCTTTCTTAACATTCCCAATGGGAACTGTGAGTCTGAAATATAAAATTCAAGATTTATATATGGTGACTTAAAATAGAAAACGGGATGCTTAAGTTCCCTAGAACCTTATGTGTAAGGATGTCAACAGGTGAACAGCTAGTGAGAACATTCCAAAATTTTTCAAGACAAATTTGGTAAAGACAACCTTATTTAGGTAGAAGAGCTGCTGGACAAAAAATTATGTATATATTTATTTTATTTTATTTTATTTTATTTTATTTTATTTTATTTTATTTTATTTTATTTTTTAAATTGATACCTCCCCTTGTCTCTGAGCTTACCCTCATGTGAACATCTAACAAGGGAAAACCAGACTGTGATTGTCAGCATCCACAACAAGACCAATGGACCAATGGACCAGTGGACCAGTGTCTGTCTCCTTTAGAAGGCTTTCAAAATACAGAGTGACAAAACAAGACATGATTTTTCTGAGTCTAAGGTAGTTTGGGCACAGTTAATTTGACTGGCACCATTCACCTTGCTTCCACAACTTGCTGGGAAGTTGTCTGCATTTTTCTACCCATCCTCTAAAGTGTATTTCTCTGCTCTCTGAAACGCAGTACTGGTGTAGGAAGGGCATGAATACACAGTGGGTGCCTTTTCTGCAGCTCAAATCTGTTCTTCCTCAGGCTATGGAACCACTTCGTATATGGCAATAATAGGCTGCAAACATTACATGTACTCTGACAGCTGTAAAGCCACATTTCAGAGATACCATTTTTTGGTAATTCACGTATCTTTTCCCTCCTCCTACATACACACGTTTTACCTTTTTGATAGCAAAATGGGCCCTGCAGTCTATGTAAAAGCATTGCTCACTAATGCTCCATGGCAGGATAGCATATGACACATATTCAGCAAGCACACACATATCCGCCCCCCTGGCATAAAGCAAATCAGGATTCTCAGGAAGAGATAAAGTTAAATTACTCTAATGGCAAAGGGAAAAACATCTAAAGGAGAACTAATCTAAAGTGATGGTTTGCCTCTTGCACAGTAAGAGGCATATTTAATTGCTACACACAGAACTGCATGTTTCTATGATCCTATAACAGAAGTAACTTCATTCTGACCAGAAAAACTCAGAAGTCTTTCCCCAACCAAGACTCCCACTGAGGCAGACAGTTGCAGAATGAAGATCTGGTTCTCACTGCATGAGGCAAATAACCTCTATAATTCTCTAAGCAAGGCAAGCATGCATGAAGTAAGTAAGCTTCTTCCAGTATTTAGTTGTTCTCCTAAATTCCAGGAAATGTTGGTGTTTTGGCATTGTGTCATAGTAGAGCATAGAGGTATGCAGATTTCCGAGCAGTGAGCATGCTAATGCTGGAAGTAAATATGAGAGTTTATGTCATAAAACACCCACGTTGCTGCTAATGGCTCCTCTGTATTTTTAGAGAAAGCACCAATCCATATTGTTTCAGTTCTATGTTGTTAGTGTATCAATGGACAATGAGAGAATAACCATCATCTCTAGAAAAAAAGAAAATTATATGTACACAACACTTCCCTGCACAAAACATCCTTGATTTCTAGATCAAACAGATCAAGTAGCTCGTATCCCAGCCATGAGGGCAGTGTTGCCTTAAAGACATTGCTTGGGTAAAATATTAGGATACGACCTAGTGCAAATGTAAATATCCAGGGCTACATGGTTCGTCTCAGATTAAGGGTGTTGAACAAGTAGACATGTAGTTGATTTCACAGAGTCTCACCATGCTCTCCAATGAATGTAAGGAACAAACATATATATAGAAGTAAACTTCTACAGTTATAGCCATGAAAAAAGTACAGAAAAAAACACAAGATTCACTGATTCTGTGCAAGAGAGGAGCCAATGAAGGTCATCCAGGCTAAGAGAAAACTGGAGAATAGTTACTTTAGCATTTATGAATCAATACGTGACATCGCCCACACGCTCACAGAGGTCCATGTGTAGAGGTATGTATGTCACAAATATCAGTGAAACATTCAGTTCAAAGTATTTCTTCTGCACATGAAAACTGACAGGTTGTGTGGACTTGAGGAGGTTGTTCCAGCAGACGTAAGATTTTATATAGTCTGGCCAGAGATGGACAGTTCATCTGGGCTAAGCTAAGACATAAAATTTGAGTTTAAGAATTAATTTCAGGGTTCTTCCACTTCCACCTGAGATAGGTCATGAAAAAGAATAATTTTCTATTACATTTTTGGATGCATTAGAAGTCTGAAACGTAAAAATTTTCACTACTTAGCCTGTAAGTGCCTGATTGTTAGAATAGACATTTCACAGGGGCAGCCCCTAAACTAAGCTGCTGGCAGAGAAGGAAAAGGAGTCTGTATAAGAATTTCTCTTTGTCATCCTCATGACAAAGTAAGGGTGGTTATTTTTCCTTCACCTCAGAGAAAAATGAAGGCCCATTTCCAGGTATTTTTTCTTCCACCACAGGTGATACACTGCTTCTCCTAGACCCAGGACTCTGTGCTTCCTTGTTCATCCCCAGATGCTCAGGTCACACTGTCACTCAGCCAACAGGTTTTCTGGTAAATCTACCCGTTATAATTAACTTTCTGAAACATACAAACCCAGAGATAAACCTAGAAAAAAAAATCCTGACTATTCTGCCCTGTAAGAGCCATTTGGAACAGGAATTTTATTGCAGTGGTGTGGAAATAACTCATTTTAGGAGCTCTAAACTTCCCACAGAAGTATTACAAGATAAAGCTGCACATTACTTGTTATCATAAGGATTTAGCACACCTATTAAATTATCCACTAATTTAATCTAACTACCCAGAGTGAATGCTACAACTTGGTCTGAACATCTGGAGTGGACCCAGCTATAAAAGTTGGCTTACATACAGACTTGATAGCCTGGTTAGCAGCACAGGAGAGCCCAGTTCTGCCCATGGTAACAAAATGCCTGGCTTCCAGTTGCCTGCAACAGGGGGTGAATGCAAGAGTCATTTTGAGAAGTAAAAACAAAAAATCCATTTGCAAAGTAAAAAGCAAGAGGTGTGAAAGAGGAGAAAGCAGCAACAACATCCTTCCCACCCACACTGGTGCCTCTCCAGGAAGGGGAGGTGCCCCTGCAGTCCCCACCCCCAGGCTGGGCTGGGTGCCACCCAACTGATGCTTTGGTGGATGCATACAGCCTGGGAAGAGCCATTCCAGCCCCAAGATCAGAAGTGGGGTCTGAGCAGTGCCCCTTATGCCCACTCACCACAGGCACACTTTACAGGCAACAGGCACTTGAGTTTTATGGATTGTCAGACTCTATGGAGTGACAAATCACACCTTAAAAGCATTTTCTAATCACCATGAGCCTTGCAAGGTATTTGCCATGTCTGTGTTTGCTCATGTAAAAACCACAGTGGAGCCTAGCTCTGCCCTGGTTGCTTTCTCTTTTGCATGTAGGTGACACCAGTCTTACCAACAAACTCTTGCCAATAATGCACTGAGTACCTCTCTCCCCATTCCCATCACCTTTGCCATGCTGTGGGCACCTGCTTTGTCTGTAGCCAAGCTACATTTGTATGTCCACAGACCTCTGGGTAAGGCAAGTGGATCTGTGCTGCAAGGACAGCTGTGGATGGCAGGGATAGAGAGATTCAGTGATGGTGAGAGACAGGCTTTGGTCCGGAGGGCATTTGGTGAGGAAAGAAGAATACGGATGCTTGTCCAGAGAGAGGGGAGAGCTCTCCACACTCCTGCCACAGAGGGCTGGAATCTGTGTCATGTGAGGATCTGCAGGCTCTTTTTAATTCAGATGTGAAATGTGTTGAAGAGCAACTTTACTCCTCGGCCCCTGTCATGATCCCCCACAGCACATTAGCACATGAAAGCAGAGGGAAGGAGAGCTGCCGGAAAGCCAGCAGAGATTGCTTGAACAGTTATGCAGCCTTCCCTGAGACAACAGGGAGAAACTAATGCAGGAAGATTTTCCCAGCAGATAACAAAGGCAATCTGGCCATAAAAAGGTACGGTTCCTACACATTAAAGGCAGTTTACAATTGCAGGCGTTTTCGACAGCCTTCCACAGATGCAAGGAGTTGCTGACACACATGAAGATGTGTGGAATCAGAGCCCTACTCCTGTTCACAAACCAAACCATACGCTGGCTGGCATACGCTTATTTTGTCAGGGTTTGCAAGAGCTTGGCCAGTACCAAAAAAACACTTGGCAGAAAATTTGCTTGTCTGCTGTGCTCTGCATTGGGTCACAGTTTCTCTATAAGATTCTTTATTTCTTGTCTTTTTATTGCAGCACTGCTCCTAATTTAGGCAAAGATGTTTTATAAGGAGAGGCTTTATGTAGAAATCTCAAAAAAAAATCAGTGAAGTGGGGAAAGTGGTGGGGCAGAAAGGCAGGGCAGTTCCTCGCTCCTGCAGAGATGCAGCAGTGAGAGGCAGGGAGGGTTGGGAGTTATTAAAAGATCTGCTGCTACATCTATGTGAGAAACTGCTCAGCCACCACATTCACTCCTGAGCACTCTCTGCTCCCCACTTGTGCTAACTGGAGGTCTCAGGCTGTTTCCATGCTCTAAGGTGCACCATGGCAAAGCACAGGGCACAGGCAAGCTGAGGTCTGCCAAGAGAGCTAAAGGCATCAGTTAAGCAGTGAGGCTGCACCAGCCCAGTGTAAAAAAGAACAAGAGCATCTTGGAGCAGTGCTCCTAGATCTGGCCTCTCTAAAAAGCAATCCTCTGCTCGACTGAGCCCTCCTTTATGCCTGCACCTTCTAGTTCCTCTTCAACTTTTATTCCAATACACAGAGGCTTTTCACATGTGCTTTTAAATAAAACATCAGTGGCTGTATATAAACAATCCCTATCAGGTGCCTGGTAGGCCAGAACAATTCCTGTGTTGCTTTTTAAAAAAATATTAAAAGCAGAAGCTGTAATGAAGTGGAGAATTGCAAATGCTCAGGCCCTAAAATCCTAACTAAAACACTTGACAATAAGCAGCCCACACTGAATCACTCTACCGTGTGATTATTTTATTGGGGTTTTGTTTCATTTCTACTGAAACTGTTCACAGACCTGTAAATAATTTTATCCAATCTGTTATTTACTGAAATGAATTAATTACAGTCTTTAGACACAGATAAAGTGTACTTTATACTTACTACTAATTTCATTTCTACTTATATATCAATAGTTTGGGGGCTCTAATTTTTTCTTAGTAGGATATTTGCACTAACTCTGTTCAGTTTAAAATGTAAAAAGTGTTTGTGACTAAAGCCTGCCAGTTTCCCCAGAATAAAGTTTAAAAACCCTTAACAAGACCATAAAAAATTGTAAAATAATCCTATCACAGGTTACAGATGGAGACTGTTACCAATCACAGTCGTCGTCGTCGTCCGCCCCCCCCCACCCCCCCCCCCCCCCCCCCCCCGCAATTAAAGCCAACAGCTGTCTTGTGTTTGCATAGTGACTTCGAATAAATAAATATTTCTCTGGACAATGACTCTTGTTCTACTTTCCTGTGCCACTCTTCGAAGTTCCAGCTCCTTCCCTCTCCTTTCAGTCAGCCTTGCACTTCCTCTTCTTGCCCTCAGCTGGATGATTGTTTTTCAAGCAGTTGCCCAAAGTGAGGAAAGTCTTTGAGCAATCACTGAAAAAGAGTAGGAGTATGTGCTCTTTAGCCTTCAGAGAGAGGAATAGGACATTACTAAAACATAAGGACCAGACAACAGCTATGCAAGCTTATGTTCTCAGGAGGGAATTGGCTTCATCTAAATTTATCCTTTCAGAAGTTTCTGCCTTCTCTAAAACAGTCAGCTGGCATCCATCTGCAGCCAACAAGGAGAAACAAGGCATAGCTGGAGAAGGATTCCTCTGCAATCAGCATCTAAGACTGGTGGAAAGATTCCTCACTCCCAAGTGTGTTTATGTCTCCCCACTGATTTAAAAGAAGTCTTGTTTTAGGAAGTCCAGGATTTGACTATGGATGCAAAGCTGGGGGCATCTCTGTTGTCATGCTGGGTGAGGTTCCTTTCCACTGTCCCTGATGTATGAGGTTGTGGGACAGGTCCAACCATCCTTCTCAGAGGGTGGTAAAAGAGCAGAGTGAGCAGGTGGTCGTCTCCACCCTGCTCACTGGGACATGGGCTTGGCAGCATTTGGTCACCTCTACGTTGCCTGCCCAAATGCTGGAGGACAGTCCAGCTGCAGCTCGGCCTCAAAACGCTCCCTTAGCAAAGAACAAGCTCTCTCTGCCTACTGGGCAACTGCCTAAAAGGCTCCTCCAAGCTGCCCCTGTCCAACCCCACCAGTTAGACCCCAACAGCCTGAGGAGTGGACTGGCACACCCAGGGGACTTCCCTGTCCTTGAGAAATGCTCTCAGCCCAAACCAGGGGTAAACAGAAAGAGACCAGGCTAAGCACTGGGAGGGAAGGCTGTGGCTGCTGCCAGCATTTTCAGCTGCAGCTCTTTGAACAGGCCAGCCACCCTGGCATCACCTCGTGGCTGCACATGCCAGCAAGTGTCTCGGGCACTTCCCCAGGGGAGCGGGCAACCCTTGTCTCAGTGTTCTGCTAATTGACTGCTAAATCAGGGCACACAGAGCTCAGCTCAGGGTACAGGACTTTACAGGACTTAGCCACCCTAACCATGGTGCCCAACTACTTCTGCACCTCCTTCTTCAGAAGGACACTGCTTGTTGCCCAGATATTTGCATTCAGTATGGGCAGAAGGAAAAGTCTGAAATTTGTCTTCAAATCTCTCGAAGGCTGAAAAGGAATCACACTTCACCATCTAACCATTTGGGAGCTGGAAGACTGTAGGCAGAGATATCTCCTCCCATCCAGTTGTCGTGGGGCTGCAGAGGAAGAGTGTTGTATGACATACTGACCTATTGTCCCATAAAAGCAAAGTTCTCCTCAAATTAACTGCTCCTCTGTGAAAAGTCAGTGCCATCACTGTAAACAAAGAAAAAATATGGTCTTACTTTCTCAGCACCAAGTTTTCTCAGAGAGCAACCTGAGGAAACATTGAGGCTTTTAATCAGTCATTCTGATGGGCTATTGTGCACTGATCAAAGTAAGAGTGTAAAACATCCTCCCCACTGAAACCCTTCTGTGAAGAAGCTATTTATTCATAAGAGGTTGCAGGTCATAAACATTAGAAGGAAGAAAGGATCTGGGGCCTTGCAACTAAATTGTACTAAAGATTAAGGGACCCCAGAGCTCTGGAGACAACAGTGGCTTGAAAGTGAGGTTGAGTGCAGAAATAACCCCAGATGACTGAGCAAACTATAGCCTTTCCTGTACTGTCTATGACATCACTGGCACTTCATTTCCCAAGGAATTATTAAGACTCAAGGGGTTGAATCCTACTTTCCTGCACCAACAGAGATGCTTTTCCCCAGTGGATTGCAGTGTGAATTTCCTCTCTTTCTGAGAAAGACTAGACATGCTCCAAGGGCTGCCTTTGTCCTCACCACAGAGCTGAGTTTAAGCAGAACTGAGTTTAGGCCTGCACTCCCCGAGCCAGACAGAGTTTGACCAAGATGAATTGATGACACTTAGCTGCAGGTAAGCGTGGCTGTGGATGGTGCTGCAGGCATGCTGGTAGCTCTGTGCACACTTCTGTGGCATGGTGACATTTGGCACACAGCTCCTTAGGCACAACACAGCCAGTGTGAAGTGAGTAAGGTTTTTGCACGGTGCTGTGCTATGTCAGAGAGACATCACTTGGGGTAATCTTGGCTGTTCTTCCCTGTGTGGCACTATACAGTGTGCACACTTGCTGTCAGGCATGCCTTCACATTTCTGCCTGCCCAGATGCTCACACTACAGGCTTGAACTGATTTTTATACATTTCTGCATTTCATAATGTTCCTTCTCTCAGCAACTTCACCACCCAGAATCCAAAGAAAAGGCTGGAGAAACACAGAGAATGGAGTAAAAATACCTGTAGTGTCAGCTACAGTACTTACACTACAGAACTGTAGAGACCATTTTTTTAGGAGCACAAAACACTGAAAAATGCATGTTTTCTAGGACAACCAGTTCCTCACTGCCCAGAGTAGATCATAACTTCATGGGAGACAGTGGGGTCTTCAGGGGGCGAAGCACAGGTTTGGGTCTTGAAGGGAGGTGTCTGGGTTCTGTCCATGGCTTTATCAGCCAGTGTACAACACGTGCAAGCTTCTCTCTGCTCAGTAGCTTCTGTCAGTGAAACACAAATGCTCATCATTTTTATCAACACTCTTTCTTACATACTTGTGGACAGCATTCTCCAAGACCAAGATGTAAATATGCTAGCTGTGTTCTGAGAGAGAGATCACTCTGGTGATCCCTCTAGAAAGTGTCTTACCAGGGGAAAGACTGCTTAGTTTAGGTTTTGTGTGCCCTGTCTAAGGCAGTACACAAAGAAGAGCAACACAAGGGTCTCAGTGCTGCTTGAGATAGCTCACCCAGAACCATTTCCTCCCAGAGGCAATGCCACTGCAGCACTGAACAAGAATTGTTGGGAAGGCTTCAGTCCAATGCAGTCTGCAGCTGCTGAGTGACAAGTGACAGCCAAGTGAGGACTGCTACCCGCAGTAGCTGACCATGGAGTTTGGGAGAACCATAGCATCAGTTCCATTTTTTTCTTCTTCCCCCTTCATTCTGCCTGCTGTTACTCTGTACCCAGACATTGATGTTCTGGATCTGCTGGGATTTTATTTCACATTTTTAAAGAAATCAGGTTTTTGGACTTCTGCCTCTTTGTTGGCTGATGAAGGTGGATGAAGAAGTATGGGATTCTTTGCAGCATGTCAGACAGTGCTGCAAGCCTTTGCTTGGACAGCTGTCACTTGAGGTTGACAATCTGGCAAAGACAGACTTGCACAAACTTCCATATTGTGGTTAAGGCTGTGATGTATTAGAAAAGCTTGATGTTCTCATTTAGTTGGCTTCAGCTTTGCTTACATCCCTGAGATTATACAGATGGCTCTGGCTTGCAATCTGCTCCAGGCTGTATCTGTGAATGAGCTCCCAAAGTGGTATCTGTAGAGCTCCCTGATGACTTTGGCATCTTTGATCACCAGGTGCCATCACCTGTCTGCCTTCCCCTGAGCAGAGATGCCTTGCAAAGGACAGTTGGGTTTGTTCCTCAGAGAATCCAAAAGGACATGAGGGATACAACCAGATTTAAAATTTTCTAAGTTGACAAAGATGCTCAGTCAAGCAAACACCATTCATTTCAGCTGGGAGCTGCTATTAAAATCCCAATTCACACTGAACCATCAGGGCTGTTTAAGTAACAAATTATTCCAAAATATACTTTAACATACAAGGCTCCTAAAATGGAAGGAGCCATTTTTACTATAACAGGTCCCTGCATCTTCATATCATTGTGTTGCAAGAAATACACTGAATCCATACTTGCAGTGGTTAAGGGGTTTTTCCACTCTTGGAAACAACACTGTTTTAAATATTGTTGTGCATGAATGTACACACACATACAAATTATATATACACCCTGTCTAAAATGGGTTCACCCTGAATTTTAACCCAACCAACTCTAAGATGCTGCACCATAAAAAAGCAATCACTAAGCAGACAAAGTTGTAGAAAAAAACCTACAGACAAGTTGGGATCAGGTGGCACCAATGTGCACAAGTTAAAACTTTATGTACTATGCAGCATTAGGATAAGAGTGGGAATAAAAATATGAGAGAAATCTGTAGTTTAGAGATAATGGTGTGTTAGTTTTTGATTTTTGACAAGGTAAAAAACCAGTGCCCACGTGGGCAGAATGACAAATTGATGTACTAGCCTTTTGTTTCCAAAATAATTGTTTTCTCAAAGAGCACTAAAGACTTCAATATATAAGTTCTGGTAATGCACATATATATCTGTATGCTCCAGAAACTAGTGGGCACTGGTTTTACCATCTATATGATTAGAATCTCTATGGCAAGTCTTACCAAAACAAAAGAAAAAAAATTAAAACATTAATTTGGAGTGGCTTTGCTGTTTTGGTACTAAGATATTAGAAAGAACATGAACTGAAAGCTGTGCCCCAACACAACTTAAACCATTCAGACCCTTTTCTTTAGAGCCATGTTGGGTAGTTCAGTAATCCTCCTGCAGGTCCCTCTGAAATGGCATTTGCTCTTCCATCCAGGAACTGACACTTGGATCCTTTTAGGGATTCAAGAGAGCTGCAAAGTCCCAGAGAAGTTGTACTTACTGCTTAGTTTTGAGGCACCTCATTTCATGTGGTAGTTGCTTCAATGCCCAAGATTCCAGCACACTCCTGTAGGGAGCATACCTATCCAACAGGGAGGCAGACCACGCTGCTTTGGCACTTTTCTGGATTCCCCTTTTCTCATGCAATCGCAGTAAACAATTACCAGAGAGCCTCACACATCCAGTTTGCAGGAGTGGTGCTGCTGTGTGCCATAAGTAACAAACATCCTTTCCACTATTTGTTCAAAGATGCTTGTGTTTGCCACTGATAGACTCATTCTGATCCCAGAGACTATGCTGTTGCCATCAATTTCATGTTTTCTTGACCAAGCCTGCATGTAGGACAAAGGTCAGCCTATGATGAGGTTCCCAAAGTTCATGACTCATAGAGAGCTCAGAATTATTTAACTACCTTTAAAAAACAAAGTGACTGAAACAGTAACGAAGTCATTTTTACAGTTTGGCTTGTCACTGCAGACCAACTCAGCAACAACATTTGTTTCTCATTAAGTTTCTGCAGTTTATTTTTCTTAGCTCAATGGATAACCAGGCGGAGGAGGGTACAGAAGGGAACTATGGTCTCTGAATGAATCACAGTCTCAGATATCAAATTGTTATCCTGTACTAAGTCTCCTGCTACCCAAACCTCAGCTGTAACAAACTGAAGCCATTGTTTTCAATCTGCAATCCTCCACAGTTATTCCTGTGAAGATGTAATACCGTTATAAAATTCCCAGATGGGCTGCTGTAGAGCTGATATATTAATTTATTTTTTCTTTTATCTTTCAACAATAAATTCACAAATAACAAGAGCTGTGGTTTCTAAACTGTGAACTGGAGCCAGGTGCTTCTGTGGGAGACAGATGAAGAGGTCAGTCAGCTCTCTCAGCACTGAATCATAGAATTGTTACATTGGAAAAGACCTTTAAGATCATTAAATCCAATGGTATCATCAGAGAACGCGACAAGGCAGGAACTGTTTTCAGCATTCAGACAAGACCACTCCTGAAGTCGGTAAGCACATATGGAAAGCAGGCAGAACAACACAAAAGAATCTTCTCTTAGATCATGCTTATTTTCAACACTACTATTCCTTCACTATACTAGACATGAAAAGCATCTTACACCAATGGGTATCCAGGGTTTGCCTACAAGGAATCTCTGTACACTTAGCTGGAGATTAGAAGTTATCTTATTAGCTGATGGATCTGCAGATCTTGCCAATCAAGGTTTATTGCCAAAGGCATTTGAGTCTGTTTGGCCCCAGCTAGTCTGACCTAGAGTTTACTTCCAATCTACTTCAGTGCTAAGTTGGTTATTGATGAGAGCCTATTTACAAGAGTGCATAATGACAGAAAAAGGGGGAATGTTTTTAAACTGAGTAGGTTTAGGTTAGATATGAGGAAAACATTCTTTACTGTGAAGGTTGTGAGGCACTGGAACAGGTTGCCCAGAGAAGTTCTGAATGCCTCTCTCCTGGAAGTGTTCAAGACCAGGCTAGGTGGGGCTCTAAGCAGCCTGATCTAGTGGAAGGCATCCCTGCCCATGGCAGGGAGGTTGGAACAGATGATCTTTAAGGTCCCTTTAACCCAAAACACTCTATGATTCTCTGATTCTATGATATCAGAAATTACTTTAAGTCATGGAGACATGCCTTAAAGCAAGCCACAGACACTGTATTACACCACTCCCAGCCAAAATGTCATTGACTAACTTGGTTAAGCACAGAGAGCTTAAGATCGTAGTTGAAATTTGGTTGTTTTTTGGGGGTTTTTTTGTTGTTGTTTTTTTTTTTTCAGGCGCTGTTCTAAAACAACATTTTATTAAAGCACTTAACATTCCCTTCCATGCTGAAGGGAACCACCCTGTTCACTGCCTCCCTGTGTGGCTGCATTTCATGCTACGCAAATTTGCTCTTCCTTGTTTGCTTTGGAAACTCTTTGGCAGGAAGCCATCTCCAACTGTACAAGGCATCTGGAGCTCAGGCTTTGATTCAGTGAGTTTGTCTCACACTACTCTGGATGAAAAGGGCAGCTCAGTCAAGCAGGTATTTTCCTCTTCAGCTCCCAGTGCCATGGCAGCAGCCTCCTCCTCTTGTTCAAAACATATCATTTAAAGATGCACTTTCAGATTTCTATGAGGAATGCAAAGGGGGAGGCAGTTTAACTCACCTCCTTCATCAAACTCCAGAAAAAAATCTTAATGCAAAACACTCAAATAATGACATGCAGCAGCTGCACATTTTTTGGGTGGTACTCTTTAATTTTTCATTCAATCTCTAGTAACTGAATTAAAATCAAAAATGCAAAGAATCTAGAAATCATGTTCTTTCAGAGCTTGTTACTTACTATCTATTTTTTTCAGCTTGGTTTCTAAAGGAAAAAAAATTCTGCACAATCTTGTTGCATTAGACTGTTTGGTCCTGTGTATCCCCTTGTTCCTTACCTCCACTCTACTGCCTCCAACACACTAATGCTCAAATAATTTAGTTATTTCAATCAAATTTGATATGAAGATAAAAAACACAGTAATACTAAGACCCAACCAGTTTTTATGGGAATAGCCTAACAAGTAGAGGGAGAGATTGTTAAAGACACACTAATCAAGGAAAGGCCTCTGGCATTAGCACAAGCCATCAATCACAGGAAATTGCACCTGATAAATATTATGAATAGCCCACCTGAGAGAAAAAACCTCAGATCACTGCTTCTACTTTATTAGGCACCTGAGAATCCAGCCACGAGACACAACTCCTCTGGCGAAGCAGGCTTTGCTGCTCCTCCTGCTGTTAGAACTGCTCATTTTTTTAACAAGCATTAAGAAAATTTCTCACTCCTTTCATCCATTCGTGTGACTTCTTTGACCTCACTGAATTCCAGCATCTGCACCTATCCTTCACTCTTTCAGGCTCATTTCTTTACCTGATGCCAGCTGATAATGGTTAGGCGGGTAGCAAACCAGATAATTTCTTTCCCCAGTGCTTACCACTTAATAAGGGACAAACTAGACAAAAAATGTTCACAAGTCCTGCACTCAGATATCCCATGTAAAGGAAAAGTGCTATAGGTTTTTTATGGGTAAGTGGAGCCTCCCATTTAATGGCTTGGATTTTTTTACAGGATTTTTCTAAATGAGCATGTCTTTCTGAGGACAATAACATAATTAAATGTTAAGGAAAATAATTCTTTTGCCTTTAGCTTTCCCCCATACATTTTTCATTATTTCTGAGTACCTTACCTAAGATTTGTTTTGTTACTGTCTTCTGTTCTCTTGCACATTCTTTGGCTGCTTTTCATGCCTGTTATTTACATTTTGACTTCAAACCAACCAACCTGTCCTGCTCTTAATTCCTGGGAAACTCCAGTGCCACAGCTGAGCTTCCCATGCAAAGATTTAATTTTTGGGCAGCTCCCTGCTCACTGGGCCTCAGGAGTACACCTACACTGTCAGTTCAGATCCAAAGTGTGCTTTTGGTGCTGGCTATCTTCTCCAACCATGCTTTTCCTGTCATACCACTATGGCCTCCAATAGGCATTGAGACCATGGGACAAAGGCAGAACTAGTCCAAAGTAAAAATTCTCAGCAATGCATCCTGTGTGGGTGTCATTTCCTGAGGAACAACTGTTTTGTTCTACAAATGCATTTTAACACAACCTCGTCCAGTGATAGTACACACCACTGGATGCAAGAGGAAAAATTGTCCTAGAATTTCCGAGGAGCATTTCTATAATTTTAATACATCAGAGTTTATAACTAACCCAGGTATACTCTTAGCATATTTTTGCTGTTCAATTGACTTCTTTGCTGTACATGAGGGTGAGTTTGCTGCTGCTTGAGCCCATTTTGTGACTACATCACACACCAAGTTCAAATTCATTAATAATAGTCAGATCTAACATTAATCCAGCTGAATGGGATGCAGTCAGTCTGGGAGGGTTAAAGCTATATTGCCTCCAGGGAAATAAAATACAGAAAGAAAAATTCAGAGAAAGATTTCAAAACAGGTTACTTCTGCAGCTTGGGAATGTAAAAATGGCACCCTTGTTCCCTGTATCAAATTGATTTGCTGAAGAAAAGGTTGGGCTGGGTTTTGTAGTCTGCTTGATCTTGCAGCAACTTGGATGATCACACATGCATCAAGTCAGACAATAAAAAAAAATTAAAAAGGACTGTCAGAGGCCAAGCTGTGATACCAGTACACTACTTTACAGTTACACTTGTGATACACTAAGACCTTAACTCTCTTGACTTCACTATTACTGATTCTGACACTCATTGAACTACAGTGACAATTAAGTAAATAAAATAAATCTCAGTAATTTCTCTGGGTATTCTTGAATGTGGTGTTTTTATTATTTGTCAGTGTGTGATATTTCTGTGTAATGATATTTATGAAGTTACAAAGCTGAAGACAAGACATGAGGAGACATCAGCATTCCTCAGTGCTACTGCACAGAAAAAACCCCAAACTCCTAAAAGCACTTACTGTGGTTACTTTTCTGAGGTTTATTCTCTTTTATATGGAGCTAGAGTCCGTAAATAATAATTCAGAATATCAAATTAATGACATTGAAAGGAATTACAGAGGAATCTGGGCTACACATTCATCTAACCATATATGAGTTCCCCTTAAATGGCACTTTACATTTTTGCAAATTGAATTAGACACAATCTCATAGTGTACATTAGCAGGAATTAAATACTGAACTAGTTCCAGAGAAGCGACATTCACCACATGCCCCCCAAACCATTTTATTGATGAGCATGAAACAGTTTATGTAGACTCAACAATAGCTGTGCATCTTTATTGAGATGAGTGCATTTTACACAAGAAATAAATCACACTTACAGCAAACACGAGTTCTCATCATTATCTGACCTCGTCAGCCCGACGTCCCCAGGGGCCCATGAGGTTAGCTCTGGGTTGCCACTGAACTTCACACAATGTAAGACATGGGGAGGAAAGAGATTTTTATTCATGGCTTCAATCACAATAGCACACAGCTATGGCACGTGAGCCAGGGAGATAACTGCAGGACAGAAACATTCACCACAAGTCCTTCTCCCTGAAGCTGTGCATGCTCTCTCTGGGGCTTATGACAGCTTGGCATAGAGTTGCCATAATTAGCTTGCACTGACTTAGAGTATATACTTTCTGTTGTCGTTTTTTGTTGTTGTTGTTTGGTTGCTCTAGGGGTGGTTTTGAGGTTTGTTCGTTTGTTTTCCAGAAATTATCCATGTAATCTATGTTTACAATCCTTAGCATCCACCAAGAAGCATGGAAGGACAAGAAGAACACAGCAGCTGACCTACCCTCCTGCTTTTAACCTCTGGTCACATGCTCATTATAACTATGCTCCAAAGTTTAAAAAGCTACAGTTCGATACGACTGTCAACGTACTGAAGTGAGTGTCTGCTCCTAGCAGATGATGGCTATTAAGAGAAGAGTAGGGAACTTTTCCATGCCAAGTCCCTTGGATATAACTAATGCTCCTTATATTGAAGCCCTCAGTCCCTCCACTCCCATTTATTTGTTTTGCATTGTTCTGGATTGTGAAGAGATGACCAGCACAAGGAAATGCTTAAGCTGGGAAAAGAAAGCGCACAGCGAAAAGGAGGCTTCAGTCAAGATGTGCTAGTCAAGGTATTACCTGAACTGAAACTGGGAGGTAACATTTAATGTAGCCATAGCAATTTTGTAATTAGAGGAAAAACTGCTCCTAATTTAAATGTCAAGGCACGCTGGTCAACTTCTTGTTCTAAATCACAGACTACTGCCAAGCTGGCAAAGCTATATGGACTTCAGTGATAACAAAACAGCATGTGTCACCATCCACTCACTTTGGTAGAGTCTGACAGAAGTGGAGGTGCAGGCAGGAGAAATTATAGGCATGGTAGAAAACAGATACTGATACAGATTACATATTTCTTCACCCTAGTCACTCCCTGCAAGACTACGAGAGCTTGAGGGCTTCCCAAGTGCAATGATTTGTTCCTCAAAAGGCTCTTTTTCCTTCTAGTGTCTCAAATGTGGACATAAAATATTTGAATTAAGTAGGAATTCTAATAATGTCTTGTCAGACCTGTCTTAAAACCAACGTGGTCAATACTCTGTTGTTTATCTAAAGGAATTCAAGTCAACAAGTCTGACAGCTTTTCCTCCCAAACCTCATTAATGGGAGTCTGCTGCAAATGAGGCCATTCATGCTACACTGACTCTTACATGGACAGCTTTGAATTTTAAATGCTTTATTCTCCTTTGTATGCTTCCACATTGCAGCCAACATCTTGCACAAAGCCAGCTATATTCCTGCATTATCAAAGCATATCCTGAGTGATGTATCGGGGGAAAAGTTAGCTTTGTCCACTCTTGTCAATGGATTAGGTTTATACACATCTCTTCATAGCACTTCTCTATAAATACAGCTTTCTGAATTTTTTTCCACTATCTTTGGAGCACTGCTGCTGTATGCTTCTCTGTTCTCCCACTGCTGTTCACTGA
Organism: Phylloscopus whistleri; assembly: GCA_017589585.1. Taxonomy (NCBI): domain Eukaryota; kingdom Metazoa; phylum Chordata; class Aves; order Passeriformes; family Phylloscopidae; genus Phylloscopus; species Phylloscopus whistleri. The sequence goes on from JADMLD010000238.1 coordinate 858,381, forward strand.
ATCACCATGTCCATTACTATTAGTAATATACTACTTGTAGAACTACCAGTACTACTTTGAAGCCAGTGGTCCATGGGCACCCAAGTGGTGTAAACTAGGACAAAAATCAGAACTGCTTTGCCTTAAATATCTGTAGTGGTTTCTCTGGACAACTGTGTGAGTTGTGATTCTCCCTGGATTTCTCCTGGGTTCTCAGCTGGCTCTTTTTTCTCCTGTCACTTTTTTTCCTTATGTTTACAGGTGACAAACCATTGGTTTGCATTGGCCAGATGCAGATTGGCTGTTGGAGCTGCATGAAACTGAAACTCTGCTGCACCATGTGCTGCCTCCAGACTAGATGCAGTACAAACACTGAGTAAAGCTATTTCATAGAGCTTAGGTAGCAGACAGATGATCCCTGAAGTGTTCCCACTCTATCTTGTCCCCAGTACTTGTCACCACCTCTCTGCTGAGGCTGGTTAGCAGAAGAAAACACCAAGATCCTCCCTGATATATCAAGATAAAGGCATCTGCTGCAGGCAGGGGGCTGAGTTACACGACCAGGCTTCTGCTGCACTGCTCAGCCATCTCGGTTTTGGGGCAGGTGACCCACATCAAAGGAACAGGGACAAGAGGCTGGGGAAGGAAGGAAGAAGCAGCACAAACATCACAGATGAGTGCCATGTATGAACATGGGCGCCCACAGGCTCCAGCAGTAACGGTGTTTTTGTCTTAAACTCTCAGGCTGGTGGTACTGAAATACAAACTGGTGTACTGAAGAAGATTAAGGACCCTTTGTGCAATATGCTGTTACATTCGTCCACAGGGAGAGGTGGTCCCCATGCCAGGTAACACCCAAGGAGCTAATTAGGAAACAGACAAAGTCAAGAACTGGTGGGACAGGAAGATGACCCAGCCCTGGTAGACCCTGTCACTAGTGACAGAGCAAGGACATCCATCCTCAGAGAGATCAATAACGAAAACAAGGAAAAAAACCCAAAAACCTCTTATAAATTGTTCTACAATTGTTATACAAAACCTTGTCCACTATGTTGTGTGTGAAGGATTAGGTTCAGAATATGAAAGGCAGAGTACCCATTTCACCTGGAGAGCAGGCACAGCTTAAAAGCAGACTTCTTGGAAACTTCCTTGACCAGAAGTATTCAACCATGATCCAAAAAAACTCCCTTTCTTGGTGAAGGCCATGCAATATCCTGCTGTCCTTGAGACAGGCAGGTTGCTTGCAAAGCTTGATCTTGAATCTGGGGCAGCCAATAAATTGAACAAGGATTTCTCTTTTTAAATCGTGCATACATGTAACTCACCTGATTGCTAAACTAATTTTTAAAAATCACATGCATTTTTTTCAAGTGAAGGAAATGTTTAAAAAGAAGTATCAGAAAATGAGGCAGTTTTACTATCAGATTGGATCCTAGAAAGATAAGAAAGCTGTACTTTCAAGCCTAAATATAGTCATTTTCTAATTCTATTCCAGATGCTATTTATGTTCACTGTTAGTTTTTGACAAAAAAAATGGAGCAAAACTTTAAATATTCACCATACATACTATTCTCTGCATTACTGATTTTCAAAATAATTGTGTATTTATAGGGATTTATATCTAGCAGCAAATTCAACTATAACTTAGGAAATGTGCATAAGCAGTCTTTTTTTTACTAAAATAAGCATGCAGAATGCAGGAACTAATCCTTAGAAGCCTACCAAAAGTATGCTGAATTGTCCAAACTTGCAAACAATGGAGTATTACTAGAAATTGAAACATTTTTTATTACTGAAATATTTAAAAAGAACATTCTGCCACATGAGAAACAGGCAGAGAGGATGAATGAGCTGTGTAGCTGGACAGAGTGCACATGTATTCTGGATGGTTATTTTAAATGGGAAACAGATAATTTAGACTAATTTTTCCATGGTATAAATCTATAAGCATTAATGGTGTTTTGACTTCTTGTACAAAACTCAAATTTGCCCATATCTTCTGAGGACAGACCCATTTAACTATGGTTTTTAAGGCTGCAAGCTGAGCTAGCAGTATTAGGAAGAATAGGTGTGTAGGTACAAGTTGTCAGGGGCTTCTTCTTCTGAAAAGGAGGAACAAACTGAATCTTTGACTGCAAGAAAAACAGGAACCATGAAAAAGCAAAAGAGGCCAGATACTTGCAGCCTTCAGCAAGAAGCAAACTGCCCATGGCTAGGGGTGAATTGATGAGGGTGAGTGAAGTGACTATGGTACATGGTAAGTAAAACAAGAGAGATGGAAGGAGGAAATGGAAGAGAAAAAAGACTGCTCAGGGAAGGCTGCATGTGTTCAGAGGTAGTGGCCATGCCTGCAGCCCTGGAGGACCAGGATGTCAGTGCAGCAGAGATGCATATCTAGGGAACAGGGAAAGGCCCATCCACTTTGGAACAAGGCCAAGCAGCTCCTAGCCCAGGCTGTGCTAGCTGAAATACAGAAATGGGTCTGCAACTGGGCATATCCAAGGGAAGTTCTCTATTGAACACAATAGGGAGGATAAAGTAAGCATAATATGAATTCCTCCTTCCCTAAGAAGAGGAAGAAAAAATACCCCAAAGCCAGATAAACAGTTACTGAATCTGAAACTTGCTGCAGAATGGGTACTGCTTTTGGGGTCTGCACCCACCTTCCTAACAGCAGAGTCAGGAGGGAGGTCTAGCAGAAAGAGGTTTTGAACAAGTATCTTTCAGCTTGACATCCAAACCAGCCAGTCATACTGTGACTGGCTGGTCTGGATGCTAACAATTCAGACATTTATAGGACTTTGTCCTACATTTTCAACAGCTTTGTCCAGCCTGTCACAAAATTAAGAATTTGGGTTTGTAGCAGAAATATCTGTTAGCGTGGATGAGTATTTCATTTTTAATAAAGGTAACAAAAGACCTTCAGGTAATGAATCCTTCTGGAACAGCCCTGCAACAGCCCCCCTCAGCTATATGTTTGTTAGTGGTTAGTATTTCACAGAATCACTGAATGTTTGGGTTTGGAAGGGACCCCTGGAAATAATTTAGTCATTTGCTCTTTAGCAAAAGAGCTACAGGCTCTGCAGCAATTCACTGGAGGCAACTAGAAACTCTAGTGTTTCTTTCAATATAATGTGCTAATAATTCTGACAGATTTTCCCAATTAACTAAAACCATTTCAGGGAATCCAGTGTTTAACTCCCATTTAGATAGCAGAAATGCCAGGTTTCTTCCATCTGCACATTTTTCTAGACTTCTGAGGAAATGATGTCTGGAATAAGATAAGCACATTAACCATAGTGCTACTTACTCATTTTTCCTATGCACAGCTTCTGTCATGGGAAGTATGACCAGTGATAAAAGACAATTACAGCACAGCATTTGTCCAAGGTAGTTTTTAGCTGCAATTTTGCTTCCAAACATATCATCTGCATTCAGACACCTTGCGCTGTTTTAAAGCAGACACAATGGTTCAAGACTATGGAACTCGTAAATGGCCACAGACAGGTCTAAAGTATATTGTTTGTAAGAAGCTCCTTGCTCAGAATTAAAAATGACACTAGTTATTCAAGTGTGAGCCAAAATAAACCCATTTTAAAATGGTGATGTCTCTCACTGAATAAAAACTGAAGGACCATACTCTGAGAACGGAGAACAGCCACCTACTTATGGCATGTCAGGACAGCAATAAGTGACTCACTCACCCACCTACACTCCAAGGACACCAGGGCTCCATGTCTCTATCACAAAGTTGTCACAACACTGAATTTAGACAAACAGTTTTTCCTACTGCCCACAGTCTGTACAGCACTTACTGCTTGCTCACTTTTCCAGGTCATCAATTCCTAAAATACCTCAAGGTGAAAACGAATGGGAGTGACACTACACAAACACTTCCCTTTATTAGTAAGCCTGTACTAATATTTGCTTTAAAATCTGTTTGTTGATAAATGCTAATTAAATACCAGCTCAAAGCTTTATTTTGACCTTCTCCTGGGCTCTTTTGGACTCTTTAATTTGCAGGGAAACCAAAAAATCTCACCTAAAGTTTTCTGTAAGGTGAATAAAACCACCATAAGAGGGAAAACAAAAAACAAATATATATATATATATAGTGGGAAGAAAGTAGAGAGAAACATCTGGAGCAGAGAGACAAGTTTCCAACTGTACCACAATTTGTTGAGGATGTGAAAATTAAGTACAGTAGTGGCTTTTTTGTGTGATGGTCAATGAGCTGCAAAGAATATTCTATCGGCAAAGAGATTCAAGGACTGGTTTGTCCTACAAAAGACCAGCAAGTACCTCCTGAGCTTTCTTTATTCTTTGAGAGGCAGGTATCTGCCAGGAGTTAGTGCACTACCTAATTCTTCTGTGTTACATGGACGTGAGAATTAGGGTGAAAGCTGTCTGCAGGTAAGAAAAATAAGGTGAAGAAGAGAATATAAATGAAAGACATAAAACTCATGGGTTGAACAGAAGTGTGAAAGGACAAAAATTCAGACTCAGAGGCTACTTGTATAATAATCAATAAAAATGCCAGGGCCCAATCTCTGCAGACTATTAGGATAGTAGTGTTCACTCTTGAAGAGCTAAACTGTCTCTTTCACAATCCCCTCCCAAATATCTGGTACACATTATGCTCCAAACCATTGGCTAAACATTGCCTGAAAGACTGGTAGGTGTCACCAAACAAAACAATATCTGGGATCAAAAACTGAGCTAAAAATCAGGCATTCCAGGTGATTATGTGTCCACGGTTTATTTCTGCTTTGTTTTTAAGCATGGAGGAGTCAAGGAAGACAGAGTTCTGCACTAAGGATTGCATCAGTCAAGCTGAGTCACTTGATATTTACATAACATATTCTCATGTAAGTGCCCAGTTTCCCAGAAAAACCTCAAAGCTTCATGCACACCTGTTAAAAGGTGGGATTTCAGCCCTGGCAGTCAGTGACTACTATGTCATGACAATAGATGAACCCCCTTTACGAAGCACTCTTTACTCTCTGGGTTCTTAGATCCTCACTCAGATGTTAAATCCTCAGTATACCAGCACAAGTGCAACCCCTCAGGCTCACTCTGCATGTACAGCAGAAGCTCCTCTGTCGTTTCCATCCCAAATCAGCTCCCCTGTGGTGAATGGTTTCTTAGCACTGAAGCTGGAGGGTAACTCTTCAGCTCCAGTGGCATTGTCTAAATTGTTGATCATTTCGGTATAAAAGGCACCAGCAGTGGAATGCAGCTCAAGTCTGGGTGCTTCATCTCTCCACTCTTCTCCCCACATTGACATAGCTTTGGAAGCTGAAGAGGGATTAGGTGGCTTTCAACTGGTTTTAGGCAGAGAACAAGTAAGTGCTGTAGGATTTGAACCAGTTTGTTCTGTAAATGACAAGTGACAAAAAATAATAATCCTTAAACCCCCAAATACTCAGATTGTGTTACTATTTGAGAATATCAGTTGTCATATAAATTCTAAAGCAGGAATTTAGAACTGATTGCAAGAAAATAAATTCCAACATCCCAAATACTAGATGACAAATTAAAAAAAAGACTCAAATGTGTTAATTTTCTTCTGTACATTATGGTAGCTTAGGGAACAAAAATATTCACTTTTAAATACCTTGAATTAGCAGTCTGATACAAAAAAAATTGTCATATCTAGGAAATAGGAAAATAATTTTCTAAGAGCAGGCAGGAGGTACCAGAAAGTGTGTGGAGAATGTGATAATAAAGATCAGAGTACACAGAATAAATGGTGGTGAGGTGGAATTCAAAAACTTGGATAAGTTTGAGAGGAGTGATACAGGCCAAAGCAGGAGATGTGAGTGAGGAAGAGGGCAGAGAGCCAAGGCCATAGTATGAGTTTAGGAGATATTCTTATTAACCTCTGAAGTGCAGAAAGCCAAATTTATGCCAAGTACTGTATGAGGCAGCTTGGTGTTGATAGGCTACATTTGGGCACAGTGTTCATACTTCAGTTGCACATCAGACTGACAAAACTCCACTTCTGCTGATAGAGCTTGTTGCAGACCTTTTGAGGAAAAAAAAAAAAATCATCCTGTAAAAGAGCACTTTTGCTGATATGTCTTAATCCATACTAGGGGGTTCTGCTGGCACAGCTGTGCTGGCTGCAGATCACACTTCAGCACTCCCCTGATTGATGCACATACCTTGCTACAGTTTGTCATGCTGCTGGCCAAGGTCTGTGTTAGGAAAAAGGAAGTTAGAGGAGCAGGAAAGGAGGGTCAGAAAGCAGAAGAGCAGAGAGATTTTCATGTTGTAACCAAGCAGAGAGTGAGTAATAGTGGATAAAAAAATCAACAAATCAAGAATAAACACTACTCACCAGGGTTTGTTTTGTTTTGTTTTTAAGTCTGTTTTTCATTGCTGTGTTAGCTATCTGGTGTTTTGTTGAAAGAGAATTATAAACTGTATCGTTTCTTAATATGAAGACATAGTAGCCTGTAAACTTGAAAGGCAGCCTGTTGTTATTGAATGCATCAATCTTTAAAAATCATGGGCTAGTGCTTCATTACACATAAAAATTGCTTTATTTTGATCAAAACATTGTGTTGCCATTGCAGTTCTCCTCCACCCTTTAAATTTGTTATGCTGGCTGCTCTTCAGATTTCTCCTAACTACTGTTGATATACCACCCTTTCACTGGCATTCCTTCTGGTTTCCCACATCTTATTTATTTAAAACATTATCTCAAGTCCACTGCTTTTCTCACAAGCAAGGCATACAGGAGTTTGAGTTGCTGTATGAAATAATAGTGTTTGCTTAATGAATGTAACTAAATTACTAGAAGAAAGCAATGGTCTAGAGAAATCTCTGATTACAATATCATCACTACACACAGCAGATTACTACATCTCTGCTCTGCATCAAAAGTCACCCTGTACACTTTGCAGAGATTGGTGCAGTGTGTGTCCACACAGACTGTGTATGCATACAGTGGGTGCACGTATGTGTGTTTATATTGTGCACATATGGTGGGTGCTGTATATTTTATATATAGCCTATTTATGGTCACTCTCCTTCAGGTAAGGATTAGTAGTGTTACCTGATAATACGAAAACACAGACAATAAAAACCTGTTTAAATTAAGGCCAGCAGGGAAGAGTAAGTAGGGAAAGGAAAGAATCATGGATCACTGACACAGCTGACAAAGCAGAAGCAGCAATTTCCCAAGTCAATAAACCAGCACAGCACCGTGGAAGCACTGTTATGGGGAACTGGTTGGAACTTTCAGCTCCTGGACAACAGGGTGGAAGGAATATCAGTTTTTTCCACCACTAGGAGTTACGTCCAGATCAGAGGAGAGCCAGCACTAATCCTCTGTTTTTCCAAACACAGCAAAAGCTAGTTGATTATAAAAAGCCTCCACTCCCATTTTAACATACTGTCTTATATACAAGTCTTATACAGTCTTAAATTTTACTGCATTAGTGAATGCTGAATTAGAAATCATCTTTCAGCTGTTTCTGTGATATGCATTCCCTGATATAACTAATGCTTACATACATTCTACTCTCATGCACCCTTGACTAGCTATTGCTTGCTACATCATAGAGAGGCCTACAGAACAGTCACTACACACAGAGATTACACCAGGAAAAAGACCCAACGAAACCACCAAAACCCAAATAATGAGTCTCTCTGAATCTTTATAGGTTTTTAATTTGTTGGGAAATTATAGGGAATTTGTCAGTTGGAATTGGCCTCTCTACCCATTTCAGTAGAAGTCAGATCAGATCTATTTGAGCATTGCAGAACCACCGAGTTAGATAGTTGTTAAAAGCAAGTCTCCACTGAAGTTCATTAGTTTTAGTAGGCCAAAAGTATGAGTTATTCTTATGGTCAGTGGCATATAATTTAAACAGAGACAGTAAGTTTGACATGCATCACAGAGTTCTTAAAGTATGTATCAAACAACTGTATGTTTTGATCTTGGCATTCAGCCATGAATTTGGACACAAGAATTAAAAACAGGACTAGTCAGAAGTTTATGTTGCTCCATTACAAGTAATTTTCTACTCTGGACCATATTATTTTATAGATAGTCTGAACTAGTTCCAAAGCACTGCTTTACTAGAAATATTTTTCAGGATGTGAATTACTAAAATACTGCATTTGCCAGTTTCTCTGGTGATACTAGCAGACACATTAAGAAGCCTCCAGAGCAGCTAGAATGGCTGCAGATACCAAGATGAGTGCTGCAAAGTGAGAGATCCCGTAAACTGGGGCATCCCTTGCTGCCAGGGCAAGTGGAAAAGCAGACCGGGCAAACCCCCCCTTAAGCAGTATCACAAGACTCCTGACAAACCCAGCAGGTACCTCTGGAAATGCTGCTTTAATTTCAGCAAAAGCTCTCCAGGCTACTAGATTTCCAACAAAGCAGTCAGGCTCAATGAACCAGATTTTTTTCCAATCAGTTCTACTTACAGATGAGTTCCCCAAAGGCGGGAAAGTCACCCTTTCAGTCTCCTGCTGTTGAAGTTTTTTCTTCCTTTTCTTTTCAAATCTCGTTGTTTACAGCCCATTTACACCATTTTGTACTAAGCCTGGCCTTTCTGAGTCAGCTCTAGGCAAGAGACAATCAATCAGCGCTGCCCTGGACCTGCAGCAGACTGAAAGCAGCACTCGCCTTCCCAGAAGGAGTAAGAGCCTGCAGCCACTTCTTTTCTCTGCATACCCGGCATCTGAGCTGAGTCTTGCTTTGCCGTGCAGAGTCACAAAATCCAGAGGCAAATCTGACTCTAGTGACTAGCCAGCAAGAAAAGATTGGCTTGCACAACTTTCTCTTCAAGCAATCCTGACTAACAACCAAATAGTAAAAGAGCTCCAGCTTCCCCTTGTTAATTCTCCAGTGAAGGCATAACTAGCTCTCCTCAGACAAGTTTTTGTAAAAACTCATTCAAGCATCTTTAATTAGCTTTTTTGGGCAAAGTTTTTTTAAGAAATCTAGATATAGCAAAATATAAGCATGATGAGTCATTAAATATCTCTTAATTTGAAGAGACACCCATTTTGGCATTCAGGAACAATATCCTGAGACAGTATTTTCTTTCTAGAGAGATGTGATGTTTTGACTCCATGCATACAGGAAATCTCACAGCAGCTCCTGTACATATAGAATCATTTCTATGTCCCTGGCGTTAAAAACTACCAGGATTTTAAAAAGTCATAGAATTGCTTTAAGAATCACAGTGTTCCCAAAAACATTAACTCAAGTCTTTATATTCTTCTCTTTATTTTCTCCTTCTGGGGTTCCCACATTCAAGTTGTTCCAACCATATTTTTTTGCCCTAGCAAGCTGAGATGGTTGCAAGATCCCATTATACAAGGATATTCAGCTTTAAAAACAGCAACAAATACTGTGAGACTCACCATGAAAAAGCAAGAGTTGGCAGCACTGCAGTAAGGATATTAGCTTTCATTTCCTCACAAACTGCAGTTTCTATAAATAGCATCTGTCTGCTTTTACTCCTGCAGTTAATTACATAGGTTTTCCTGCATTTCCTCTTCTGCAGTGTCCCTGTGTATGAGTATGTTAGTTGATGGACTGAAGCAATGCTTATGGATTTCCCCCTGTAAATGCCTTGGACATTAAAAAAAAGTATTTCTGCGAGTGGGGAGGTTAAGTAGGTAAAGAGCTGTCTCTGGTTTCCCACTGCTTAAGGGGACAACTTGCCACTGTGTGTTATAACTTTTAGCTGGTGTGCCAGGCACAGCTGAGTGGCCACAGGATTCTTCCATGGCTGGGGTTTCTCCTGCACTCATATTTGTGAGTGCCCCATCCAGTTCAGCCTTGTCTTTTACAGTGGAGTGTTGGTTGTTCTGCTGTGGATTGGTTTGGGCAAGATATTAAGGAGCAAGTTTACTTTGCCTAACTTTGTATACCACAAAGGAAACACCTTCCTCTGCATTAATAACTTATGACTTCTACAGTCAGTGGAAAATGAAGTGCTTTTTTGAGCATAGGTTTCTCTGATCCATTTACCTACTGACACATTTTGGGATGTTCCTGGTGTCCTAGAAGTAGCAGTCTTTTTTCACCAACTGTGGCAGCACTTTTTCAGTTATTTGAGATTACCAGAGAAAACTTCCAGATCTGAAGGCTCTAAATGCTGATCAATGGTTCTGTATGGGTATTCCTTACATCTCAAATATTACTAGTTATTAAGTATTTGCAAAGTGGTATTTTTCACTACTACCATACCAACAAGCTAACTACAGATACCTGAATCCTCTATGCCTTTAATTTACAGCTGTCCTACACCTTGACTAGTTTTTTATCTAGTTTATTATACAGTACTAGCAATTTCCAAACCTGCCATTCCTGAGGCTTAACAGGCCAGCTGGCTCATTTGCCAGGGGTCTGCATGTGAACAGAGTCATAGAATGGACACAGCTGTTCAGCTGATGGAGGAAAGGACATGGCAGCCCTCTACTCTCTGAACAGGCTTCTTTCCACACAAGACACCAATCAAAGGTATGCATTCCACAGTGCTGTAGCCTCCTTCCCCCTCCAGTCCCTTACACACCAGAGAGCCTCTATGAATCCTTCATCAGACTGAAGAGCCGGGTGTGGTGGAGCAGATCCTACAACATGTACCTGGCAAGATGTGAGATGCAGATGCCCTTGGGGCAGACGGGAAAAACGTTTCAGTGAAATGTATGCAGAATGTGAGAGGCTTGCTAGGTAGCACTGCTCTCGTTTCCAAAAGGTAGCTGTTCCTCAATGATGTCTTACCATTGCACTGAAAAGGTCCAGCAGGGCTGCTCAGGCCCTGGAAAAGACTGACTTCCCTTAGTGCTGCAACACTGAACATGCCTCTTTCTCAGATGGCTTCTCAGATGGCTCCTGCTCTCCTCTCTACCTGTTGAGAAACGAAGGAGTGGGATTTCTCTGGATGCAGAGAGAGTTGTGCTCAGTGGTTCTATATGCAGGTGGAGGTCAGTGATGGGTGGTGTCCCCCAGTGCTCTGTCTCGGGACCAGTGTTCTTTAAAATCTTCATCAATTACATGGATAGCGAGATTGAGTCACCAGGGTGACACGAAGTTGAGCGGTACAGTTGACACAACTGAAGGAGGGGATGCCATCCTGAGGGACCAGGAAAACCTTGAGAACTTGGCCCACAAGAACCTCATGAGCTTCAATAAGACCTAGTGACAGGTGCTGCATCAGGGTCAGAGCAATCCCAGAGACGAGTACAGACTGGGAGAACTTATTGAAAGCAGAGAATGACTTGGGGGTTCTGGTGGAGGAAAAACTGGACATGACCTGTCAATATGCACCTGCAGCCCAGAAAGTCAACCACAATCTGGGCTGAACTAAAGGAGGTGGGGCTAGCAGGTCAAGGGAGGTGATTCTGCTCGTCTACTCCACTCATGGGAGACTCCACCTGGAAGACTGTGTCCAGCTCTGAGGTGAGTCCTCAGCACAAGAAAGACTTGGATATGTTTGAACAGGACCAGAAGAAGGGAATGAAGATGATCAGAGGGCTGGAGCATCTCTTCTAAAACATCAGGATGACACAGTTTTGTTGATCAGCCTGGAGAAGAGAGTACTCTGGGGAGACCTCATTGGATTCTTCCAGTACTTAAAGGGGATTTATAAAAAAGAGGGACAGTAACTTTTTACATGAGCAGATATTGAACGAACATGGGGTAATGGTTTTAAACTAAAAAACAAGAGATTAGGTGTTAGGAAGAAATTCTTTACTCAGAGGTGCTGGGACAGGTTGCCCAGAGAAGCTGTGAATGCCCCATCCCTGGCAGGATGCTAGAGATCAATTTGGATGGGGCCCTGAGCAACCTCTTCTTGTGGGTGGCATCCCTGCCCATGATGGTGAGATTAGAACTAGATGATCTTTAAGATCCCTTCCAACCCAAGGCATTCTATGATTCTATGAGACTGCTCGTGGTATATATATACATAAACACACACACACATATATATGCTTCTGTATGTGTATGTGCATGTGCATGTGCGTGTCTGTGGGTATCTACAGATCTCCTGCAGACTAGAAGGAAATGAGGAATAATGCCATTTTGGCTGCTGTCTCGCCTCATCAAATTCTGGCATTTTCAGCAGGCTGTTCACACTGAAAGCTTCTTGCCTTCTTTCAGCTTGTTCAAAACATGTATGCCTGTCCCCTTTACAGGAAGCCAGATGGGATACGTCTCATCTGCAAAGGGCAGAACAGATTTTGTCTGATGTGTGGTACCATGTCTTTAGTTATTTTTATAGTTCTTAAAGTCCTAGATTCCAGCTAAGGCCTCTGGGTGGATCTATAATATAAAGCATGTTAATATTAAAATAAGTTCTCTGGACCAAAGGAGAATCACGAGTAATTTGACAGATGTTTCTGGCAATATCCAACATGGGAAATCTTTATTTTAGGATCATATAAATATTACAAAAGTGGCCTAGTAAATTAGACTATGTTAAAATTAAGTTTGCTTCACTTTCTTATGATAGGAAGAAGCTAATTGTTAAAATGGAAAAATGGTAATGCCAGGCTTTCAAAAACCATGTCAAGTCAAATCAGGAGTTATTATATCAGCAATGTATATGCAATCTTATGTCTATGGTGTTTTCATCCTTAGCATTCAGGTGGATGCCTATTTCCAACTGTTTCACACAACCATCAGGCTAAAGGCATTTTTTGGTTGATGTTACGATTCTTGCATACTGACAAAACCCCATGCCATAAAAAATAGTTCAAATGTAATCAGGGCTGATGACCCTGAGAAGAGGAATAAAATTGGCTATCTGATCTCCAAGCAACCAGCCTGTTCACATAACAGTTCAATAATGATTTCAATCTCTAGCATGTGTGGCATCTAAAAGGCCAATTTAATACAGTATCTTGGGCCAGAAAATCCTGTAGTTCCTTCTAGCCTTAAAGGCAGTGTCATAGCTTAAGGCTCAGCTTTTAGTGGCCCAGGCTATCAAAGAGCTCACTAGGCATAATAGCAGCATAAGTGATGCTCGGAACATCTTTCCTTTTTCAATTTTAGTCTTTGATCTGAAGAAAATGTGCACAGTTGGAAAAGAAGAGTCAGGCACTGCGAAAGGCTCTGGAGAGAGCTTGAAATTCAAGAGATATTGGGCATCAGAGGCTGGATTCAAGTTAATGGCAGGAGAAAATAAGAGAGCAGATACCAAGCAAAATGCAGTGAGATGAAGGACACTCAGAAAAAGCCACGTGACAACAAAGGAAGAGCGCTGGATGGGAAGGAGACATCAGTGGGTGCAGGGAGCAATTAGAGCACAAGAGCAATCTGCAGGCATCACCTGGATTTAGTGCTTTGCTCCAGCAACCCTGAAAAACAGTAGAGTCCACATTTCATTTTAGTAAAGAGTCCACATTTTAGTTCAGGCTATCCGGTAAATCTAGTCTTTGGCTCTTGGCTCCTCCAGCTTTTCAAAAGAGTTTGCTTCTGTTTCTTGAGGGTGAATACTTTGTAGGATCCATGCATCATCCAGAGTGATTTAAAGCCAATTTCTTTTCATCTCCAGAAGACTCTATAAAAAGGAGATGCAGGTGTACTGCAGTTGACAACAAAAGCAACAGACTTGTCCTTCTGTACTCAAAAGCTAGAGCCAGACTTGTGCATGTGTATTTTGTACCAGTTGAAAGCTGGATTTGCTACCTGCCTGCCTCTTATTTCCAACTTCGCATACTTGGACTGTGTGGGCAGGGAGAGGTCAGATATGAGTTTAGATACAAATATTCATGCTTTCTCAAACCCTTTGAGCACAGTTTTATTTGCAAATGGAAAGGAAGGACTAAATTCTTGGGAGTGTCTACATTGACAAAATTTTTGGCTAGAAAAGCCTAGCAAACACTAGGTTTTAAAGACTTTTTAAAGTAAGGTTAACTCTTGTTTTTCTTTATCATGGATTACATTTTGTCAGAATGCACTATATCCAGAATTTTGGATTTCTTGTATTACTGCACAGAAAGCAGAGGGGTGCCACATCCTTCCCTCATGGCACTGCCTTGCAATACTTTAGCTTGCCTGTATCAGTTAAAAAGCAGTTTACTAGCAACAGAGAAAGTCCCAGTCAGTGATATAAGAAGAGCCTTTTAGCTCTTGACCAGTGGGGTGTGGCATACTTTCTACTTTTTTTTACAGTGAAACTTTCCAAGGGTGGTACTTAACTCTGCCAACACATACTCAAATACAAAGGCTTTAAACTGCTTTAAAATAAACAATTTAGCAAACAAATGCATAATTCTTCAGAGGCTCCAACTGTACTGTTTGTTATCTTTCTGCTGCTATATCTATTTATAAAACTCAGCTCATGGGAATTACATAAAAATTTTCAGCTTCTGTTCAATATCTTAAAGTTTCTCTCCTGTTACTCCTTTGCAGAAGAAATCCTGTTAATGTAAACCCTGAGCACTCCAAAACTATGCAAGTAAAACAGGTTTGAAAGTATAGCCCACTGACTTAACAACCACTTCTTGTAATTGTGGGGTCATTACTCACACTTTTGGGATATCTGGTGTCACAGGTTTGGCCAATACCACTAGGTGTAAGCACAATTCATCCCAGGTTAGGCTCTCCAAACTTGCACAGGTGTTTTCCTTAAACAAGCAGCTTAAGGGGAATGTCTGAATTGTCTTTTCTTACCTTGCTTTGAGCACTCTGTTTGAAAGTTTAATGCTACTACAGATCTAACCCTTAATTTACTTTCAGTTACTGAAAGTTTGCTGAATATGCAGTGCTAAACCTGATATAGACACCATCTTTTGATGATTTACACACCATTTTTATGTGGTGGACTCAGTGACTGAGCAACTGGCTTACTTCTCCTCCCAGCACAGGCTCTCACTACTCCACAACACTGGTGTGTGCACCATCTTTCCACTCAGATGTGCTATACTCAAGCCATTTGTGAGTCTCCTGGCATTTATAAAGATACGAACAGTTTATTCTAAGAGGTGATGTGCTTTGACAAGAGAAAGGAACAAACACTACTGTTGCTTCTCCTCTAATCTGTGTAAACAAGTTTCTAGAGGAAAAATTAAGCCTGAACAGCTCCTGGAGGCCTGGGGTGAAGCAGAGCCCCACAGAATAGTGGGTTGCAGAGGCTTGCAGGCCAGTGGCAAAAAGTCCAGCAATTCACTTTTTGGAGTATCTGCTGCTGCCTGCAAGGAGTCCTTGGATGGGTGGAAGCTCAGTTTATGGGAATATTGCACAATGATAAAATGTCCTCCTCATCCCACTACAGTATTTCCAAAGGACAGAAAAAGGATATATTCATTCCAGCTTCCCCTTTAAGTTAACCCCAAGTATAAGCAAACAAACAAACCAACCAAACCAAAACAAAAAAAAATACTCACAGAAAATTGAAATTGGCAGGGATTTTTAAATTTGTCTTATTTTTTTTTCTCTTAATGTTTTGTACTTTTCCCTTTTCAACAAAGGAGCAGACTCCTTTGCAGGATGCAAAGATGCAAAAAATAAAACCCCCAAACCAAAAACCACAAAAAACCAAACAAACCCCCAAACAAACAAACAAACAAAAATTCCCAAAACAAAACAAAAAAATAAATGGGCCAATTTTCCCTTTTTCCCTTGCACTAACTAAAACCTTACTGTTTCTATATTCCAAGAGCTGAGAAACCCAGAAAATGCCTGCTAAGTTTGAAGTAGCATCAGAAGAGTAGACAGGATTGGTAAAGGGTTTGTGGCTTTACACAGTACCAGGATCAGGTAATGTGCTGAACTAGCACTCACAGTAGTGCCTCAGGGTCAGAAAGGGGCTAACAATTAACTGGACACTTTAAAGAGCAATTACAAACATACTGCAAATGAGAGAAGGAAGGATGAAAACACAGCAGCATATACAGTCTGTGAGGCTCGGGTAATGGCTTTCACTTCTTGGTCTTCATGGAATTTGCCATGGCAGCATCTGAGTTGTGGGACTAGGTATTTTCCCAGAAAAGTGCCCCAGTCCTTTCCTGACCTCGTATCAAGAGTAGATGTTTATACTCCATGCCTCTTTTCTGTGACAGCAAGAAACATGCTGACAGGTATGAAGGGCTTGCTTTTGTACTCAGTATGATCCCACCTTAGGATATCACAGGATCAGGACCAAGGGTCCCACCATGAAATGCATCTGTGCTGCAGGTTAGACATAGCCTGGAGTGACCTGTGGTAGCCTTTCATGCTGCCCACAGAAACCCATATCCAAAAGGTTTGCTCTTAAATCCTAACCTAATGCAATGCTGTA
Organism: Phylloscopus whistleri; assembly: GCA_017589585.1. Classification (NCBI taxonomy): domain Eukaryota; kingdom Metazoa; phylum Chordata; class Aves; order Passeriformes; family Phylloscopidae; genus Phylloscopus; species Phylloscopus whistleri. The sequence continues at coordinate 874,619 of JADMLD010000238.1, forward strand.
AAGACTCATGTCATACCTAGTTGCAATAATTTTTCTCTTACTATTTGTTCTTTAAATCTCTGCATTTATTTACTACAGTTGTTTACTTGTGGTTTTAGAGTAAATCTTTCATTCTTAATTATCTTCTCTTCTGAATTTCTTGCCTATCCATCATGACCCATAACTGTATTTTTCTCCAGAAAGTGCAGAGCATAAACCACAGAGCAAGAGATTGGCATTTTCCAGTCCTTGCTGGTAAGACCTACCCAACGACAAGGGAATAGAAAAATCCACAGAGAAGAACGTGCGTTACAGCACACCACTGCCAGGGCGTGTGCGGGGGTGGCAGTGCCTAATGCTTTCCATCGGAAACCTCATTTTTCTCCTTCCCACCTTGGGGTTGTCCCAGGCACGATGGCCGCTCCAGCAGAGCTGGCGTACCACAGACGTGAGGAGCCGGGAGATACCGTGTTCTAACTCCCAGGCTAAGCACGGGCATGGGTATAAACGTGGCACACGGATTCAGGCAGAAAGTGCAGTGTTTCTCTGTGAGTCAGCTGGTAAAAACTCTCACCAGCTGCTGCTGGGGCACCGTGCATAGAGGCCAGCGCGCAGCGCCGACGCTTCAGTGGGATGTTTCTCTTTCTTCGCTCGAACCACTTTCCCCGTCCCACACGTAACTCAGTCAGAAGGCGCCGATGCAGTGTCCCGCCGGCTCTGTGCGCCGGGACGGGACGGCGCTCGGGACAGGCTGTGCGCGCAAGGCCCGCTCCCGTTTCCCGCCCCGCATCCCCCGCGCCTGGGACAGGGAGAGGCCCGCGGGAGGAGGGCTCGGCTCCCCGCCTGCCCACGTCCCCTCCCCGGCCAGGAGGAGGAGGAGAAAGCGAGAGAGGTCCCGGCAGAGCGTCTAGGAGCGGGTTCGAGAGAGCCCTCCTCCCCCCGCCCGCCCCCGGAGGGGAAGAGGAAAGGAGAGCCGTGGCGGGCGGCGGACGATGATAACTTAGGGCCGTGCTTGCCCGTGGGAGCTGCCCGCGCTGCCCGGGCCAGGACACCGGGGCGGCAGCGATGTCCCAGGGCACGGCAGGAGGAGAGGGAGCGCCCCAGGTGCTGCCGGAGGGGAAGGAGAGGCAGAGGAAGAGGAGGCGGAGGAAGAAGAAGGAGAGTAAGACGCGGCTGGTGCGCTCCAACCTGCTGTTACCTGAGGCCGAGCCGGAGAAGTCCAAGAGGACGGTCCTGGCCTGCAACCGGCTCAAGACCACCAAGTACACGGCATTGTCCTTCCTGCCCAAGAACCTCTTTGAGCAGTTCCACCGCCTGGCCAATGTCTACTTTGTGTTCATCGCCCTCCTCAACTTCGTGCCAGCCGTCAATGCCTTCCAGCCGGAGCTGGCCTTGGCCCCCGTGCTCTTCATCCTGGCGGTCACCGCCATCAAGGACCTGTGGGAGGATTACAGCCGCTACCGCTCCGACAAGGAGATCAACCACATGGAGTGCCTGGTGTACAGCAGGTGAGGCAGGGCGGGCGAGGGCAGGGGGCGGCAGCGCCCTGGTGACAGACAGCACAGGCTTCTGCCAGGCACCAGGACTCAGGCCAGCGGAGATGAGGACGCAGGGCAGTCAGCAGGTCCTTTGTGGAGGGCTTTCGTTTCCACTTCAAGTGCGAAGAAACTTCCAGTTGCCCGTGGAACTGGTGTCTCCCAACTCTTAACTCAGAACTGCGGGAGTTCGTACAGTCCTGTACCCACAGGTGAAAGTGAATCGGCTCTGACCGGTGGGGTCCCGCAGTAAATCACTTTAGGCAAACAGTGTGTGTTTGCAGTGTGTGCAGTAAATTACACTCCTGCATAGTTTCAGGCATTAATTTCATTATAATAGTATGAGAACTTATGCAATCTGCTATTAAATCTTCAATGAGTGAAGGAAGGATAAGGGCCAGAGGCTTCTGAATTTCAGTAAGGTGTGTGAGGTTTCATGATGTGAAATAAATGAGCCCAAACTTCGCCTTTCTAAAGTTTTCTATTTATCATCTCAAGTGTCATCATTCCCTGTGATTTTGCCATTTCCCAGTGCTTCTGATGGAGGATTAGGTCATTTGTGTCTCTCAGAATTAGTTTTTTCTAATGATCTGGGCAATACAATTAGAGCACTGCCTTGGTATTTTGTATATCAGACTGAAATGACTTTTGTATCAACATTTATGTGCTTAAAAGCCAGCTTTACAAAATTCTTGTTTTGCTTTCCTCCTAGTGCCAATCATCTCCGAGTAGTATAAGGCTAAGGTTTCCTGGGGAATGAGAGAAGAATATATTTTCTGAGAAAACAGACTTTAGTTTCATTTCTGATGCTTCTACTAAGTCTAAAAGAAATGAAACACGTGCCAAGAAACTTACATTCTGATTCCACAGACTGTCTGGGAGGGTCTTCTGGGCTGACGTAAGCATGAGACAGAGCAACTCTCCTATTGCAAGAAAGGCATGAGAAAAAAAATACATTGAAAAAGAGCTCGGAAAAGGCTGCTTTTCCAACATAAGCAGACTCAGCTTGTTGTTTTATGAACTGATGTCATGTAAGAAATCTCACCCAGGGATGTTCCTCCACAGTAGATATGCATGCATGAAAACATAAGTAAAATGTCCTTATTTCTATAAACTAAGGCAAAAACAACCCAGTCAAGTCACAGACATAGTTACTGCTAACCCATGCCTGTGCAGAGTGCCTTACTTGCCTGTAGAACTCTGAACGCTTCTGGTGTTGAGGAAGATGGAGTGCAGGAGGTCCTGTAAGGGGCTATTCATGCAGAAAGCATGAATATTAACATGGTTAGGTTAATCTAACCTTTTCCAAACAAAATCAATTTAGGAATAAGCTCTTGTGTCTCCTAGGTTGAAAAGCACTAAGTGCCCGGTGCGGAAGATGTTCAAAATGTTAACAAACACCAGTACTGGGATATTAATTCTGGAATGTTTTTCCCCCAGCAATTTTCCATATCCCTCTCTGCTGCCAAAAACGTAGACATGACTATGAGAAAAGATGTACCTTTGATGTTATTATCACTTGTGGTCTTTTGTGAGTCCCAGCTAAGTGCACTACCCTTTGTCATGCTTGTGCTTTTGCAGAGCAAATCAGAATTGTTCCTTTTACTGCAGGGTTTAGATTGCTGCTGAGTGACACTTACACAGATTAATTTGGGAGTGGTTTTCCTTTGCATTGGCATCAAAGGCACATGTGGGCCAAATCCGACAGCAAACATGGAAGTGTGACAGCTCTGTCACCTATTCAGACAGAGCTTTCTGGCTGGATGCAGTGCTTACAGCCCACAACAGAAGTGTGGTCCCCAGCAGCAGCTCAGCTATTTTCACCTTCCAACAGTCCCTAGGGAAAGCTTCCCTCCCACAATTAAAAAAATACAACCAAAACATGCGGTTAAAGTAATTTGCTCACATGTTTTTAATCGGCCCACTTTTTCTTCTTTTGTAGCTTTTTTAAACTTCACCAAGTCACCTTTTTAAACACCCTCCAGCTCCGGTGAGCGAGGTGGGATTAGAAACTTGCTACTTCTGCAGATAGAAACTAAGATTCTTGCTAATTCGAGTGACGGGGTACCAAGAATGAGAGATTTGTATCAAGGTCATTGAAGTTGTTGGGCGTGAGTTCAGAAAAGCTGTTTTCTTAGAGAGGTGTCATGCCAGGAGAAACACAAGGGATTGATCCTGACTTTTACTTTGTTTCCTTAGTCTCTTTGTTTCTGGAAAAATTTTGAAGCATGTCACATAAGGAAGCGATAGATGACAGCTTTCTCCTTATGTGGATTTAATGCTGATCCCTTATCAGTTTTACTACCTTTTGGGCAGACCAGACTGTCTCTCCCTCCCCGGACTTGCCACTTCCTTGTGGTATGGGCAGAATTTGATGCAAATGTGATCCTCGATAGAAATGCTGCTGTAGGCTAATGAACATTGCTGCAGTTCTGAGTTCCCCTAGGACTGTCAGGGAGCAGTTACTCCTCTCTTGCTGGCCGCTTGTTCATAGCTTGGAAAAGAGGCCTTCTGCAAGATGGGATGTATCTGAGTTCCAGGATTCTGCTGTGCTGTGATGGGCTCCCTTTCCTGCCAGCCTTCCACACAGCTGCTAGAGCCACATCAAAAAGGCTACAGCATTCAAACACTCTACAGCAAAATAACAGTGAATTGTAACAGTCAGCAAATGGAGACAGGGACCTTTGCTTCAGTAGTAGAGAAAAGCCCTCTCTCTCATGTTCTATGTTGTTTAGTGACCGGGTAAAGAGTCAGGTCGGATACATGACAGTGTTCTGTCGTGTATCCTTTTTATGTATAATTTATATGTGCTCTCCTGGCTGCTGAAGTACCTGTCCTCTATTAGATACAAGCAGCACTTAGTGGTGCAAAAGCTCCAGGACAGAGAGAGTGCAGGGGTGAGCAGACCCTAGGAGGATTCATCAGGAGGAGGTTCTGCACAACTCCAGCAGTGTCCCTTGTCTTGTTCTCTGGCACAGCCTACACAGGCAGATCATGTCAAGAACTGGTCTGGGGGAAAATACTATTTGCCTGCTATGCTGACTGTTTGACAGGCTGGCCTTCTTCCTGCCTGCCCAGTGGACTCAGATGACCCATTCTCATACAGCCACTGCGGAATCAATGACTCCGTGGCTCAGAGTTGGCAACACTTACCAGACAACAAAACAGCAAAGGATGATGCAACCTAAAGTAAGAAGTTGAGGAGAGATGCAGCTTGTTTTGACAGAAAGAAGACAGTTTTCATTTAGAAGTCCTGGATGTTGTGGAGAATGGAAAGTACCTCAGAAGATTATTGCTTTCTAGAGTCAGATGGAAAGGAAAAAGACCTGATTCTTTGAATAAATTGAAAGAAGCTGTTGAGTTTGAATTGGCAGCTTATGTTGAGGAGTGAAACCCACAGGAGAATTGCAGACTTGTGTTGCTCTGTGATGGACTTTGCAGGTCCGTCTGTAAGAGCAGGCAGTGTCTTGAGGAAGATTTCTTAGCCAAGAAGAGCTAATAGGGCCTCTCTCCAGAGGCCTTTAGGGCACCTCTCTCATTTGGCAGTACAGAGGAAATGAGGCACTTACTTTAGGAGGATGGCTTCACAGGTCACCTAGAATTTCAATTCTGTACAGGTGCTTAAGCTAGGAATGCTGGATGACAGCCAAACTCTTAGTTGATTTAAATGGAGGGAAGTTACAAAGGCATTAGAGCATAGCCTGCAGAAAATTGTTTTTGCAAACCTGTGATTACCTTAGTCTCCTCTCTGTGTTCCTCTTCCTCATCTCTATCACCCAGGGATTGAGACTGGAGATTACAAATTCGCAATCCTAATAGTGAAATCTGTGTCACTATCTTGGACTTGGGAGGATGGAAGGGTGACTTTTTCCTTTGCAGTTACTGTCCTCCAGTGCTCACCGGCTCTCAGTGGAGTTGTGGATGGCACATGTAAATATCTGTTATTAAATATTTGATAGAACTAAATTTGTCACTGGGGCAGAGGCTTTGATTTCAGTGGGTTGTTACAAAATATGGTACATGTTTACATGACATGTAAATAGAAGATGAATAGTGGTAACTACAATCACAAGAAATAATGGCACTTGTCCATCAGGGAATTACATTTTATTGCTCTCTCAGGGTTGTGCTGGTGAAATAACCTCTGCTAACATTTTTCTAGGAGCCATATGTTCAAAACCAAAGGGCTTCACTTTTTAGATCTACTCTCTAACTCTTGCTTCTGTCCAGGAGTATTGCTAAAGAGTGTAATGCCTGTGCATACTGATCAGAGAGTGATAACTGCTTCTTGTGTCAACCTCTGACTTAGAAATTCCATGACAAATTGCAATTTATGATCGGATACTTGTCACCCCTGAGGTGTGGAAAATGTTTAATGGGGCATTCAGACAGCTATCAAAGCAGGCTGTTTTACATTAAATGTTAATTTCTTTCTGCAAAACTGAAGGGGTGGAGAAAAGAGAGTTTGATGTGGGCAACATTTCCTATAATTCCAGAAATACACTCCTTGCTTCCCTTCGTCAACCCACCTGTGAAAGCAATTCCAGCCTTGGAGGAGAAAGATATAGAAGTATTACCAAATCCTCACAAAGGCACAGCAGATCCCTCTCATGGCCTTAAAAATTGCCAGATGATGACTTGTTTGCAGCCACTTCACTTCTTAGGTGCCTTATTTTGTTGGCACCACCTGTCTCTGAGAAATTAGGTTGTATCTCCCACTACTATCATATTCAAGAGCAGCTTCTTGTCCCAAGACGTGCTGGCAGGTAAGACATTTCTCACTAGAAGAAACAGGCTTGTCCCCCTTGCAGATCACAAATGTCACTAGATGCTATTCAAAAAGAAACTAGGTGGGATTACTCAGTTTCCTCTGTGAGTGAGTTTGGTGCACAAAAAGCTGAAAGCAGGAAGTAGTGGTCTGAATCTGTTGGTGGAGTCAGTGTTCCTTCCCTGAGTTTCAGAAAGGTGCATCTCTGTGCAGCTTCCTGTCTCTTTATGCTTCAGTCTGAGCCAGGATGGCAGTGAGTAAACTCAGTGAGCAATGTAGTAGAGTCTCCTCCATTAGACTGATAGGGAGCAGTTTTATTCTGCAGTGGAGGTTATCCAAGCAGCAAGGGATGGCTTGCTAATCTTCTGAGATGTAGCCAACTGGAATGCACAGGAGAACCTATCTCTCTGTCCAACTGTATGTATGCAGTTTATTTGCTATTCAGTGTAGGGTAAATTTTCTAAGTGCCTGAGCTTCTTTATTGGAAAAGAAAAATGCTTGACTCCTGTTACTAAGCTCTTTCATTTGTATTAGATGTCATGAGAGCTGTTGTAGGCTGTTTCACATGCCTCTGGCTGACTGCCAAAGAAGATGATGTTAAATCTCCACTGGAAGACCTGGTGATATTCCCAAATCAATTTTTGCTTTTACACCCTGCGCTCCAGAGAGACAGCATAATCTCTTGTGCTAAGCAGACCACAGCCCAGAATTACAGGTGGCCACCTTGAGTGCAGAGCTACTTGACATTGTGTGTCTTTATTAACTTGAGACCGTGATTATTGTTAGAGGTGGCCAAAAGAATAACAGCTCTCTTTGATTTTGTCAGAGTGCATTTCCAAAGAAAATACACAAGAGAAAAGAATTCCATGTATTGTTCAGCTCTGCCTGGTATTGTGATTCCACCTTCCATGTGTCACGTAGTCAGCAGAACTGAAAAGCAGAATTGAAACCCATGACAGCCATGCAAAAATCAATATTTATGGAACTGCTTACTAGCTAGCATGGCGTAACATAGCCAGGACATTACCCTCACATACAGATCAGTCCTCCAGAAGTACTAATTAGAGAAAGAAGGGTCCCTATCACTGGGCAGGACTTTCACAGGTACCTCCTCCAGGCTTACACCATCCTCACGGATGGCCAGGTTGCTTACCTTGACAGAGCACCAGGAGAAGTCCAAGTGCCACATCTCCCTGCTGTGTAACCCAGCATGCTTCCAATTTGTGGGGTAGTTACTCTGTGCTGGAGCAGTCTCAGGGGTACTCTTGCCCTCTAGCACCAGGCGTTTTGGGAATGTGGTGCATTTGTGTCAGGTCACAGTAAGGTCAATGCAACTGGGAAGCCAAATGCACAGTTTCAGGATTACACCCAGTTTGCAGGATTTATGCTGTGCAGGCTTGGTTTTAGCAATTGCATATATTGAAAGCAATTAAGGTAATGAAAAGCAGAACAATTTGTTTCACTTCAGGTAGTTGTGGAGGTGAACCAGTTTCCATGGCTTATCTTCAGCATTAGTGTTCTCACTTTGGGAGTTGTCAGTAATGCAGCTGTGGAAGCAGCCAGTCGTGTTTTTACCCAGAAGAGATCCACAGCAGAAACTTGATTTGTACCCACCAGCACTGCCTCACTTTGTCTCACCAGAATGTGGAAGCAACACAGATTCTCCATGCATTGGGCAGGGAGAGTGAATTTCATCAATGGCATGAGTGAGGAGCCTGCTAAAAGCCAGGACACTTGTCTCTCATGGGTAAATTTGTGTAGTTATGGGCAGCAGCTTCCTCTGTTGCACATCAAGCAAAAGTTGACTTGCTGCCAAAATTCAGCCACAATGCGTACTTGTGAAAGATTCTAGCCTGTAGCTTCTCCTAAGCAGGTGCTAGTGGTGGGGTGTAGGGGAGAAGAAATGCAAAGGAGGAGCTTGAATAGCCCTAATATTGAGATCAATTGAGAAAATGTACATTTACAAATGTGTCTTTGATTCTGAAAAATTAGATAAAGCAAACCTCAGGTTTAGTTGGAGGTTCTGAGCAAATTGGTTTCATCTTTGCTGTGCGTACAGGAAGTGGGAGAGAGGGGGCTTCAAAGTAAGAGCTTACAGTGCCTGTCAAATGTGAGCTGAGAGGAACATCTTTCTCTTTTTACTCTGTCAAGGATACAGATACACAGCCTATCCACAACAGCTTAGCCACCAACAGGGTGTTCTGTACTGTGGGCTGCTGGGCGTAATCTAACCCTTTGGAGCTGGGAAACTACGGTCTAGTTCTTTGCTCCAACAGCAGCAATATCTTAATCCTGTTTCAGAACTCTTGCAGGTGAACATCTCTGCCATGGTCAGCCCACATCCTTCAGGCCACACTGGTTAAAGGACAGTCCTGAACTGGCAAGGCATGCATTTTCAAGGGTGGGAAACATCTTCCATCTCCAGTGCTATTTTGTTACAGTTTTATTCTTGTCTGACCACAATTTCTCAAGAGTGACAAGTAGGCCACTGTCTTCAGTTCAGTGGCCAACATTTGCATCATGCCTAGTCATTTCATAAACCCAGACTCTGCTAGAGATTCATTTTAACAGACATGGAGGTCACTTATTTTGTTTTTATGTTCTGGTTGTCTGGAAATGCTGACCTACTTCAAGGAAGAGTTTAACTCCTTGACTGACAACTGACTTCAGTTCTTACATGTCTGTGCTGCTACGTCAACACTGAGTGTTTGTGTGAAGGCTGTTGCAGAATATTTGGTATTTCTGTATTTTCCATGGAGGTTTTAGTTTTGACTTTTTAAATGAACAGAGAAAGTCCACTATGAAGTGACAGCTTTTGTAAGCAGTGGTCTTTTATCTTTGTGTATTATCTTATGCTTCCTGAGCTTTTCCTAGGTCTCACAGCCATATATACCTATATCCTCAGCTCCTGTCTGTTCACCTTCCCACCTTCCAATAGCAACCTGAATATGCCTGATTTGGCAGTATTAGCTGATTTTGTGTGTTCACCAGCAAGTCAATGGGAAAGTTTTTGTGAAATTTCCTAAACCACTGATGCCAGGAGGGTCAGACCTTAATAAATCTGTGAATATGTTCTCAATATCTAGACATGGAATAAGATGCCTCAGAAAATTTGCCAGTGAACAAACTTTGAAATTTTAGCAGGTAGATTAGCAGGCAAACCCTTAGAGATGCAGAAAGTTCATTAGCTATGCTAGAAAGATGTAGTCTATTTTGGGCGAAAGTAGATTATAAGAAATCAAGTATAATCCACCTCAGTTTGATCCCACAGTTGTAGTGCATTATTTTTGCATGGGTCTACACTTAAATTTGGAGGTTTGGATGGTACTTGTATTTTCTTTTTCTCCCTTTTTAAGATCCCCATGTTCTCATTGTCAGCTTCTCCTTGCTATACTTCGCTCAGCTGTATAATTGCAGAGCTGTGAAGCTAAATCTTGATCTTATACAATTTACCAGAATAAAAACATATATTGGCTTTATCTGTATGCTTGAGAGCATGTAGATCATCCTTCCTTCACTGTCCTAGGTTCCAGTTTTATCAGAGAGGCACAGACTGGGGTACCTGTCTCCTGACAGATCCACTGATTTGCATCTTGACTCTTCTGCAAGTGCCAGTAGTTGCTTTCCCTGTAAACAGTAGTGAGCCAATGATTGTAGGTCCCTTGCAAGAAGACCTCTTAAGTGCTAAGTAGGTTCTCTCTGACCTGACAAGGGTGTTTCCTAAAGAAATTTTTAATATTCTTTCTGGAACATGAGGTGAGATTTATTTCACGTGTCTTTTAGCTAAAAGGTACATGCCCAGTCTGACCAAATTATCTACACTTGTGTCAAAACAGTGGAGAGCACTGAATGTTTTGGGGGAGGAAGGGGGAATTTTTCCAGCTTATTTGAGACACTTACCTTGTCTCAGTTTGAATCAAGAGGTCCTTACCTCTCTCCAGTGATGATACAGGTGAAGCTGAACTTAGATGGTTATTTACACAGCTAAGTTGAGATGAGATGAATCCCATTAGTTAACTTAGAGGAGATAGATTTTACTTCCTGTCAATTAGCACTCCATATGATTTTTTGACTTGAGTAAGTAGCTTATCCTGCTCAATATACTTAATGATTTATTTAAGAACTATTATTTGAGAGTCACAGGTATGAGAACATTCACCTGTCAGGTTAAGGGGATAACCTAGTGCCCACTGTTTCATCTCCTGCCACATTCTGCCTTCAGCAATAGCCATTAATTTACTGTTCATACTCGTGAAATGTATTTATATCATCTATCACAGTGTTGAGAAACAACATTAGCTAGTTGTTGTCAATAAATACTTTTTTTCTCTGAATGACTGATTGCATTTGCATTTCTGTGGAGTTTTCCAGACTGTCCTCATAATGTAGGGAATCTTGGTATTTTGGGTGTCTTACTTGTCTTTTGCAGCTTTTGGAGATGCAGAAGGTAAGAGGTTCCTCATTCTTTCTTCTGTTTGCCTGGATGTACCTAAATTTTAGATCAACTAAAACCACTTTGCAAGTTGTATGTCTAAAATGCAGAGGGCAGTTGTGTGTTTGACATAATCATGGATGTTACAAGAATGAAAGTGGAGCTTCACTGTCAGGTGTCTCTGATAAATATCAGATAGGTCTTCTGGGTTTTGCCCAGTAGGTTCAGATGTTCAGACTTGAAGGTGATACTGCTAGGTGATCAGGGATTGAATCAGAGGGATCAATGGCAAAATTATTCTGCTAATTTTGAGCACTGCTTGTTTACCTGTGGTTACAAATTTCTATGCTAGGATTTTAGAGTTCATCCATATGGGAGCACAGACTCTTGCAGATGTAGCCATATAAGAGGTGCAGCATCGTAAGACATTATGCCACTGTTTGCTATCTTCAGAGTCCTGAAATCTGTTCATCTAATTGCAGCATTTGACACTCTGCTCTTCCTGATCCTTTTAGGCTTAAATGTACTGAATCCTATCAGGTTTTTCTTACATATGTATCTCTGATTTATTTTCAGTGTAGCTCCCTGCATGTCTGCTTTTTGTGGATCCTGGCTGTGTGTGGAAGCTCCTCTTACTGTCAGATCCTGTGGGAGCTTTCTTAAATTCAGGCTCAACAGCCAAGCCAGCCATCAGTCTAGTAGTGCTGATGTTTAATCTGCTACACTCTTGTTCCAAGAGTCCAGTTTAAAGTCTGTAATAGTCTTTTATGGACTGAACAATTCATGATGTATCTTCAATTTGAGAAATACCACAGTGGACTGATATCTGCCAGCTCATGCCACAAAAATGTGTATGAGACCAGTAAGAGCCATCTGCAAAGAGTATTGCAGTATAGGACCCCCCCAGACTGACAGCCTATCTCTGCATGTAGAGCTAATGAAGCTAGCACTGAAATATAGTTTAGGTTGGAAACCCAACAAACAGTGGATTTTTTTTTTTGTATTTGCAAAGTGTTTGGTTGCTAATGTGGTTTTTATTTGTTGGTTTTGTGTGTGTGTATTTGGTTCTTCTTCTAGTTAATAAAAAGGTAGAAATTATCATTTAATACCCCAGTCTCAAAACTGTTGAAGAATCAGCCTCATTTTTACCAATTTCACTAAAGGTAAAACTAATGAGAAAACTTATGTCCAAAATACTTATTTCATTTTAAACAGCAGTACTGAAAAACAATTAGCATGATTAACAGTGGTTTTGAAGCACATGCAGTCTCTAACTTTTCAAACCTTTGCTCTGCGTTTAAGTGTAAGATTTTTCTAAAATTCCCTATGGTTATTCTAAATTCAATCCTCTTTGGAATGCAGGGAGCAGAAAAGGGGGAGAGTTCCTGAGTTTATTTTCAATGGCATTTGGTTTGGCTCGGAGGATTTTTCTAATGCTAATTTGGTCCTTCCATATTAATTCATGTTCTTCCTCTGCTGCTCCTAAATTGGAAACTTTCCATTTTACATCTGGCAGTCTTGTCCTCAGTTGTTTAACCTTTATGCTTTATCACTAGAAATAGCTGTTTTGTGCATGGAATCCAGCCTCTTAGTCATAATAACATTCCCTTCAGCTGTCCTATCTGACAACTTCTGGAAAGGTTTTCAAGTTTGAGTGGGGTTTTTTTTGTTTTTTGTTTTATTTTTTTAAGCACTGTTTGCATTTGCAGAAAGCATGCCTGAGTTGACGGTACTGTACCCTACCAAAATTTTTTAAACAAGAAAACTACAAGGCCTATTCTTTATCACTGGTAAAAGTATTGAAAGACAACCAAATGTAGACAGAGAAGTGGTTAAGACCTGTGGTGTATCATCCCTGCTGGTTGAGCAGTATTAGATGCAAACCTGATTGCTGAGCATTCGGGAGCACAGTTCTTATTTTTCCAGTTACTGAACATACATCCCAGATGCCCAAGACATCTTTGGTATGTGTCCTCACTGATGTCTAACTCCTTTCTGACTGGTTCTTGTAACTCACGAGTTCCAGTTAGATTCCACAGCAGTTCATTCCACCGAGAGCATAGACAATATGAAAATAGAGTCTGTGAAGAAGAGGTTCCCAGTCAGTGTTTTCTGTAACTTTATTACTGTGCTACACACCTGTACATGGCTAATGGGAGCTCTAAGGTGGTATGCAATATACACCAGGTATTTAGAAAGCTTAGTCTTTGCATCTCTTTGCCCAAGTCTAACTCAAATAAGAGGCAAAACCCAGAAAAAGAGGCTTGTTTAGTTTTTTTAAGTGTCACTTCCTATGCAGTTGGTTACATGAATGCCAGTTCTTAAAACTCTCAGCTGTGAGAGGTTTATGCAGCACACATTGAGCACGAATCACAGCTGTCCCAGATGGTGTATCTCAACACCCTCAGAGCCCCATGCAGAGGTGCTTGCTGCTCTGGAAGCAATTTGGGTCATGACTGCTGTCCTGTCTCTTAGCAGGGTTTGTCAGCTCAAACACAGCCAAGTTCACATGACTAACATTTTCTCTGTGTGGATGGGGCACAGCTGGTGGGGGCAACCTTGCACCCTCCTCTAATTTATTGTCCTCAGACTGATAAAACCCAGTAAGAAAAAAATGTTCAGTAAATGCATATACAAATTACATGACTGTGCTTAATTTGGGGGGGTTATTTCAGTTTAACTGTGACCAAAAGGGATAGTATACCATGATGCTGGCAGTTAATGCAGCACTGTTTCCTTTATAACTTTGGATCGGAAAACAAATTTTATGAAATAATATCCTGTCAAACACTCCTTTTCTTTTCTAAGACACAGATAATAAGTGTGATTTGCTACATCAGCACGTATCGAATTATCATGAGACTGATGATTAAGGGTTGCAAAGCAAAAGAAACAAGCTGGATATAAGCTTAAGATATTTAAGTGAAGCAGATGTAAGCAAGTGCTACTGCAAGTTGTTATCCTTATATCATATTTCTGCCATCTGAATTCATTTTTACCGAGAATTTAAGTGGAAAAGCTGTTATTAAATTCTTAGGAAGGGAGCAGAACATTCTTAGGAATTTTACAAAGCTTCAAGAAAGTAGCCTGTATGTGTTACAGCAGCGTAGGCAGTTCATGTTCCAAAGTAATGTTTACCCTGCAAGAAGTTTGCAGGAGAACTCCATTTAAGCCATGAGTTTTCACCTGGCTTTCAGAAATAAGACTTTTTGCAAGTCAGACCTTCCTTATAATTTACTGGATCACCTCCTGTGGCCTTACACATCACTGGCTTTCATAGTTGACGTGTGTGTGCATCTGTCTCTGTTGTAAGGGCAGTCCCTGGTGATTTGTGTGGGGAACTCAGAGGCACATTCATTCCACCCTGCAGGGTCTGCATGGGTGCTGCAGCAGGCTGGTGTGTTGGTGTGGGCACAGCCCTGCACAGAATGCCTCTGCTGAGCATCTCTGAGCTGCTCAGTAGGCACTGACAGCCAGCGAGAGACACGTAACGCCTTGGCACAGTCACACTGCCTGGAGAGGAAAGCTCTCTGTACAGCACTTGGTTCAAAAGTCTCCAACTCGAGTTTCAAGATTATTTTGCACCTCAGAAGACTCTCTTGAGTCTGGTTTACGTACACCAATCAAGAGGAAATACTGAGGTTACAATGTTTACAGCTGTATATGGCACCGTGAAATCAACAGTCCTTGGACTGAGAAAGTATTAAAAATATGATTGGGAGTTTTAAGTCTTTAAATGGATAAAAGTGGAGTCATGGCTGTTTCTCTGCAAGGAAGCAGAGGGTATTTTGTAAACATCAGTCAGGTGCTTTACCACAGGGTAGGTACAAGAGAAAATAGCCAGAGTGAGAGTTTTGCTGTCTTGTCAAGACAAAAGTGTGGCTTCACACGTAGCAAGTTAGCAGTTTTTACACTGGGACAGCTGTCTTTTTGCATAGCTGTGCTGTATCAAGAAACCTCTGAGCAACAGACAGCAAACAGCCACTTTTGGGGAGCCATGATAAAATAGCAGAGGTAGGTCTTTTTCCACAGGCCTTCAGAGTCCAGAAACTGATGGCTGAAATAACCAGTGTTTTCATGGTACTGAAAATAGGCAACACACAACAGCCAAGAAATTGGAAATCCAGTATTTTTGTCTTGTCCTGGGATTATTCTTTGGCCAGCTCAAACTTTTGGTCCTGATTTTACATTTCCAAGAGAGGCACTTTGCTTCTGAAGTTGTGTTTTGAACTCTCTTGGCACAGAGAGGGCTGATGGTCAACAAAGAGATCAGTCTGCAAGGGTGGTACAGGCAGTCCTTAATTCAACCTGCTAGAAGAAGGAAGAACAGAGCCAAACTTCATGCATCAGTAGCACTGCCTCTGTCTCCTGTTTCAAGTTATTAAAATAACACTTCAGTGGTTTTTTAAAAGGCATTTGCCTAAATGCTTTCTAATGCCCATGACAATTTTAGATGCTGGGAAGTAAATATTTTTTGCTACCAGTAGGTTTGTTTTGTTTTTCCTCCACTTGGCAAGCACTGGTATTTGGGGGGGTTTGTATTTTGTTTTGGTTATTCTTCTACAATATTTAGGATGAAATAGAAATTATCTTTGCTACCAACACCTTGCAAACACACACACACACAAAATACTTGAACTTGCCAAAACAAGTTATTTTTTGCATCAGAATTCTTGAGTTTATTTTCTGTTTGCATATTTTCACAAACAGAATGCTTCTTCCCAGCTGCTGTGGACAAAGCATTGTGTCTGCAAGATTGAAAAACCAGTGGCTTTTTAGTTAGCACTGTAGAGATCAGCTATGGAAGTTGAAGAAAAATAAGCAAAATTTGATTATTACAAGGCCACTTAAGACCAATGTTAAGATAAGCTAAAAAATAAGGAAAAGACAAATGTGGTTCCAGCCTCTAATATCAGTAAAATTAATTCTTAGTGCTTTATAACTGGGTCTTGAAATGAGCCCTAGGAGTAAACTAGAGCTCTGGGGGTTTGATTTACATCCAACCCTTGATTTCTTTTTTGATGGACGCTTTCCTATGTCATGATAAACTAATTTCACCTCACAAGCACATGAACTCTCCTTGCAGCGAGGTGGGAATGTTACCTGTTTGCGAAAATCAGGAGTACCAAGGCGAGCTGTATCATCCCCCCAAGTCAGAGCTTCAAGGGCATCAGTGAATGAAGATGTGCTGTTTCCTTCCTGTTCACCCAGAACACTTTTAAGTAACCCATTTGTGCAAGAGATGTGTTCCCTCCTGCCTCTTTTCTTCCTTTTCTTCTTTGGTCTAGTGTCTTGCTGAAGTGCTGAAAGGATTTGGCAATCGTTTTGGAAAATTTTGTTGAATCTTAAGGACACTTACAGGGAGTCACCAGGTCTCCGCTCGGGTCTTCAAAAAGCATGTTGCATGACCTTTTCTGTGTGTCAGAGTCATAGTCCTCAAAATGGGAAAGCTGTGATTTATTTCATAGAGTTTTTGCAGTTTGAGCCAGGACTTTTAAAAGCGGTCTTTGTTGTGATTTGATTCCCCTTAAAGCTGAATGGTAGTTCAGTGTTTTGATTTTCTCTTTTCAGCAATATTCAAATCGGCTATCTTATGTGAAAATGTCTTTTTTTCTTGGATTTTTGGGTTATTTTTTGGGTTATTAGTGATCTGATTTCACAACCTTTTCAAATGGAGTAGCAGATAGGTTATGGGAAAATTACAGCTCCAATTACAAAGAAATCTGTATCTACCATCTGTAAGGGCCAGATGAGTCCCAACACTACTGTGGTAAATGGATTATCATTATTGTACTTCTCCCATAGTCCTCAGGGAAACTGAAATAAAAAAAAAATTAAAAGGGCATTGTCAGGCACCCCAGAAAAAAAAAAAGATGGGCATTTAGTTAAGACAAAGCAAAACATTTGGAGGTGCCATGTGCAGAAATAACCCCTTCAGAAATGCCTCTTTACTGAAGAAATGTTACTGCACAATAACAGTTGCCAGCTGGTAGAGATGGAACACTTTGGAAGTAGAGGTGAAATTCAGAATAAAAATGTATGTAGTAAGAAATTACAGGCAGAAAGAATATTTCAAGTTCTCCATCATGTTCCTTAGCTACAAATAATCCTGTGAAATATTTGTTCCAAAGGTCAAATAAAAAAAGACTTCAAAGCAAAAAGGGTAATACTGAAACTGTCTCTAGAAGGTTTATTCTGAAAAATATTTCAGGAGTTGCAAAACTTTTCTCATGCAATAATCTTACAGGTTTTAACTCTTGATAATGAGGAGGTCTGCAAACACTTGGGCATGAGGATCACTTATGTCATCAGACTGAAAACAAGGGGGAGTGGTTTTGGAAGACTTGTTTGAAAAAGATGCTGATAAGTGAGGGAAATGTTAAACCAAATTCAGTGTTTGCCTACCTTCCCCAGGGTTCAACTATGTAACAGTTTTAAACTCAAAGACTGGACATTAAGAAGAGATTCTTTAAGGGTGATGAGGCACTGGAGTAGGTTGCCCAGAGAAGCTATGGGTATCCCATCCCTGTAAGTATTCTAGGCCAGGCTGGATTGGGCTTTGGGCAGCCTGGTTCAGTTGAAGGCATGCCTGCCCACAGCTGAGAGGTTGGACTAGATAGTCTTTGAAAATCCTTTCCAGTCTAAACCATTCTCTAATTATTTGCAGCAAATAAAGGACTTGCACATGAATATCTGCTCAGAGGGAAAGCTGGGATTCTTGGAAAGAGTGAGATTAAGGCATAAATTAGCCTCTATATCCAGAAGCCAAACTTCGTTTGTACTGTTGAAATTGCTTGGTGTTCTCTAAAACCATCTAGATCAACATGAGATTTTTCTTGCAAGTCTTAAGCTATTTGGATATTAAGCATCCATAAACTCATAGTCCTCGCACACTAGCCTGGGCAAAAAGATGGGTGGGCATCTCCAGAGAGCTGCTGGTCCTGTGCATCTTCTGCTAAGAAGAATCACCCACCAAAGGTGTCCTCCCCCTCCTGCTGTATGCTAGGGAGACATCTGAGCAAGTAGGGCAGATGAGCTCCCTCACATCTGGACAGTTTGCCTAAGGTGGAATGAAAACCTTGTGTCACCAGCAGGGTAGATGTGAATGTCTATATAGGACAGTCTTTATACTGATGATTAGAATATTGAATCATGCTAACAGACCCATGCCCTGTTTGATGTAAATATCAAACTTTGTTACCAGTTTTAACCTAAATATTAGCAAGTTTTAGGCCTAATTAGTGCTGTTGTATTGATTTATAGAAGCTGGGATGTGCAGGTCTTCTCAAGTAGCTGCAAGTATCACTCAGATGCTTTTTAGCACTAAATCCTGTGCTCCATTATAGGCCAAATTTTGTCAAAACTCCTGTAATTTTGTTAGTGCACCTGCTGTTTTTCTAGCAATTGTCATGCTTCATTTTTCACTGGGGAGACCTTACTTTTCCTGTCAAGTGTGATTGAAGCTAGCAACCCGAGTAGTCAAGTCCAGACCCAGCCTGCAGCAGCATGGGGCCAAAGGAGCCCTCCAATGTTAACCTCATGTTGCTGGTGGATGGAGCCTTTCTGCCTGTGTACCTCTGCCACCATTCTCAGTGAAGAAACACAAGCTTTCAGAAGCTGTGAGCATATCTGAGTCCTGCCACGCCTACAGAAGGGCTTTGGACTGTGGCAGTGCAGGTGTAGAAGTACTTGAATGCTGGGACTCAGCAGTGTTAGAGTCTGTTCCTTTTCCCAGCTCTGACAGTCGGCCTGTGTGCTCTTGGACATCTCCTGAAATGCACCCAGCAGTAATTTTCCACCTGCATCTACACAAATCCCAGGAGATGCGGGAGGCATTACGCATAGGTTCCGTGAAAGACAAAAACAAACTTATTATCAGTAGGCTTAAAGTGCTGGATTTGTACTTCATGAAAAAAAAAATGTTTGTGCATAAAAAAAAAAATCACAAAAACCTCTGCTATCACTTATGCCAAGTAAGAGGGTAAATTTCCTGCTGTCTTGTGTTTGGGACTGCAACTGCCTCCAGTTCAGGGGCTCAGCACTGCAAAGACTGTGAGACAGTCGCCTTATTTGATCCTCTCCAGTTCAGCTATTTTGATTTATCTCAACTAAGTTGCTGCCCCAGCACCCTTTTGCACAATTTTGGAACATTGCAAATATAACAAGTGGATAGAATCTAATTTAGTGCATTCTACTGGAAAAAAAAAACCCAAAAAACTGTATTCAATCATTCTGTTATCACACCTACTGCTGTCATGCCATTGTTTATTTCCAAATAGGGCAGTGTTGAACAAAGAGGTTTTTGGTGTTTCTTCAGGGTGAGAAGCTGTAAGTTTATTCTATAAATACAACCTAAGATGACATGCACATTTTCTTTAAGGAAGGCTGTGGCATGCCTCAAATGGAAAGATCTTTACTCAGCAGGTAAGGGTGATGAGTTAAGCCTCTTTACTCCAGAGAGTACTTAATTGCTCTCTCTTGGGGGGAAAAAAATTGCCAAACAAACAAATAAACAAAAAATGGAAGTGTTCCAACTATCTGTAAAAGTTTTGTTTTCACACTGTGCTTCAATCTCATTACAGTTTTTGAGGAGTAATGTTGGTAGTCAGACATTCCTCGGATGGGAAGTGATTAGAATGTGAATTGCTGTAGAAAAGCACTATTTCCAGTAATAACACAGCAGGTGTTTTGAAAGAAAGCTGCTTTAACCTTTCAGATTGCAGAGGCATCCCAGTAATTCTAAGAATCACAATCAACAAATGTCTAATTTCACTACTGTATTCCTAATCAAGAGGAGAAATGGTGTAAGGAACCTGAATTTTGAAAGACATTCTACAAATTAGCAGTTTCCTATTTCTGATCTGTTACCAGAAATAGTCATTTACATGCAGTTTCAAGACCTCCATGCATGTTGCTAGCATTGATGGGCAGGCCAGGTACAAAAACGTATGTTTTGATCAAAGCCAAAAAAATATAAAGGCAGCGCACCATGGAAAACAGATTACAGTTAGTGATATCAAGATAATTGTTGTTTGATAATTATGTTGTCTTCAAGACACGGGATGCAACTTTTAAAAAAGATTTCTCCATCATTTGCTGCTTGATGCAGAAAATTTTGTCTTAAAGATTACAACTGAATGCAAATCCTTTTAAAATCATCCTGATGGTACAGTGAAAAATTTGCACATTGTTTTCTGTCTGAACTTTGTTTAGATTTAGGTCTTAACCAGTGTACCTTGTTCTTTCCCTGCCTCATCATCTCCCTCAGAAAGCCTTAACAAGTAGCTCTTAACAAGTTTTGATTGAGTCACTTCTTGTCCTTAATTAATTAAGTGAATTGACCTGTGGAATCGAAACTTTTATCCCCATTATGCACAAGATCAAGGTATAGTTAGATTTTCCTCCTACATAGCTGCATATTATCTGTTTGAGATTACAGAGCAAAGTTCTTCATTTAACTGTTAATCTATTCTTGACAACCCAAATTATGAATAGTGCCAAAAGAATCTAGAGGCTTGTCCTGCTTGGACTGAATAGCACAAGTCTCAGTATTCTTAATGGATGCAGGATTAGTTTCCTCTTTTTGCATTATAAAATTGTAAGCATCAGAAGTAATGCAAACAGTTAAATTATTCTATTTGTCGTGTTTTCAGATCACAGATTACACATTACTTTGCACGTGTTCTGGTTTTTGCTACTATATTTTGCTATTAGCCAGTCATCTATTAATGTAGGGGGAAATTTGCAGTGTCAGACATTGTGCAAGATATTCTGAGCACATTCCCACCCATCCTAGCATAAGAGCATAGGGGTTAGTTCAGAGACTTTTGCTTGACAGAAGTCTGAATGCAGCAGAGATCTGCTCCAAAGCACACAGAAATCACTGTAAAAGACCTCAGTGACATCAGCGAGTTTGGGATAAAGCACTGGAATTTCCTGAAAGGAAAATAAATGGCAAATATTTCTAATTGTAAGTAATTTTAAAGCAGATCACTTTGTTCTCCAAAATCACTTTTAAGGAGCTGCTAGAGACCAAGACCATGTATAATTTGATTAGTTTGATGTCTAGGATATTTTTTTCCTGCTTGCTCTTTTTCGTTGATAGAAAAGAAAAAATTCTCTTACAAGCTTACCCCTGATTGATCACAGATAAATTAAAGAGCTTTGATGTGGCCAGCAAAGCATACTTACTGATCTAATAACAAATACAAATGTTTTTGGAAAAAAAGCTCTTGGGCGTATACTGAAATTACATGTTTGTTTTTTCTCCCCTCTTTTGAATAATAAAAAAATTAGACCTTTTCTTTTTTTTAGGAATGTTTCCTCAAGCTGATTGTTCTGCTTCAGCTATGCACATACTCTATAGCAGAAAGGATAAACAAGTACAGGCTTTGTACTTGTTCCAGAACAAGAAAGCCTACATTCAAAACTGTTTTCATAAAAGCCACTGAGAGCTTAACCTGTCTTAGGTTGCTCTTGCTTGGCTTTTCTTGCATGTAAGGCTTTCTGATACTAGGCCTGTTTGCTCCTATAGGCCCCAGTTTTAGGGAAGAACATAGAGAGATGAGTAAATTCTCTTGTTTGTCCTGAAATTCAAGGGTAAGCAATCAAAATTTACATTCCTCGGGTTTTTGTTAGGCTTTGTTCTGTAGAGGGAGGAGCTGTAAACTGCAGCAATGCTGGTAATAAGCTTCTGTGTGCTCTTTTAGCTGTAGCTGAGCATTTTAAAATTGCCAGTGCTTGCCGGTGCTCAGCATAGCGAAAAATAAGGTACTGGAAAGACATAGGTGTCAATGCCTTACTGGGCTCAGTAGGAACAGAAACTTGCCTGCCAGTAGCAGCCCAGGGCTGTTTAGGGTTCACTATAATGTCAGGGTCTTCATTTTCAGAAACTGTTGCTGTGTGGCTTAGATGATGTCACATCATGTGGCTCATGACACCCTCTCCATGCTACCTGTCAAATAACACTCTGCCTTGAAGTGCCCACTGCTGTGAGAAGAGTGCCCTCCTGTACCATCCCTCAGTCTCAGAAACCCCAGTCTTTCCAGCCTTAGTTTTTTCATGGACACTTCTTTACTTACTTGGTCTTTCCCGAGGATTTACCCCCTCGTGGTCAAACACCCATTCTCTTCCTCTCAGATTTACTCTGATGGGAGTAATCGAGCGACTCGCTTGGCTTTGTTTTGTTCCCCAAGAAAAACAAACATAGTGGAAAAGAAATGTTTCTTTGATTTACTTTTAGATCATTTTAAAAGGTCAAAATGAAACTACAAACTTTCTAATGAACATAAAATAATCACTAAAAATCTTGAAGTTGTTCTTCATTCTGGTTGAAGGCCAGCTTCATTCAAGGCCAGGTTGGATG
Organism: Phylloscopus whistleri; assembly: GCA_017589585.1. Classification (NCBI taxonomy): domain Eukaryota; kingdom Metazoa; phylum Chordata; class Aves; order Passeriformes; family Phylloscopidae; genus Phylloscopus; species Phylloscopus whistleri. Next base: position 896,698 of record JADMLD010000238.1, read on the forward strand.
GGGCCCTAATTTAATGAATGGCACCCTGCCCATGGCAGGGGGCTTGGAACAAGATCATCTTTAAGGCGCCTTCCAACCCGAATCATTTTCTGATTTTGTAAGGAACTAATATCATTGGGGAACAGCAATTTGAAACAAAAATTGTTGTAAACCAGAAAAACATCAAACTTGTGATAATGATGATTTGTCTGCCATCAGGCATCTTTAAGATTTACTGTGTGCTGTGAAATAGCCTTCTCTTGAATTTTTCACTAAGATAATCACTGTTTTTCTTCTCTAGTAATTTCATGCCTCTCCTCTGAACTCTCTAATGCTAATTTTCTACTGACTGCCTTTCTCCCCCTACCCCCTGGGCCTTGTGTATATACAGCAGGGCCTTGTACCCTCAAAATACTGCTTCTCTACCTGTCTGACACAAAGCTTTTGGAGCACTGGGCTTTGGAAGGATAAGGCCTCTCTAATATTCAATTTGTAGTAAATTATCAGCTGTTTTTGAAAATGCAAACTCCTGCCTTCCAGTGCTTAAGTTCCATTCAGAGAATTTTGGGTTTAATTTGATCCAGTTGTCATTTTTGTTAGGGAAATACCTTATCTGTGTGCTAAATGAACAGTGGCTGGTTTTATTGAGAACTAGAAGCCTAAGTGGGTTTTTTGTTATTTTGGTGTTCCTTTTTTTTAATCCCCTGAAGCTATCTAGTTAATTTCTGTTGTGGCTGATTCCAGAACTCTAATGAAAACGAGAAAAGAATGAAGTTTTTGGGAGACACATAAACCTAATATTAGTTTGGAAGGAGTAAATATTTATCCAGGCAGAAGGAGATGACTTATTTAAAGACTGACCTAATTTATTATTTAGGAAAACCACCTTTCTGTATCCACCCTGCAGCCAAGAATTGTCCTTTCTTTTTTATTTTTTTTTTCCTAGGGAATATTTTAGTTTAAGAAATGAACCACACAACCCAGAATATACTGGCAGGGGCAATCTCCCAAAATGGAACCACTCATTAAACTCATTTATCCTCCTAACAGAGCATTCTGAGTGTGTTGCAGTGCATTAGGGACAAAGCTGGATCACTGAAAGGTCACAGCTCTCAAAGCCAGTAGCTGTAGTGGAAGTCACTCTGGTTAGGGTTTGGTTTGTACTAACAGTTTCAGAGATGCTTGTCCACAACAGACATCTTCATTTAGAGATTCTGTTCAACACCTCATTTTGAGCTATGTGCCAAGTAAACCTCCAGAAAAATAAGTCTTGGAGAACGTGGAGGGGTCAGGGAGGTTGTTTTTGTTTTCCTCATGTCATACTCGGTTGTGGTAAAATAGTAGATGGGGGGGGGGGCGGGTATCATAAACATGGTAGAGTTTCTTATTTGAGGCTGATTGGTTTTGGTTTTAGGTTGTTGTTTTTTTCTTTTTTCTTTTTTTTTAATCCTGTGCAGACTAGTAACAATAAGGAGCACTCCATATTTGCTGGTAGTAATTGAGGTGTTGGATAGTTTGTGGTCCTAGCTCAGTGGGCAGTGGACAGGCCACCAAAATTACTGGAAACTGTGATGCTTTCTCAAGTGAAAGGGCTTGCACGGGCTCAAAGAAAGAATTGCATGCCTCCAGCAGAAACATCCTCTGTGACATAAAGCAGGGGACAGCAGTGTGGTTACACATCCTGTTCTAGTTGCAGCTGAGCGCTGCAAATCTGGTTGCCCCCAGGACCCCCTTCCACTCCCTCAGCTGCTCAATTTAGCTGATTTTAAGGTCTCTTCCTAGCATAGTTCAATCAAAATGATCCAGAAGAACTCCAGCACTTCTAATAGTGGGATTATTTTTATTTCTAACTGACCTGACCTACGAAGCAGCAGTTGTTCCAGCAAATGCAGTGATGATCAGTCACACCTTACGGAAGGCAGTGGTGAGCTGTCTGCAGTGAGCTGCAGAGGGTAACCATTCAACTCGTCCCAGCTGTATTCAGAGCAGGCAAAGCCCTGTATTTCTAAAGAGCGCATGGCAAACATGAAGTTCCACTGCCTCTGTTGTGCAAGTGCTCGGGATGAGCCATGGGACTGTCCAGCCTTCCACTTTATCAAGTGTGAGTAAAGTTAAGTTTCTATCGACTTGTGTGGGTGTTGTGCTGCTTGGGCACAACAGCAGTCCTGGTCTAGTAACCCCAGTCTAGTAGTTTATATTTGTGTATTTGCTGTCCAGATGCAGATGGTAATCTGAATGGATTTTCATTCTTTTGCTCTGTCTGTCCCTCTTTGTACCACACCTAAAATGCTTTCCCTCTTTCACTTAACAGCTCCAGTATTTGTAAGGTTATCACACCTCTGCCAATTATTTGAATACACTGTGCAACATTCTGAGTTATTTTTATATTTCCTAATAAAGATCTTTCCATGTTTGTGTTCTCTGAACTCTGCCCAGATTCTTATCCCTTTCATTCCAGGGACTGCTGAGGTCCCTGGCAATATTTCAAACTGCAGAGCAGTCAGAGGACTAGAAATCCCTACTATGATGGAATAACCTCCGTGTTTAGCAACAAGTTGTGCTGACCTTCAACTGTGTTTAAAGGTAGCATTGCCATCCATGTCCTCATCTTGTGTGAGTGGGACTTGTGCTTTGGTATGTTCTCATATCCTAATCCCTGTGTCATCTACACCTGTGACATGACCAGCAGATAACACAACCCTCTTCCCCAGATGGTCTGCAAGTCCATGCTTATGTGTTGTATTTAGAAGCTTGTTTAATTTCTTCTTCATATGCATGATTTTCAGAGGGTTTTCTGGAGAGGGATTCTTCAGAGCTGATTAAAGTGGTAGGAAGTCTTGTCCTTAAACCTGAGCATCTTGCATCTTTCTGCAAGCACTGTATTAAGAACCCCTCTCTAAAATGAGAGAGCTGAAATGAGAGAGCTGTCTTAAAACCAGACTCAATACAGCCTAGTGCTAATAAAACCATCAGTTTAATTTAACATGGCTATGCCTGTGTAATAAAGCAGATAGAAGATAACTTACCTCAGTAGATCCTGTACTTGGTATTTGATGGGTCTAGTTTACCATGATGCATGCACTGCCTACAGATCATTAGCTTTAATGGTGACTGAAACTGGAGTTAGCAAGCAATCCTCTGTGACTCTCTCTCTTTCTACTGCATATGCTGTCGTTTATTATTAACCTGTGTCAACAGCCCTTCCAGTAATTTATAAGCCATATTACACTGCTCTTTTCACCTGATGCTATTAAAAGTAACATTTTCAGAAAGCTTTTGTGAAATACTATATTGATGACACAGCACTTAGTCAGATTTATATGCTGTCTTTTCTTTTTGTACTTTTAAGCTTTTGGAAATGCAATCACATTTAGAATTACATCCTTGTAGGTGTTTTTCTGCAGTTGTTTAATGCTGGAGAAGTCAGCCAAAAATCTGCAGTTGTCATCAGTGAGAATTTTGACATGAAACTCTTTGAGAAGTCTCTGATTCTTTTGATGTTATTCATTCTGACATTTAATGTATTTCTTCATGTGTTACACCATCACCCTAAAAATATGATTGCAAGTTTTTAAACTCATAGTACCCAGGTCTTTTTTAAAGTAAAAAAAAAAAAAACCAAACCCAACCAGACACAAAATGAAAAAAGTGAAGATTTTGAGTGTATCTGTATACTCTCTTACTGATAACAAAATCTAGAGTCAGATCTATCATGTCACTTCAGTTAACACATCACTTTGACCACCATAATAGTTCACATCTTTACATAAACCCCAGTTTCTCAGAGACTGCAACAATTTTTTTTTAGTTAAAAAATTGGCCAGACACTATCAAATAATAATCAGTACATTACTATCAGTAGTTTTATTCACAGGAATTAGTCTAGCCAAAGATATACATGGTAACCTTGCTAAGTCATCTACTGTAGGCACAGAGTTGAATGAGACATGTTAACAGTTAAAATAGTCACAGTCTGCAGACAATTGTATCTTTTTTCATTTTTCCACTAAGCTATTTTTTAAAAAATAGCATATGATTCTGCTTGAAGAAAGGATGGAGTATCTTTGAATAAAAAAAGAAGCCATAGGTTTTTAGTGTAAAGAAATCAGAGAATTTACCTTCATAGATTGTAGACATTATTATTGAACTTTGGCTAATTTCTTAGATTTGGTCAAAGTAATTGATAAAAGTAACCTCAGAGGAACACCTTTTGTATTTTCTGAGCCATGTGCAATAGGTTTTGTTAGACTAGGAATAATAGATCTAGTGATACTTAGAGAGGGTATTCCATTCTCTATTGAAACAGAGACATTCTGTCTATCAGGAAGCTTTTAAGACAAGTTTCCATTGAAGCAAAATGACAGCAAGATCATTAAAATGTCCCGAGGTTTTTTGGATGGGGAGATCTGCCACCTGAGGAGAATATGCAAACCTACTTATGCAGATTTGTTTAAAGTGAGGTTACATGATTTTAAAATACTTTGTTCCAGTGTTGTATGATCTGGCAACTTTGATTGTTTTCTACTACTTCATGCATTTCCTGGTTTTGGAAAACAAGGTGTCATCTTTGTTCAATTTCTCTGGATTTCAGGTGATGATGGTTTTAGCCTCGTGCCAAATGCAACTTGTTTTGATTTAGGCTAACCAGTCAGTTCTAACCACAGTCTGTCACTACTTTGACACTTCTGTAGCTGGTAGATGCTGGAATTTGGCTAAGACTCTCTCAGTTTTCGTGCTTTGCTGGACAGATTCACAGTCTGTGATAAATGTAAGACTGCCAGTGTCCCACACCCATATTTAAAACCTTTCATTTTTAAGCAGTTGAGGTGCATTCTAGCTCAAATAAATTATCATGATACAAACAGGTTTTGCAGTCCAGGCTTGGCTTGTGTGGCTTGAAATGTCTTGTAATGCTTTGCTGGAGAATTACTGAGTCCAGCCTGAGTGTCAAGTACCTGAGTCCAGCTGTATACTGGGTAACTGTCTGGGTAGCTGTCAGCTGATAGAGCTCTGCTGAGCTCAGCACTGAAGTTTCAGGTAGTTAAGCTGAGTACAGAACATTAACTCCACTGCAAGGTTGAATCATTTGAGGCTTTCTAACTCACAGATAGCTATCAGTATGTCCATGTGAAAAGACAAAATATTTTTACATAAAATGGGATCCTGCTGGATTCTTACTTTCCCATATGCTGCCATGATTTACTTGCATCTCTGTTAAGGATTGAAGGAGACACAGAGACTACTGTATTTGAGCTGAGCAGGAATGATACAGCCTCATCTTGGTTTTGATTACAGGATTTCTTTATTAAAAAATCACTCTAGTAAGAGTCTACTAATAATCCATAATAACCATAAAATCCCAATCTATGGATTATGTCATTTTACCTCTATCCTTTGATAAGACTTTTTAGTCTTATCATTCTCAGTTTCCAGATGGATTAACAATACATTCAAATTCTTTCTAAATCAAAGCAGGAAAAATGGATCTATACATTTTCTGTAATGTTTCCCAATTGAACTGATGTGGAAATAAAGTGTGATTGATAACAAAGTGTAATGGGATTTATTATACATATTGGGCATACACAAATATTTCTGTTTCCCTTACTTTTATATATCATTAAATGTACAAAACTAAAGATGCTTTACCAAGTGAACTAAGGCTGGCTGTGAAAGAGAAATCTCTTTTACCTTCCCGTGTTTCTTGGGAGTAACTGCACAAGTCTCTCTGCTTCAAAGTGGATCTTTGCAAAGCTGACATTTAAGTATATTTTGCTTTAGCCTCCCTCTGAAAAAGTATGCCCTGTATATGAAACTGCATGTGAATAGTCCATTGAGATTATCTTTAATGTCTTCTCTCAGCTTGGATAAAAGTCACTTCAAAAGTGCAGCCCTCAACATATATTCAGCATGTAAATTTATTTTACAGTCTCCATCTCTAAAAAACATTGTGGTCTACAAACTGGTAGGGCCTCAAAAACTAACAGCAGATCCAGAAGATAGAGCTGCACAGTATTGCCCTGTTTTGCAGGCTTAGCAATAAAGCTCAGAAGTCCCCAGCAAAAGTAGAGTCACAGATATAATCTTTTATTACTAAACCTTAATTTCTCCCCACTTTCAAAATGGACTGAATTTTTCCTAACCCAGAACTTCTGTGATGTCGCTTAAGTTAAATGATTTCCTTAATAACCCTTCCTTTATGTTTTCAAGTGGCCAGTAGTTCCCTTTCTCTGCTTTTAACCTTTACACTTTCCTCCATGTACACCTCACCCTTTTCTCTTCTGTGTGTATCTCATGTACCTCTTCTTAATTCTCATACACTTCCCATTTCTCTTTTCCCATCTAGCAGACTCTTCTGCTATCTGTCTCTTCATCAGTATCTGAGACATAAATGTAAAATCAGAGTTCTCCTAGAAAGTTATCAGTCTATCCTGGAAGAGATCTGCTTATTGATGCAAAGATGTTAAGAAAGGAGAGAAATTCTTCATTGTTCCTAGTCAAGGGCTAAATGTAGGATTAGATACCCTCTTTTAGTCTGAATTGAAAAGTAGTTGCATTTTAACTGCTGGTGTGATTCCACAGGTACCTTTCCCAAATGTGGCTTCCTTGCACAAAGTATTAAATGGAGTTTTTTGCAGGACTCCCATTGGGTGCTGCCTCAGACTAACCCTGCATTACAAACAATGGTCTGGTCTTCTCCAGTGGGTTGCCAGCTGCAGTGGAGCATATGGGCAGCAGCACAGGCTGTAAAACCTGTTTACTAGAGAAAGCCTTCCCTTCTAGTGGTCCATTTGATAGTCTCCAGAATCTAAATATTCCTCTCATTAATATGTTCTAACAACTGTATGCTAGAAATTAATATGTATGTGACAAGCCCTTTAACCCTTTCAGAACTCAGTGGTTTGCTTTTGTTTTTAGAATTTATCAGGTTGGATTTTTTGAAGGCATGCTCTGTAGTCACAGGAGGAATTCAGAACTGCCTACAGCATTTTCCACCCAGATTAAGATCATGTCACTATATCTTGTTTGAAAAGATGAAGGAAAATGATGCTATGTGTGTAGAGTTCTCAAACAAGGTTTTGGGCCAACAGCAATTTTTTTTCTTCATCTTAAACAAAAAAATGACTAAAGATTCTTTCAAGCGCTTTGTAAAACATTCTGCTTATTTTTATACAGAATAGATGAATATGAGTCCAAAAATGTCAAGGAAACATACTTGTTTTGATAACATTAAAAAATTTAGATAGCTTAACCCTGAAGAATTTGTACATCTTTCTCATACCACACTCTTGCTCTGATGTCATAGCTTACATGTAAGTCAGGGGTTTCTGAAAGTGCCAGTGGTGTATGGCTTTTGTCTCCATAGACAGGCCAAGATGTAGGCGGCACACAAGCCAGTAGCATGCTGACAGACTGGATTTCTGTCCTGGTGGCAGAAGTAACTCCTGACATATGTTTACACAAGAAATGGATTGTGTCGAGGGTAGTCGGGAAAGCATTTTCAGAATTTGTGGTGTGTGTTTACAAAGCAGCTTGGTCTGAATTAGTGCCTGCAGATAAAAAATTATTTTCCTCTGATGAGTAAGACCCACATCACAAGGGGATTGCAACCATGACTTTCAGTTCTAGGAATTTTACAAGCTGGAGTGTCTTCCTAACAAAGGCTTTTCCTTAGTTAACCTCACAGATATGGAGCTAAATGCAATCCACTTAATGTCTGGAAAAGGGTTTTATCCACTACAGGAGTCCTTAAAAAAGATACATAATCAATCATGAAGTGCTAACAAGAAAGATCACTGTCTACAGAGCAAACACTAGATAAGGAGGAGGGAGGTGTTTTGGAGAGGATTTAGGAACTCAACTGGACGTAGCAATGAGGAGCCATTGTGTTCAAAGCCATTAATTGCTGTGGATAAAGAAGGAATGTGTAGCAAAACTATTATGGAAAAAGGATGGAGAAAAGACTGGAAGTGAATGTCTTGATAAGAGTTTGCTTCAGGGAGAGAAAGAAAGGTGTGGCAGTGACAGGCAGGGAAGCAACACACACACAAGGGTCATGCAGCAGCAGCCCAGTTTATCGAGACCTCTTTTCCTTATGTAGATGAGAAGGCACGTGCAGTCAGTGCTCAGTGGCTGAGCCAGCTGCCACCTGGCCAACCACACAATAGCAGCCTGAACCTCCAACGCCCTGGGCCTTACTGGTTGAGTTACATAATTAAGGTAATTATATAATCAATCACATTTCAGTTATAAGATTGGAATTAATTATAACTGTGAGGCCACCACAGAAAGGCACTTATTTGGTTTTTTTACAATGGGGTTAGGAGTGAAAAATAACCCTCAGTTACAGCTTTGCGTACCAGACGAAAATGGTCATGTACCAGCTCAAAAAAGCTGGGATTCAAATATTTTAATTTCTTTTGACTTTCTTTCAGACTTATGGGGAAGGATTCTAGGTAAAAATTTCTTTCATTAGGTCCACAACTTTTATCTACAGGGCTAGACTGGTTTAATTTGGAATACCATATTGTAAGATCAGATTGAAGTTCAGTTTTAAAACCAATACTCTCACCTTTAAACTAGCTTCTTCTTAGAGGTTATGACACAAACGTTTTGGTCTGTGTCTGCCAGGCTGCTGATTACTGCTTGTCCATGAACAGAGTGGCTGCCACTTGCTGAGGTGCTTCAGATCTCTGGAGCTCTTTTAGCACTTCTTTCTAGGCTGCTTGTTCCCCTTCCATGATTCAAACCCTTTCAATAAACAGTCTCTTTGAAATTGCTTGCTCTAAGCTCAGTTTCTTGGTGTTTCAAAAGCCAATCACTTTCTTCTTCTGGCTGCAGTAAAGACCTTGAGATGTTTTTTTTTTCTAGGATATTGAATTTCAGTGTTCTATCATTTTTCCTCAAAGGAAGGTATTAATGTGAACTACAGAGAAGTTGTCGTTCTGGATTTTGGCCAGAAAGAATGCTTTTCTGCCTGAGTTTAGACATCTGTTTAGATACGTTTCTGAATTCAGGCCAAGATTTGTAGCCTGGTTTTGGAGTTCAGTGAACAATAAGTGAAAATCATGCATGAAAATTGGTTTTTAAAATGTTTTTCTGAATGTGGGAACAATATTTGCCAACAAAGTATTCAGTCATTTCCAGGAAAAACTGATCTTGATGAGGTAACCTTTCATTTAAAAAGAAACAAAGGACGATATCCATTCCTATTATTTAGCCTGCTTAGATTTTAAATTCTTAAAAATTAATTAAAAAAGAGGTCCTGTGAAACAGTATTCACAAATGACACTATTTCTTTGTAATAGGGCAATAGTGAAGAAGAGTTCATATTTATAAGCTTTTTGTTTAAATATGTAAGAATATGTACACATCTGTCAACTAACAAGCTCTTGAAAATTATATCTGATAATGATTTTTTAGAAGTGTGGATAATTACTGTGGGAATTATTATGGTAACATACACTTTGTTTTGAAAAAGTATTGTCTGGTAAAGTGATGGAAACAGGCTATCAAAATTGATACTGATGGTGTGCTGTTTATAAATTAGCTTTTTTATTGATGATCGTTCACTAGTTGTGGACAAGTGGCAAAGATGACGTGCTTCCCTGCAGGGCTCTATAATTACAAGGTCTCTGAAGAACTATGTTAACAGGTTGAGATGTACTGTCTGTGTGAGCTGACTGTTTCTCATAATGCCATTGGAATTATGAGATACATAATTCATAGTCATTTTGATTGTAAATCAGTGGGACAGGATTTCTCTCTGTGAAAACATTATTGTGAAAAGTATTATTCTAGCTTAGTATTTCACATTCAACTACACTTATTTACTGGCTACAGTAAGTTAGGAATATTAATGAGATGAAGACCATCATCTTTAATTCAGAGAAAACAGCAGGTAGTGTGAAAACATAGTCAAGCTGACATTAAAAACTTTAAATGAATTTTTATCCTGATTTTTTTATATGTAGATACCTGCAGTATCAGTCTAGTTTTGATTCTGAACTACTCAAATGTTACTAAAGGTAACCTACATTTCCTTTAAACAGTAGAATTTTACATTTCCTGGTTCTCACTTCTTCAATATCTCTATTATTTACTTTCACCAAGAATTTCGAATATAAAATTTGCATCTCTAGGCATACTTGTTTTGACTCAAACCTTCAAAGATTCATATCACTGCATATGATTTGCATGGAGTTTGGTCTTCTAATTCTTCTTTGATGGAAGTGAGGAACATTTTTATATTCAGTGAATTTCTGTAAGATGGCCTTATATAAGGCTGAATTCAAATTGTGTTAGGACCTAGAGCATAGCAAATCAAGGCTTACACACACCCAGATTTCAATCTAATGTAGGATCCAACCCAGTCTTTGTACTCAGGTAGGACTGTTGGGAAGTGTTCCCAGGACCCAGTTTAGTCATTTCACTACAATGAGACTTTAATGATCATCATTAAGAATGCACTTTTGGGAAACACCTTGTTATTATTTTATACCAGAATTCTAGAGATTTTCAGATTTTTAAATTTTGTTTTGAGAACAATATGCTAATTTAAACATGTCTTAGTACTGAGAGCCTGAGGCTGTTTGCTTTTCCTTGCATTTGTATTCTCGTCTTGTTGGGGCAAGCAGTGATCCAGAAATGTAAAGACAGGCTGTATCACCTATGAGAGCAGCTGAACACAGAAAAATTGGCCAGATACAACCTAAGATAAGTCACTACATTTAAAACTTCAACTGTGCTTCTCAGATCAGCCTGAAGTACAAGTTAAGGCCTATTCTCTGCCAGCTACCTGGACAAATTAGGATTTTCCTTAGTTGTAGTGCCTTTTACTGTTCCTTCCCTCTTGCGAATGTACTGATGCTGGAGGTGTTTCTGCTTCAGATCAGGAGGTCACAGTATTTATGCATCAGACCAGGGATTCATCATAGAATCATTGAGGTTGGAAAATACCTCTAAGATTGTTGCGTCTAGCTGTAGCACTGCCAAGTCCATCACTAAACCATGTTCCCAAGTGCCACATCTGCATGTTTTAAATACCTCCAGAGATGGTGACTCCACACTTCGCTGTTGCGATGAAAGGGTGGTTACCCTTTCAGTGAACCAATCTTGTGGAACAGCCAACCTAAGGCTTCCCTGGCACGGCTTGAGACCGTTTCCTCTTGTCCTGTCTCTGGCTGCCTGGGAGGACAACCCCCACCTGGCTACAACCACCTTTCAGAGGGTTGTAGAGAGCAATTAGTTCCCTCTGAGCCTTATTTTCTTGAGACCAAACAACCCCAGCTCTCTCAACCTCCTCTCAGCCTACCTGTGCTCCAGAGCCCCCACCAGCTCCGCTGCCCTTCTCTGTGCACACTCCAGCACCTCAGTGTCTTTCTTCTCACACAGTGACTTCATAGAGCTAAATTTAAAATGTCAGGCAGCTCTCTGGCTACCAGTGCAAGCACTAGTGAGAGCACTGCAGGAACCTGCTGCTCTTCTGTGTTTGGTTCAGTCAGCGTGATTGCGATGTCTCTTCTAAGAAGTCTTATAGCCCTCGTGTGTAAGAAACTGCATGGAAAAATAGCAACAAATAATAGTAAATAACAATAGTAAATAATTTTAAAAAAAGTTTTAAAAGAAAGATCTTTATGATTATATTTCAGGTCCTTAGCCATCTGTTCTGTTCCTCCAGATTAGGAAGAGACTTCTGAGAACTCAGTTACCACAGAATTGCTGTCCTCCTTTCTGCTGAGCAATAGCTGGTTAGGGGGACAGAAGTATGATGGGGCAAGAGCAGTGACTCACAAGTGAAGTTTTACCTCACCCCACTGGGAACTTGCCTTGGGGAGTAGGACAGCCAGTCATACCAGTGCAAGAGCTCTAAAAGCAGCATGCAGCATCTGATCAACAAAAGTTTGCCAGATGCTATTGTGATACACATTTTGGCCGACTTTTGACTATTCTGGGGCCTCTTCCATTTGCAAGTTGGCATTCAAGGTCAGGTCAACGTTTTCCTACAAATCCTGCCAAACCTTTTTTCCGTCACCATTAGAAGCATACAGAAGGGTCCCAGTTTGCTTTGCCTGATAGCCAGTAGATATCCGCAACTGCCAGGTTAAACTTCCCCCTTTGTTGTACCTACCTGGAGGTGTTTGGTGCAGGCCTCTAGCTGAATGAGTGTGGAGATGGACCACTATTTTCTCCAGGATATCACCTTCAATCTCTCTTTGTACACCGTGGTGTCAACATAAATGTGCCTGAGTGTGCCTGAGTTTGAGGTTTTCCTGTTTATTCAGTCTCCATTGGATGTACATTGGATGTACAGATGTCCTCATCAGACAGAGGAAAGGAATTCCTTAGTAATTCTGCAGTTAAATATAATTCATATGAATTGAGAAATAAGTGCACCAATACATGCTTCTAATATCCTTGATAATCAGTAACCCACATTACACAGTCTCACACCTTTCTGCTATGAGTCTCACCTCATAGCAGAAAAAACTGTTCTGCAAATACATAGTACCATCCAGATTTCTCTTCTGCAAGATTCTTCCAATAATACTACAGCTAAGACAGCTAAGAGATAAGAGTTTTTCTTTGTTTCTCTGTCCTTTTTTTTTTTTTTAAATCAATACCAGTTCTTTAAGCAGTGTAATTTTGTGTGGCAGTATTATAGCAAAGTCAGGTATATGGGCTAAAGCTAATTTCTGGAATTGCTGCCAGAGGATATGGAAAACATAATCTGCTCTGAGGCAGAAATATAATCTCAGTTGTTCTGAAAGTAAGCATTGTGCCCTGGAACCCACTGAGATCTCAGCTGGTACTCAGTACTTTTCCTGCCCTCAACCTGTACTTTAGATTGTCCAGATGAAAACAGATGAGAACATCCAAATGAGATGGATGTCATGGATGGATGTTGCCCAGACAAGAACAGAACTGGAAGGAAGATGTAGGACTTAATCATTTTAGGAGGACCTGGAGAAAGTTGAACACTTACATACAGTCTGAGATGTTGGTTTTGCCTGTTAAATGTGAAAATGATGAATTATTAATCTTCTTGTTAACATGAAATTGCCAAACTGTATTAACTTCTAGAGTGCTTTATTGCAATAATTAGGTGAAGTGTGGCCTTCAGAGTTTTAAAGGAGATGTATGGCACAGTTACATACAGAAAAATAGTCCCCCAAGTGAGTATCAGTGAACAACTCCATCAGGACTGTGCATGTAATTAGCATTGATAAAAATGCTTTCAGTTTTTACATGTTTATTTAAAAGAACTGGAATATATTTTTCAAATAAAAGCAGTTACAGTTATTAAGAAGTACTTGTCTTTAGAAGCTCTTGACAAATGGCTTTTTGGGTATACATAGTGAGTATATTAGTGCTTTTTTAATGTCCTGGGTCAAGTTGTCCTGAGATCAAATGAGGCAGATATGCAGAACAAGAGGAATGAGAAGGAATAAAATTTCCATTGAAGTGTCTGAAACTCTTAAAGAATGGGATTTTCCTCAGTAACTGTGCAGGTCCATGCTTAATTTACCTTTTAAAATGCACCTTTTAAGATATGAAGAGCTCCCTTGGAATGGTCATCTGATTGCACTGCCTTAAATGTAGTGGGGGAACACCAAAAGAAGGATTTAGTCCACCAGATTTGTTCATCTATCTCGCACCTGAATTTTAGGCACTCAGAAAGTATTCCTAAGTCTCCTCAAGCCATTAATTATTGGTTTAGAGGACAAGGACCCTGCAAAGTCCCTACACGGAGCTCATGTCTTACCAAAATTTGGCACCTAAATTCTCCCTAGGAAGAGTTCCTGTTTTTTCTTGAATTGTTTAGGCAGCAGGCACAGATTCAGGAGGTTTGTGTCATTAGGTATCTACTATTTCAGTGGGTTCCCTTCAGCAGGGCATTATTTCTTCTGTGTTTTCAGAGCACTGAGCTGAGATGAATCTTTTTGCAGTGTCTTGGAGCAGCACTTTAAGGGAAATATTCAATGTTAATATCTGTGATGGCTCTGAAAATCAGAATGAGACTCTTAACTGGCTGTGAGCCAGGTTGCATCCAGGCTGTTCTTCAACTTCCACCTCCTTGTGTGATACCATTTAGACAGCCTCAACACCTACCATGATCTGTCTGTCCTGCTACCTATAATGCAACTGATATTCTTCTCTCCCAATATATATGTTTGCTGGAAGAGTGATAGGACTTTTTTAGCATTTTTGGCAGCAAACATAAGAGGTTGCGGATCATTCCACTTACAGAAATCCTAATGCTAGATGTCTCTCTGGAACAGTCTTGTCTTAAAATCAAGTTCTAGAAAACAGCTTTTTCTTTCTTCAGCTTGTATAAAGTTTCATTGCATGTTCTGCTTTTGTTGTTTCATGTTGTTATCACAACAAGTTTCTTGGCTGAAAAATAATTTATTCCGGGTAGTAAATGTTTCATTATAGTTAACAATAGTGAGGTTTCTTTCAACATGAGGTATAATGGAGATAACATTGCCAAGAGAAGTTAAATTACTACTTCCACATTATAAGCCTGAATCATTGAGGTTTTCTGGGTACCTTTTCATAGCAAGTTTCACTGGTAGCAGAAGAATTAGTTTTCAGAAGTATGAATTTGATAAAAGGCACCTTTATGCCTCATCATCATTATATACGCAGATTTGCTTGTAGCAACTGTAACATACATTTGCACATGCTAATCCTCCAAAAAAGGGGGGAAAAAAGGATATTTGAAGTGCATGAAAATAATGTCTCTAAAATAACGTGAAGATTATGGAGTCTATTTAGAAACTTTAGTTATGGAGAGATTTCATTCTCTTCACTGTTTCTTAAAAACACACTCTACTAATCTGTTTTGTCTGATTAGTATCAGATTCAGAGTCTCTTTGTGATTTATTTTCATAGAAACAGATGTTATCATTTGTGGTGCAATGGAGACATATTCTGGGCATTATGTAACCTCCTTTGGCATTAACTTATGCTACATGTTTTTCCTTCATTTTGCCATAACATTGTAATTGTACCCAAATGATTCTAAACACGTTTCCATAGATACTTGACATGTTCAGGCTTTGTGCAGTGCATGCCTTGGTCTCACAAATAGCTCTTGTTTTTAAACTCTGAGATCTGCTGCACTCATAGTTTTCAAATCATAATTGATACTGCTTATGACATAGCAGTTATGTTCACATATTTCAGTCCACCAGGTGTCCACCAGCTCTTATTTTGTAGCTTGTGATGAATTTTGCAACATCTCTGCTTGCCACTGAAGTGTTCATAGAGTGCTGTGGGCTCCCTTAGTGGGAACCCTCTCCACACCAGCAGATCTTGAGAGGAGAGGTGTGGGACTGAAGGTGAAGGCTCCAGACCAGGCAAGAGAAAAAAGAGATGATTTGGGAAAACTGTATGAACATAAAGGACCTATGGAGAAACATCTAGCTGCTGGAGCCTCCCTAAAGATAGTCTGGTCTGATGTGACACTTCTGTGTTTGCATTAGTTTGAGGTTCTCCTTCAGAAGTTGCTGCTGTGTTTGGGCCCTGCTAATTAGCTCCCAAGTTTTTTTAGTTAGCTTGTACCTAACCAGAAGATTTGACACAGCACTTGTAGGCAATTGATTGGAACATATTTTAAATCACTGGGAGCAGAGATGTACCTGAATCATTCTTTTGTGCTACCCCAATCTATTTCTACCTCCTGAGATGAAAAAGGAAGGACCTGGCTGACATCAAGAACAGATACAAAGTATGCTTTGTACATGTACAACAGCTCTTTGACTGTCTTTTGTGAGGGCCTTTTCCACAGACTTAATTTCTTGCTGTTTCTTTAAAATCCTACTGACCAACCTCAGCTGGCAGGGAAGGCAAAGGAGTCAGATTTCTTTTGAAGTAAAGACGATTGTTACTTCAAAAGCAGGTCAGCGGATGGGCTTGGACTGGGAAACGATATTTTATCTGGATGTTTTGAGAGGCTTGAAAACCTCGGGGTTGCAGCTGGAACATATGTAGGAAAGGGTATGCTCTACAAGCCAGGTCAAACAGGCTGAACACCCCAAAAAGTACAAGAGAACATCTTCTAATCTTCTGGTGCATGTATTTTACAAGCCCTGCTAAGGTGAATGTAGGAGCCTGTGCTGGGACTAAGTTAGGGCAGCGCTACATATAAGCACGGGTGACCCAGCCACTGGATCTGGTGGAGCAAATCTGCATCATCCATTCCCACTTATTAACTGTAATTTTTGTCAGTGGAGAAATACAGGAAGTAAGAAATGATTACCTAGTAGTCCCCATCCTCTCAGTTTAATGTATAAAATTTCTAGTATGCAGACCTTACACAAGTGGAACAGATTACAGCTGCATGGCCTTCACATTTTTTTGCCAAGTATTGCTTATGATAATTTTCCCAAACTTAAAAAAGAAATTCTAGAGAAAAGGCAAGACATATTTTATCTTAAGTTCTTATCATATGCATATATGTATGTTATCTTAAGTAATTTTAATAGCTCCTTATTATGCCAAAAAAGTTAAAATGCATTCAAAAGAAGTAAACAATTATTTTTGTAATTTCCTAATGGAGACAGTTTGAAAACCTTCAGCCTTTTGTAGATATCAAGTGGTGTCCACATATTAAGAAAGCAGAATTATGAGCATGATCTTTATCAGCTCATGTTGCAAAGGAGACCAGAAGAAAAAGCATAACTAATATGAAAAGAAAATGTCATTTATGAGTTTCTGTGTTTCTAAATTAGAAACTGACATTTTAAAAAAAATCATCAATAGTTTTGGTTTATTCAGTTTTTGCTGAACAAAGTAGCAGTTTTGCTGCTAACCGAAGTCAATCTCAAATTTGGCACTCACCTGCAGGCTGTTCAGCTTCAAAACAGAGCACTGGCCAAATATATGCAATAGACTAATGGTAGACTAATACAAAATTTTAATAGCAAAGAAATTAGTTTCCTCTATGTTCATACACTTGAAAGGATGTTTCAGACTTTTTGTGTGTCTATTCAAGAGCAGATATGCCAGGATCATGGCACTTTATCATTGCATTTTGACTCCTGCCAGGGCCACATTTGGTGTTGACTAACAAAAGTGTTGATGTCAATGCAGCTGTATCAGCTGACTTTTCAGCTATTCATCTTTAGATTTGTGTCAATGTTTACCTGTAACAATATGCTCAGAAAAGTGAAAGCACTGGGAAATTCTACTTCCAATTGTGGCAGAGACTAGCATGAAGATTTACTCGACTGTGAGTTTAAACCACAGCTGACAGATACATTCTTTGTGTGCAAGTGTATTGATAAAGATTACGTTGTGTGCAGGAGGATGCACATTTTTAATATTTGATCTCAACAGAACACATTATAGTAGCTGGGCATAGCTGTGAGAAATTAATAGTTCATCATTGTGATTTAACTAGAGAATAACAATATCTATTCCTTGTGCAGAACGGCATTAGTTCATGGCAGCATATTGATTTGTAGGACTTTTATCTAACTCTCCAAGCTTGAAAGATTTAGTATCTCTGACCTCTTCCTGTGGTTCATCATGGTTTGCAGCATTCATTTCTTGTAGCACCAGCCTTAAGTATATTGTAGATAATAAAATGTATCTTCAGGCTTGTGATAAATGAGGGCAGGTAGAACTAGAGTTGTGGGGTTTCAGCTTCTGGGCTAGATATCATGTCACAGTTTCCTGTGACCATTGTAAGGGACTGAACTCACTGAGATGCTGCATCCCATTCCTGTGTTCTTGCCAGAATTCTTTGAGCCTTTCTGCAAAATATTCCAGGAGGTTTGATGATGTTTAAGTAAACTTGCCAAAAGCTTTTGTTGACAAGTCCCTTGCAAACAGTGCCTGCAGCTGCCACAAAATTAGTGGTTTAGGCCACTTCAAGAGTAACAGTCAAAGGTATTACCAAAATCAGGTTTTAATATAAATTTGTGAAAGCGTGGCTTAAAATATTTGATGGCGAGGTTCACTCTATTACTATAGAGATGAAGCATACAGGGAAAGTAGAATTATAATGAATTTTGTGTGATTTACACAGGGGCCCGGGTAAGGGTGCATGGGGTAAGGGAGATTTCTCTGTTGAGTCATGAGTTATGGAGTGGACTCCCTTGCTTTCTAAACTTCTGATGGAGTCTAAGTGCAAGTTGATCCAAACTTCATCTCAGACTTCATCCATGGGATGGGAATTTAAAGGATTAAGTAGGGCAATCCTGCTGTTGGGTCACAAGATTCAGAGTGGATTCCCTTGCTTTCTAAACTTCAGACGTAGCCTAGGTGTCCTGAGTTCAGTCTTAGCCTCAGACCTGGGCAATGGTTTATGTCTGAAGGATTTAGCAGCACTCAATAATTGACTAATTTAATATTTACAAAGCGATTAAATAGGATTAACCTTAATCAAAATAGTAACTTAGTTATCTGTAGGGGGCTTAAATCAATTCACACGTGTATGCACACAGACACAAAGATGTTTGTGTGCATGTGTATATATATTTATATATATGCACAAAGGTACTGTGGCAACATGTGTTTTAGGAGTGGAGGTGAAGCCGCTTGGGGAAACTCAGGCAAGGCAGTCATGCTCACACATCCACACACGCCACGTGGCTAGCTCAGCAAGGAAAGGCAGAAGGCCCTTGCACTGGATCAGTTCCAGCCAGGTTTATTTCCAGGAGCCGAAGGGGAATCCAGAAGCAAAAGGGGCAGGGGTCTGCCAGATCCAAGGTTAAGTACGGGATACAGCAGCCAGTGACCTTGAGGCACAGGGGTGGAACAAGGGGCAGGTGAGGTCAGTGACCTACAGGTGAGACAGGGCCGGTCACCAAGGACCCGAAACCAACAGAGACACAGAGGAAAGGAGACACCAAGGGGCCAGGGCATCAGGGAGGGGGGAACCCGGCAAACCATTGTGTACAGAGTGCCACTGGAGAGTTCTCTCTATCAGGCTGGGAATGTGACTATGATCTGTCCTGCCGAGACCAGACCCTAGGTATTATGTTAAGGGGCTGCAGGGATTCCACAAGGTACTTGTTAGAAGTTCCAGTTTGTTTCACTGGAGTGTCAGTGAATTACTCGCATTGAATGTCTTGGCATTTCTCAATGGGAGAGGCTTGGGTGTCAAGGACTGGGATGTCGGCCCAGGCCAGCTCATCAGCTTTTGGTGACAGTCCTCTGAGTACTGCAAGTTGACACTTTGCAAGCTCTGAGTGGCTGAGGGACATGCTGGCACAACCTGCCATGGTCTGGTAGAACTCGAAGGACTTCACTTAGGACCAGTGTTTATAGGGTCACAAGACAACTGGCATTTTTTTCGTTAGTCCATTCCCATCCTGACTGTCACCCAAGTGTATAATTGCTGAAATTATTCAAAAGCCCAGTTTTACTGGGGTTATGATTCAGATGGGTAATGTTTCAAGGCTACTAAAGGATGACTGATGATTTCTCATTGCCATCCTTGGTCAGACAGCACATGTCCCTGATATGAATAGTGCCACTCCACCTTCGCCATGCAAGGGTTCCTGGTATGGTCAAGGGACATTTTACCACCCAACTCGTTACACAAAAGCCAAGGCCTAATGAGAATTATTGAAATTGTGGAACACACATGAGGAGGTAGAGCAGACCCCAGGAGCGGCAGGGAATGCACCACCACAAAGGCCCTGTGCTGAGACTGCAGAGGACTGCCATCCTTTTGGCTCCTTCTCTTTTAGAAAGTCTGACTTTTCTAACTCTCTGTATTATATAATTTTACTGGCACAATATAACATCAAGAATAAACATTTAGTAGGTAATATAAAACTTGGACAACAAAGTCCTGTCTCTGCAGAATCAATGGAAAAAGCTTAACCTAATCAATGGGGTCACTTGGTGTGTTTGTACTGGCTGCAGAATATGATGAGTGTCTCAAGGTGAGCAAACCTGCATGTTCAGAGGGCTAGGCTGATCATGTTAAAGGACACCTTCATAGGGCCTGATGTATTCATGGTCCAGATAGTTTCTGAACCACTCCATATTGAAGACAGTATCATGCCATACTCTGCAGAGAAGGCTTGCAGTGACCACTCACTGGCTGCAGTGGGATAAGTCAGTTCAGAGCTCTGCTAGAGGACACAGAGCAACTCAGTCTAAAGGGGATTAGGAAGTAATTTTCCATGAAGACAGTAATTTTCCATCCGCTATTGACCCTTGTTAGCAAAGAGCTGATCAAGTGGAATATGGGGCCAAATTGTTCCCGAGTGCCTAATGAAGGGGGCTGTGCCCTGGGGCCCTGGTGCATTTCCAAGAGGTCTTATATTCATAGATTTATTGAATCATAGAATGGTTTGGCTTGGTAAGGACCTTTAAAGAGCACTTAGTCCAATACTTTTGCCAGGAGCAGGGACACTCTCAATATATCAGGTTGCTCAAAGCCCCATTTTGAATGCTTCCAGGGATGGGGCATTCACAGCTTCACTGGGCAATCTGTTCCAGAGACCCAACAGCCTCACCATAAGAACATTCTCCCTTAAGTTTCATCTAAACCTATCCTTTTTGAGTTTAAAATTGTTACTCCTTGTCCTGTGACTACTGGCACTGGTAATAATTGTCTTTTTTACAAGTCCCCTTTATATATTGAAAGACCACAATGAGGTCTTCCTGCAGCCTTCTCTTTTCCAGGCTGAACAACTTCATTTATTCCAGCAGAGCCATTTGGCCTTGTATTGCTTGATATCCACCCTTCCTGCCACCGTGTATATAGTTGTGGCAGTTGCTAAGCATGTGAGGGATGAGGAAATGCTAAAATAGCAGTGCTTTTCAAACAATAGAAATTAAATAAAAAATAGTAGAGCTTATAGCATAGTATGGGACTACTTGCTATTTTTATCCTGATCATGCTTTTCTACTGCTGCTCCTTGTACATGCATTTGTACATCACTCAGTTTCACAGTTAAATTAAAAAGGATGAAGAACAACAGACACATGTAAAGGGATTTGGAATTACAGATTGCAGAGCTAACAAACCCTTCAGATCTGCAGTGCGGTAATTTGTACTGTATTATGGCACACTGAGTTTCAAAGCAATTCATACTCATTGGCAGAGAAAGTTAAATGTTTGTTTCAGCCTGATTATGAAGAAAATGCATCATTTCAGCACTTAGTGGCTGTATTATCTGCCTTTTTAGATTATCAAGTTTTACACTTGGTTTGTACTAATCCTTTTCAGGTTTTATCAAAATAGAAATCAGAGCCATCATTTTCATTCCTCCCCTTATAAACTGGATGTTATGAAAAAACAATGAAAAAATTCTGAGGGATAAAACCTGATCTGATACGTGACCCTTTATTGTTCAGGATTGTGGCTAAATACATGAATAAAGCCAATTAAGTTACTAATCCATTACTCTAACACCAGTGAAGGCATAACTATCAGTAACTCCAAAATAACAACATTGTCAGAACTTCCCTGTTTCCACTTGGTTACAAATCTATTCACATTACTGCTGAAAGTGATGTTTTTTAAAATAATATACTTTAAACAACATAAAACAGCTGCCGCCACCTCTCACCACCCCTCATCAGAATCCCATTCTGCCAGTTAAAGTGGTGTCCCAGAAAACAGTCTCTGGTGACAGTGCCAGTATTGACAATTGTCTTGGTCCTCACACAGCAGAAGAACTTCTAATGGCTTAGAAAAGTGTAAGCATATTAGCTTCCTATTTCCAGGAGGTATTTTAACAAGTCAATATTGGGGCTGTTTTGAAATTGATTTCTTTCAAAACCACAAGAAAATAAATCACTTTCCACAAATGCCAAGAAAGCACATGAGTTTGTGCCTGCTGTAAAACTAAAATCTGAAATTTTAGCTAAAATTAATTAGGCAGTCACCTGTTCCTTTTTCCTCTTGCTCTCAAGAAAAAGTTAGAAACTAAAATATATAGCAAACTAGCATGACCTTTAAAACTAGAGAGTTTTAGTGCTTGTACTCCAAAATGAAAGGTTCAGGGTAACTAAACAGGAATCAGCTATGTAAAAGACAGCACTCTGGCTAGAATAGGAATGGAGTATATACTTAATACTTAAAACAATTGAGTGGCCTTTCCCAGGAGTAGTTAGGATTGCGTTTTACCACACAACATGTGCTTGTAGTTCTAGGTTTAGTGATGAATAATGGAAATTCCGCTCAGTTAGGAATCTTTGTCCAGCTGTGACATGCAGCAGTATACAGAGTTTGTCCCTATTGGAAGAAGGGAACAAAGGCAAGCTGTATGAGGGTGCATCAGAGGGTGGCACATGAGGGAGAACATTCAGGAGACATTCCAAGCAGGTGTCCTGCACCCAGACCTGTTCTCATTTTCTCACTTTCCCTAAAAGTGACTCCTTTTCACACAGAATGGACACCCTCTCTCCTTGGGGTCATATGGGTGACTGAGAGCATAGAGGGAGAGAAAGGAGAATGTGTGAAGCTCCTGTTTATTCTGCTTCATCAGGTCTGACATCAACACGTTTTCCTCTGGATCTTAAAAGAGGGTCTTGGTATCTCAGACCTGGTTCTGAGTCACTGGGAGTGCCTCTTGGCACCCTGCACTGACTTTTCCCAGAGTAACTTGAGAGTTCCTGAGGATCTTCTAAAGGCACTCCTGCAACAGGTACTCCTTTTACAAATCAAACCAGATTTATCAGAAGCATCTCAGTCTGTGCAATTTTTTCATTAAAAGTCTTGTGTATGTCTTTTTTTTTTTCCCCAGAAATGAGAGGAAATATATAACCAGATACTGGAAAGAAGTGAAAGTCGGAGACTTTGTGCAGCTTCGCTGTAATGAAATTATACCTGCTGACATATTGCTGCTCTCCTCAAGTGATCCCGATGGGCTGTGCCACATAGAAACAGCCAACCTGGATGGTGAAACTAACTTGAAACAAAGACAGGTGGTGAGGAGGTTCTTAGAGCTGGTAAGTCTTCATTCCTAACTTGCATTTAAGATAAGAATTTCTTTCAAGTAAGTAGCTGGTTATCAATACACTCCACACCAGCTAAATCTGCTTGATCTAATAGTGCTAATGAACTACTGTTATGGTTGTCATTAAAATGCTAGCACTTGCCAACAACTGACCTCATCATAGTATCAGAAGTTTCACCATCATTTTTCCCTGCATCTGAATAGGAATTATTTGGGGTAATTGTATGTGGTTGGAAAATGTTGGAGGATTTTAATGGCTTGTATTGTAGCTTGGTTCTTGAAAACACATTTTAACTGCCCAAGGAGAAGATACTTAAATATAAACATGTATTTTTCCTGCCTGCAAACCAGATCAGTTTCAATTAGTAATCTGCCTCAAACTCTGTGTTGCAGAATATCCCTCCAGCACTTGGAGCATTAAAGCTTGTTAGATTTAAAGGGACAGCAAGCATTCATTCTGGAGGTATCTGTGCTCAAAAACTGTTTCACTGCTCTCTCACTGTGCTTATCTCTCCCCAACAGCACTATTTTGAAACAAAACATAATCCAGATCAGTTACTGTCAGCAGAATTAGAGGAAATTACCTGAAGTTTTACTTGCTTTAATGATCTTATTGAAATAGTATTTATTTGTATGCCCTCCTCTCCCATCCCTCTTGCCAGCTAACTCCGGCTTCCTGTGTTTGTCAGGAAAAAAAAAATTAATTTTTAGAACTCAGCTACATCGGTCCTCCTTAGTAGCACTTCTAATTTGAGGGATTTTGTAAACAATGGGAGCTGTTGCCCTTACCACTGTCATCAAAGGTAACTAGAGAAGCCTGTGGTTGTACTGAGAAAGATCAGCATTAATGAAGTTATTATCCAGCCAACAGGATAAAAGTCAATGTGCCTTCCAAATAATTGTTTCTGGTAGGTAAACCTTTTCTCTAAATAGCTTGTAAAAATATGAGATAAGGACTTGTTTAATGATAGTGATTTCCACACAGAATTTAGACATGACATGGCACCTACCACTGTGGCAACAAGCTCAATCAGCTACAGGCCAAATGTTTCAAAAACCCTTATTGTTTCAAAGTTAATTGAATTGCTGCTCAAACCTCCCATCCTGTTCCTGTTGAGAGGAAATCTCTCCCAGTGGATAGAGCTTCAGGGAGGTGCTCAGAAGATGTATCACAGTTTTCTGCCAACACAGACTTCTTCTTACGTGACTTCAGGTATATTATGTAGGACAAAAACTGTAGATTTCATTTAGGTAACTGAACACAGGTGTGTTTTTGCATTTGTGGGCACAGTTATAAGCTAAGGGCACATTCCAGTTCTGTCTCAAAGGAAAGGCACCATGTCCTCCACTTATCCACAGCAGATGGTTGGATTTCTGTGATCTGAGACCACTGGACATACAGTGTTGGTAAACATGGTGAAAGGAATCAATATGTCCAAGTAAAAATTATCAGAAAACTTGCTGCCTGAAGGAGTCCCTTATACTGTCTTGAGATCCCCAGCTACCTGTCAGCTGAGAAATGATTCAGCATTTCTTCAAGGTGTCAGGCTGAGAGAACACCTGCCAACCCTACAGACTGCCCTGCTCCTGTGAGCTGTGGCATCTAGATGTGTGCCTGAGCCCATCAGTTGTGGAGTCACTTCTGTGTCTTCAACCAGCAATGCCATGCATGCATTAACACAGCAGGAAAACCAGGAGAGAGTACCCCAGC